>VYXF01008081.1:703699-771818 GCA_013397295.1 Polioptila caerulea | reverse complement strand
TTCCCTAATGATTTGTGGAGATTTTTCTCTGTCAGAGGAGAATCTAAAATAAAAAAGGCTCTTCACAGCCTCCTTGGTAGGCTGTTGAAGGCTTTCAAATGTAAGAAAAAAAATGTTGTGGGAAGAAAAACCCAGCAAAGCTTGGTGAGCTTAGCTGGAGCTTTAAAGAGATTATATCCAAAGTTCAGACAGACTTAGAAAAAGTTGAACTTGACTGTTATCTTGAAAAGCTTTCGAAGGCAGGGATCATCAACACAACCACAGCTCTCATCTCTGGCAAACAATTTCAAGCAGCT
Organism: Polioptila caerulea; assembly: GCA_013397295.1. Classification (NCBI taxonomy): domain Eukaryota; kingdom Metazoa; phylum Chordata; class Aves; order Passeriformes; family Certhiidae; genus Polioptila; species Polioptila caerulea. Next base: position 771,522 of record VYXF01008081.1, on the reverse strand, counting down.
TTAGTATCAGATGGCATAGCCTGGAGACTCAGGAGAGAATTTTCAGGGCTGCTGTTTCTTTATAGGTTTCAGATTTGGAAGCAAAGTTTAGTGTTGCTACATCCAGAGAAAGAAAAATGGTAGTTAGATACTGAAGATGTATATGATGGTAATTCCCTCAGTGTTATTATTTTCAACACTAGCAAGAATAAATCTGATATGATTAATTTTTTACTTTATTTTATTTTTTTGGAGCAACTACAACATTAGATAGTCCTTGTGGTTGGAAAAATTATAGGAAACTTTCACCTCTCTGCCGGGCATCATATTTTGTCTCTTCAGAAGTCAGGTTTTATGGGCACATCACAGAGGTTTGGTGACTACAGGAAATAAATTCTTGGGTTCATTTCAACTTGTTAAAAGGAAAAAATGCAGCACCACCATAACACCTTTATAGATAGTCTTATTATCGTAGAGTCATAAAATCATAGAATGGTTTGGGTTGGATGGACCTTAAAAAACACCGAGTTCCACCCCTTTTCTATGACCACAGACATCTTCCACTAGAATATGTTGCTCCATCCAGTTTTGTCTTGAATGCTTCCAGGGATGGGTTATCTGCAACTTCTCTGGCCAACCTGCTCCAGTGCCTCACCACCCTCACAATAAAGAATTACTTCTTAATATCTAATACAAACCTACTTTATTTCAGTTTAAACATGTCAAGGTTTTTCAACCGAATATGGTACTTGAAGGGATCTAACATTTTTTTTTAGCATTGTCTTTGTGGGTACAAGCAACTGGACATCTTCTTCAGGGACTGGCAAACAGAAAGTGCTAATATTGCTTGTTAAACAAGCTTCTCTTGGGGTCTCTTGTGTTTTGGAAAATAAGAGATGAGGTTTATGGTCTTGATTCACAGAAAAAATGAATAATGTATAAAATAATTATGCCTGCCTACTGCAATGATATGCACTGCCACAAGCTGCCAGAACAGCAATGTGCTGGGGACACAATTTTTGACAAACTGTTTCTAAAGTCATAAAAAACTAAATTATTACAGATTAATAACCTATTTTTAATATTAAATAAGTATTTTAAATCATCTTGCAAGTCAAATGTCAGCAATGAATATCAATTTAATAGTTTTATCATTTTTTGCTATGTTGTCAGCGACAAAAATAGTGCTTCAAGTGAGACTTCCCAACTATGTGAGAGTCAGTTAGAAGCTCATTAGCCTCAGTTTGATCAAATTTACTTGTACTTGGTATCCTCTTCCTTAGCAGAGAATAGGAACAAGATATTAGTGACATGATAGTGCTGAGGAACAGCACTATACAGAGTCAGGAAAATGTAAATTATCTTATCATAATTTATTCTGTTACACCAAAAGAATCTCTCTTTAAAATTCAAAAATTTTAAAGAAGGGAAATAAAAACACTATCTTGTATGCCTGCATAGTTTGTTAAACTATTCCTTCCAAATGACTTTTTCCTTTCCTTATGTGTGTTCTGTTGTGGTGGTCAGAAAATAGCCCTAGTAGCCAGGCTGAGGAATGGGTTTGTCACTGCATTCTCCATAGGTGGTAAGAAATGGACATTTCCATTTCAGCAAAAGGAAAAATCTACATAAGCTCTAACAGCAAACAACTGATTCCTCTGCCTTCTGCTGCATGATGTTTTGCAAGACTTCATCTTCTTCAGTGCTAAGAGAACAGACATGCATTTTAGACTCATGTTTTGCATTATTAACCTGTCCTGATCCATAGAATTTCAGCTCCAGCAAGTATGAGATGAATATGCAATTTATTATAAGAAAGAATGTTGAAACAGTGAGTTTTTCCATGCTTATCTTAGCATTTATATAGTTTATTCATCATTAAAATCAATGCATAATCATAACTGGATGTATGAGCAAGCTGTCAGGCACAGTGACAAATTCAAGGAGGCAAGTAATTTACCAGAGTGTCTACATTTGGCTAAGGAATAACAGGTTATGGTGGTAATCTTTTCAAACAATCATTTTGAGATCATTTTTCAAGCACAGAGGTAAATAGAGAAAATATCTTGGAACATTCAGTGCAAGGACAAAAATATAAAAATATGCAACTAATGAAATATCTCAGAGCGCTCAGAAGTTGACAGGTACATGATAGTATAGCTGCTTGCAACTGCTGTTTTCTTATCTGTGTTAATGTGTTTGAATGTTCACACTAACATGAGATTCATAAATATTTTAGCTCACTGAGAATAAACCATATGAATCAGTAGTCTGCCCAGGCCATAAACAGTCCGAGTTGTAGTATGTTAGATTTATAGAAGAAACACAGGTCCAGTTCTTAGTCTTTATCCAAGGTTTGACCCAAATCCTACAGAAGTTAATCATGGCTTAATCCAGTATCTATTGCAGCTGCTGGAAAGCTCTCACACTCTGACTCTCTAGTGAGAGTCTTTTTACAAGGTGACAGTAAAAAGCTTCAAGATAAGAACAGAAGCAAGATCTGAATAACTGCAGTGCTATAGAAGCAAGATTTCAGATATTTCCCACTGATGTGCTTGAGGAAAACACTTCACACCTTCTTTGCAGGTCCTTAGAAGAACAAGTGTCTGTAGAAAATTTACTTTGGGGAAAATACATGATTGAATTACCTATACATAAGTCCCAGACAGTCAAGATTATTTTAAGCATTTTTTTGGGGCATCGCTTTTCAGCTTGGAACAATTTTGCACAGCCAGGAAGGCACCAAAACTAGGTCAGATTGAATAGGGGGTGTCTTGCAAATTTTGCCACTTTGGTGTTAAGTAGCAAGCCTCACACAACAAAAAGCTTTAAATCATGGAAATCTCAGTTAACTATATTTCTAACTAACTAACACACACTGATAAATAGACCCATGAGCTAAAAACATGGCAACAGGATGCATTTTGTCTGGATTATGTATTGATGGAAGGGCCTGGTCAGTAACCCGTTTAATTTGGAGAGTAGAAGTCTATTTTTCTTATTAATGTCTGAAAAGTGACCAAATGGTAAATATACCTCAAAGTTTCCACATTTAATTGGGTTTTACTTCTAAATAAGAGTATAAGTAGAGTATACTAGGCACCAAAGTGCCTATTTGAAGATATTTTAGCCAGATACAGGAAATGCTGAAGGCAGAGATAGCAGTAGGCCCATCTGTCACATATTCTTCACTTCTGTGCACTTATTGAAGACATCTATTTAGAATTCCTACATCAAGTCTAAGCTTTTGAAATCAACTATCATAGAACTATTCATGTAGGAAAATTATATGCATATAGTGGGAAAAAAGGGTGAATTAATGTTTCTAATTGATGCTAGGAAATTGATAACTGTACTTGTTCTGTTGGCTAAGGGAAATATCTGGAAGAGATAGAAACTAATGACATTTGTACGTAAAGATTCCTTAGTGAGTCAGCGCTTCAAGGTGCACTATCTCCTCCAGGGCATTAAATGTCCTCTTCTCTAATTTAATGAGATTTTCAAAAGCATGGTGATAGCTATATAGAAGCACTTGCCTTGGCTACCTCATGGGAGAGGATCTTTATGCTTGTGATGCTCGTTCAGCATGGTTGTGAAATGAATTTTGGACATATTGTGTAGGAAAAACTAAAGTGATATGATCCTTCAGAAAGTCACTTTCTACAGTTATCTGCACCATGCATTGTTGCTCAGGACACAAAAAGTAAAGGATTTCCTTAGCTTTCATAAGTTTCTTAGATGTCTGTTGGATTCAGCAGTGGGTGAATTCCTATCTTGTAGATATTTATGTTCTGCTGACTTTATTACTAAATTATTTTCTTCAGGAAATATTTTTATCATTAGTTACATACATGTAAAATTCTGGAAGCAATTTAAACAGAAAAGTCAAATGCATTTCCAAATGCATGCTCCTTAGAAGATCTTTGTGAGAATCACTGGATTCTCACTTGGGGTTTGGGAGGTTTATAAACTGAGTCTACTACCTGTCATTCTTTTCAGGAATGTTACTGAGCTTCATTACTTTCAGAAAAGTGCAGAGACAATTGTGCCTTAGCACAGTCTTCCCTAAAGATTTTTGTTGCATGCAGAAAAATGTACTGTTCATATGAGATAGTGGAGGTCTCAAGAAAACCCAAACATTTCCATCTGAGGATGTTTGTGAGATACAAAGTGAATCACTCTCCTATGAGGAGCAGCTGAGGAAGCTGAGGTTTTTTAGATTGGAGAAAAGGAGACAGAGGGGAGACCTTATAATTCTCTACAACTGCCTGAAAGGAGGCTGTATCCAGATGGGGGTTGGTCTCTTCTCCCAGGTAACCAGCAACAGGACAAGAAGACACAGTCTTAAGCTGCACCAGGGGTGGTTTAGCCTGGATATTAGGAAGGAGTTCTTCACAAAAGAGGGATTAGGCATTGGAATGGGCTGCCCCAGGTGGTGGAGTCCCCATCCCTGGAGGTGCTTAATACAAGACTGGACTTAGTGCCATGGGCAACTCGACAAGATGGTGTTAGGTCATAGGTTGAACTTGATTATCTCTCTAACCTAGATGATTCTGTGAATCTGGGATTCTTTGTTATAGAAAGAGCCCACAGAGTGTTATTGTTTAGTTTTTTGGGTTTTTTTGAGATGAATGAAGTTGGGAAAAACAAATTCAATCTCTAACATCTTCTAATATGGTTTAAATGAGCTCTTTCTTACACTGTCTTTGTATTTATGCTCTTTAGATGACAGATCTTGTAGGAAGATCATGTTCTTGAATAGAGGCATGCTGAGAGGGTAGGAATTTCTTATGTACTCTTATAAAATTCCTTACTTAAAATTTGCAAGGTGTATGCAGGGAAAAATCTGCCTAATTTCTTCCCTCTATATTTTTCTTCATAAACAGCTAAACTTTCTAGATGAGTTCTTTAAAGAAATCCCAGTAAGATTAGGCAAAGCTAGTCAGAAGACAAATTCAGATTATATCAGAGCCAAAGTAAAACATGAAGATGTGTCATTTGGCAGAGTGAGACACCCTGGGGGCTGAGCACTGGTTAGCGAAGTAGATGATTAAGGTTCTGCTTGATGCTGTGCTGGCATAGAATGATTAAATAAAGGTTTGAAACTGATCCTCTGTTAGCTTAGCTAAATTTCCCAGCCAACCAGTTGTGTGCAGATACACACTTGTTTTTCTTCATCCAGGAAGCAAATCAATTCTCAGTGTGAGAACAAGTTTTCTGACGCATTTATCATTTACTTCAAAGCTTTTAAATTAATACATTAAAAAACCCAAACAAACAAAACACTGTCCATCCCCTTCCCCCCCCCAATTCCACAACAGAACCACCATTTTAAGGATAGTCCTTTAAAAGGTCAACTCAGAGCCCACCTGTGTTTTCACTAAGCAACTTAGAAACATGATAAGGCTATTGGTCCTCTTTCCTTACATAACTGGGGATTCTGAGAAATTTCATAGTTAAATTGTGCAAAATCCCACTCTTAAGGGAAAGGGACATCCAAGATTTGTAAATGCTTGCAGTCTCAAGGAAAAAGTCAGAGGGTCCGCAAAAAACCTCAAAATCTATTAACTTATTTCTTGGCATAGAAATCAGCATGGTAATACTACTACCTAGGCCCAGAGCACTGGGTTTTAGGTAAAAGGGTGAGATGAAAAAGAAGAGAGAAAGAAAGATTAATTAAAGATGACAGGAGAGAAAGAGAGTGAGAGAAAGATAAAGAAATCACTCATTCTGGTTCCAGTACTGATCCAGGGACAGGATGTCCTGGGGTGCACATCCAGGCTAGTTTGGGGTACCCGTTTATAGACAGGCTTTCCCCATCCTTAATATGGGTTTCTCACTTCCTATGCAAACTTATCATTCTAAGTCTCTTCTTTCAGACTCTTCTGGAAATGTGTCAGAGGGCTGGCTTCAGGGATCTTTGGTGGTCTTCATCCTTCCTACTGTCCAATGTTCACATCTCAGCTTCATTCCTGTGCTTGTGCTGTACAGTGTTGTGCTTATTTCCAGGAACTAGAAGAAGGATATTTGTCCTGTAAAAGTGCTGCCCTACCTCCTTAAAGTCCCCTTCTCCTGACACATCTTATTCTTCCACACAGTGGGTTATTAGCAATAATCCTTGTCTGTTATTACCAACAATCCTTGGTTGATTATCAGCGTCTGAGACACACACATTAGATCTGGGATTCTACAAATTCCTTCTACTAAACCAGATGATGTTTTAAAATGCTGGGATTTCTTGTGGAACAACAATTCAATATATGCTCAAGCTTCTAGAAGAGCTGGATTGAGAGGATTTTGCAAGACTGGGTTCAGCAACATGCAGCAGCTGGTCCAGTATATCAGAACTCAGGACACAGATTCCTGAATATTGCAGTAAAAATTATATGTATCAAAGATATTTGTGAGTGAAGGAAATGGAATGTAGTGCACTACCTCCTTCGGAAGTAATAAGCAGTTTCAGGGTATGATTAAGTATCATCTGTTTGACAACTGCAGCGTTAGAGTCAAACAAAACCAAAATATTAAACTTGCCTACCACTAATCTATAAAATATATTTTATATTTATTAAATGAACAATTTTCCAGTAATTTCTGTTGTTTACAACTCGTATTCAAAATTTCCTTAGAAAACAAAACTATAAGGACTCAAATATCTCTTAAGATTTGCACACTCTTATTTTTTCAGAATGTAGTAACATTTCTGTGTGCAGCACACCTTGAAGCTTACTTGGTTTGTTCTCTTTCTTCTCCTGTCAAGCAGTCTCTTCTCAGCTATTTAATCTTTTATGAGCACATTTCTTCCATGCCGGCTTTCTTTTCTGCTTATCTCTGAAATTGTTCTGTAGCCTATAGATGTATCTTCATCTAAAATATTATCTACCTAAAGTGTTTTATCCATGCACTGGGCTGTATAACAGGTGGTCAGCATGCAGCTGATGCATACAAAATGCAGGCAGGTCTTTAAAAGTGATTGCTAATTTTGAAGCATTCAAACAGACAACTCCTAGACTTCAGAAACAGAGGATGCTGAATATCACCATTAAAATGTACCAGCCTGAAAATGACTGGTGCTAATGTCTAGGACAATGGTAGTTGCTGGAGTTTCGACCATTGCTGTGCTTATTCTGCACGAAGACAGGAGGGATATTTGTCATAAGAAGACTAATCTTCAAGGACTTGGGTTTTCTGAAGGCTCAGAACCAAATCTCAGATATCATCAAAGGCCAGGGCTTTAAACAATCTCTTATCTCCACTGGTGAGCCAAATATCATTTCAGTATATTATTAGGTTTACATTTCTTGTCTAAAAATAGAATGGATACCTATGTTCTCAAGTTTCTTACCTGTGGGTGGTTTATTCTACCTTTGCTCTAATCTAAAATCCAAAGAGTTAAAGACACGAAAGTGCTTACTTTTTACACCAGGAGTGGTTTCTGCTGATTTTTTGCTCTAAGAGTCTGTGAAGTCTAAGTGAAAGCAAAAAGAACATATTTTTGCAGCATGTATCAATCTTCTGGTAGTCTTTGATCTCTTTAAGGGAATTCATGGTCTAAATGACTACCACACTTTTATAGAAATAACTGAAACCTGGATTTGAAATAATTGACACCAAAGGGAAAACATGTTAAAAGTAGTAATCTCTATTCACCACTTAATTTTTTTTCCAGTGCTGACACTTCAAAGGTAAACTAATCCCTTTTTTTCTTGAAAACTAGTGATTTTGCCAAAGTAAAGACATTATATTATAAAAGCAGATATGTACACACTCTTCACAAGGAAGACACCTAAGAAAGTTCCAAGAAAAAATATTTTTGTCAATAAAACCATTGCCTTAAGAATTTCATCTCAACATTTACTTAGAAGATTTGTCTTAGTTCAATGTCATAAGAGAAATCAGGAAAAAAAAAAAAAAAAGAAAATCAAACTAGCCCAAACCCAAAAAACTGTAAGCCACATTGTGCACAAGTAAGTCTGAAAGTCTGCAAATAACATGTCTTTATCTGTTGTGAATTTGCCTTTTGCAAAACTCCTGTGTTTTGTCATAACATCAGCTGTCCTCTACACACTGGGGAATGAATTCTTCATTGATACAGTTAGTAGGGGGAAAAATGGTGGACAATTGTTGCAGCAGACCTCTCATTAAGGGTATAAATGAGCCAAGACACAGACACTTAACAGCATGAAAAGGGTCCTGCTTTATTCTTTACAGCTTAGCCATCCTGACTCTGATTACAGCAAGATCCCACTGTAGGGTGCAATTGCAGACTCTGACTGCTGGTTATTTCCTGCTGGACTGTGGCTGCAAGTATTGGTTTGCAGACTCTGAACAGGCCTTAGCTAGCTCGACTGTGACTGCAGGCTCTAACTCCATCAGACCCAGACTGACCCCACAGCAGAGCTTTTACAGCAGCCACTCTCATCCTTATTTCATTCTTCTTTGTGTCTCTCTGGATTGTTCCTTCTCCCTCAGGGCTCCTCTGTCTCCATAAGTCCTCTTCCTCAGGGCTCCCCTGACCAGCCAACCCACCCCTTTTATCACTCATCTTCATTAGTCACAGCTGCAACACATTAAGAGCTGTTCCTCTTGGGTAATTAGTACATCTGTGATTTATTGGGGCGAGGTTGCCTGTAATCCCTTCTCCTACACCTACAGAAGACCAGGTTCTACTAGTTTATGTAAGTAGATGTAGTAACAGAAGAGGGCATGCTGGGATTTACTCTTTCTAGCTCTGCTAATTTTCATGGACCAGATTACATTCTCATGTGCAGTGTAATACACAAAGTTAATCAGAATAGAACTGCACATAGTCCTTTGCAAGATACTAAGTTCTTTGTAGATGCTAAATGAGGCATATCTCAGTAAATTCCCTGCCTGAAACCAATTTCTGAACCAGTCAGAGAGATTAAGGCATCTCAGAGCCTCTGTGGATTAGTGGAATTGAGAGGCACCCACACGGGATTTCCTGGTCACTCTGTCAGATGTGGTGAAATTTCTCCCTCACAGACTTGTCATGAGACCGATGTCTAGAAAGAAAAGACATGAAAAAGCATTTATATATATCAATGGTATGTCAAATTCCTTTCAAAATGAATGATATCATCAGTCTTAATTCCCAAAGAGAATTCCTTTATAGATATGTCCAAGGGTAGTGAGGTCCTGAGCAAATTATTTTTAGTTTTTCTCCTTTCTCTCTGCATCCATATTTGCTTAAATTATGATTGTTTAAGTAGTAGAGCCCAGCAGTGTAAGAATAGAAATTCAAAACCTTTAACTAAAACTAAGCAAAGATTTGAAAACGGGATAGAATGTAATTAAATCGCATTCAATATTAAAAGTAATATGCATTCTTTTATTCACAGATAATGAATGCATTGATTTCACTTCTTTAAAGTAGCTCCTTAATATCAACATTTGACATACTATCTTGTAATTCAGATGGGATCTTGCTTCCATTTTTATAGGATATTCTATATCCTCATTATGCCTTGGCCACTGCATCCAAGAGAAAAAACAGCATGTTAAAGATGCCAGAAAAGAGGTGGTTGCCCCAGCTCTCTTGGAATGGTATTCTGTGTTATGCCAGGTAAATTTGATCAGCCATTGAATTGTTTTTTAATTAATTTATATTTCATATATTGATGAAAAGAAAAAGAATGTAATTAAAAGGAGCATCAGAGGTAAAAATTCAGGTAACACTTGCTGGAATGGGGGGGCACCAGAGTCCATTTGTATCTGATTGCCATCACCATGCTGCAAAACATTTAACATTTAGTAGCTTCTCCAGGTTTCCACATTGAGCCTTTTTTTCCACTGATGTAAACAATGTTAAAACTTTCTTAGTAGTGAGAGACGTGATATTAGGCTCATTGTTACTCTACTGAGATACTAACAGCAAAAAGTGAAAGGAATAAAGTTCAACATAAGTTTTGAGATATTTCCAAAGAAAAAGTGATTATGACTTCTCCTTTTTCAAAGGGTCAGTTGTTCAGTCAGGCAGCCTCAGAGGGTGACATTACGTTATTATACCAATTTGTCACCTAAATTAAAGACATTTAGTCTGTTATTTAGTGTGCAGCTACAGAACTGATGTGTTTTATTTTATTTTTAATGTGCTTTTTTATAGATGGGAGAAAAAAACCTCTATGTGGAGGTAAAAATCACATCAACTCTAAAGATGTTGCTTATGATAGGAGCTGTCTCTGGCAAGAGGAACAATAATCCGGACAGATCAAAATGCTCTCCTTTGTTACATGTATCTTACTTGTTGGTTAAAAACACAGCAGTACAGAGATATCCCTTTACACAGATATCTTATTTTCTTTACATTTGTTCTGTTTTTCTGATAAAGTACTTTACCTAAAACAGACATAAGTGCATTTGTGCAGCCACAGGAACAATTTCACATGTTGTGACCATGGGTAGTGTCTTCTTAATTATGAAATATCTTAATTTCTATTTCATATGTTATACTACTATTATTTTATGTACTACTATTTATTTTATTTTACTTCTTATGCTTAAAATATTTGACTGATCTACCAGGAATAAGAAACAATATCGACAAGACAGATGACCATATGGAAAACATGGAGAAATGCAAGACTGCTGCAAGATGAAATTTGAACAGCCCTACTCCCTATTTGAATCTAACTAGAAGCTTGTTCAGAATGTCTTCAAATTCTGGTCTAATTTTAATTCCTTTCTTGGTTTACAATTCAGAGTGCTTATCATCATACTGTGTTAGCCAGAGGAAGTATTTCTATCAGAATGATAAAGTGCTGTCCTGGCTGGTCGGTTATCCAAATCTGTGAATAGTTTTTATATATGCCATATGATATATAAATTTATTTTTCTGGAAGACTATCTCCTCCTGAAGTTTCTCCCTATCTCTATATCTAGTTTTCATTTTGACTTTTGGTGACCTTCTAATAAGCACACTTCTTTCATATTTTTTGCTCCATTTTTAGTTTTTTTTTCATACTAAAGTATCATTTGTCATACCTTCTTGGGATTTTTTCCAGTCTCTTTGTTTTTGATTGCTTTTGTAAATTGCACATCAGTTCTTTAGTGTCTCATTAAAACTCCACGGTATTTTTTATATTTCTAAAGAGGCACATTTATGTCAAAGAACAATAGTACTGACTTAAAACAGCGTTCTGTTCTGCTTTTATTCAAAGCGATTTCCACATGTACACAGTCCTAAATTCAAATGCTCTGAACAATGGTAAATGCCCAGGATTTATCTGTTTTATCAAAGTACCCATACACAAACAGGCATACGATGGAGTTTACTTTTCTGCGGGCAGTAGCAGTGGGATTACATCACAGGGCGCCAGGCTCCAGGAGGGTGTTACAAGCAGTAGAGTTACACTGAGTTTTTAGTGATGGAATCATACAGAGCAAGTTTGTAGCTGGCAGCTGGTGGAGTGAGTCTGGATTAGTTACGAAGGCTCATGGTTCTGCACTTTGACCGAGTGATCTGATGATTGGGAAATCCTGCATGGTGACACTGATTATGATTCAGCATGATCTCATTTTCTGCTGAAATTGACACTGAGGAAAATGGTGAGACCTTGGACTGAAATGCAGTCCTAACTGTTTCTTATTTATGTCTATTCAAATTCTGTTTTGTGGATATTTTCTGAAATGACTCATGACCTATCAGCATGTCACTGACGTGTTGTCCTTGTCTGTTTAAGTCTTTCTACTGTGGAATGACAGGAAGCAATGTCAACCATGACAGAAGGAGAAACCAGCAGGGAACATCTTAGCACCCTGTCAAGGCAACTGCAACTTTTTTATCACAGTGCAAGAGGAAAACACTGCTTTGTAATTATGACTCATTGATTTTGGGTAGTTCAAGTTAAAAGAGCAACAAAAATAACTTTTATAACAACTAGTTTTCCCTCTGTCTCCTGGAGTTCTTCATCCATGTACAACATTCCTTTCTGTTTGCAGATCATCACACCGGGAGGCAACCCAGAAACCTGTGCTGTTAGAGAAATGCTCTATCTGTTCCTTGGACCACTCAACTTTTTTTTTTTTTAATATATGAAGAAAGAAGGATTTTTTACTTCTCTCACATTTTCTCAGCATTCCTCTTCTATCAAATGATGGTCAGAAACAGGTTTTCCTCAGAATTTTCCTTTTGATTTGAACTAATCTGACAAATCAAAGTTTAAACTGCAAAATTAAATTATTCTTCTAGTTTGTTCATCTCTGTGCTTAATTTAATTGCTATGAACAAAGTAATCTTCTAATTTTTACAAAAGGAAACCAATAACAAGATTTAAATTCTTTTTGGCCGGTCACAACGTGAAGATCTGTCATCTGTTAGTTTTTCCACAAAAGTTCTTTTTAAATGATCAATGTTTCCTTCCATACACATTACAAAAACAACTGTATATTTAAATAACACTTGATTTAAATAATTATTATTTAACCTTTCAGTAAAAATGTTTATTGAATATCATTTAAATATTTTAATTTTTAAACAATAAATAAAACCCAAACCTATATTTAAATAATGCTAAATTTGTGACACAAATTACCTGAAGCCAAGCAGCTCCAAAGTCAAGTTGAAAATATATTGTTATTTGTATTCAATTAAAACAAAAACAAGCCAAAGCCCAAGGATAGAATTGGAAAGAGTCATGAAAGGTCCTGGTGTAATAAAAAAAAAACTTCTGAGTACATTACCACTGTTAAATTTTAAATCTTGTTTAACTTTATTAAAAACAGCCACAATTATATACATTTGGAAGACAAAGCTTCCTTAACTCTAAAAGCTTTAAGAAAGTGGGCAGTTCAAGAAAATCCTACAATGCATGGATGATGACTTCTGTCCTGGGTAAACCAAAATGTTTCATTCCATGTATATCCCTGCCCAAAATTGTTACTGTCTCTTTAAAGCCGGGAGCTGAGGCCAGAAACAGAACTGCAAGAGCTGAGGGATTCCCTTTACGAAGTTGAAGTCACCCAAGCAGACTCTCTTGCCTTGTGGTCTTTGCCTAAGGCAGAGGCTCTACTTAGTTTTTGGTATTTTTCCCCTATTTTGTTTCCCTCAAATTTATTTCTTCTTATTGTTGGAAAGGTTTTTTGTTTTTTGTTTTTGTTTTTTTTGTTTTTTTGTTTTTGTTTTTTTTTTGTTAAAAATAAGGTCAGGGAGCATTCTGGAGTTCCCCTTAAACTGCCTTAAATCAAGACAGCTTCCTAAGCCAGACAACAGAGAGCCCCACAGAGGGAAGGTGGTGATGGACCTGATAGTCAGGAACGAGGGTGAGCTGCTTGGGAGAGTCAAGGCTGGGGGCAGGCTGGGCTGCTGTGATCAGACACAAGTGGAGTTCACAGTCTTGAGGGACATGGGGCAGGTAGAGAGTAAAGATAAGACCCAGCAAAATTCCAGCTTTTCAAGGAGCTAGTCAATAGGGCCCCCTGGGAAGCTGCTCTTGAGAATAATGAGCAGAAGGGAGCTGGCAGATTATGAAGGGTATCTTCTGTAGAACCCAAGAACCAGTGAGCATCAGGCACAAGAGTTAAGGCAAGGAAGGCAAGAGGCTGGCATGGCTGAGTTGAGACCTGTTGGTCAAGCTAAAGCGCAATAAGGATTTGCACCAGCAAGGGAGACAAGGACAGGTACCCTGGGAATTGTGTAGAGATACAGCCCCATTGTGCAGGACTGAGGTGAGGAGCACCAAGTCATTATTTATTTATTTATTTATGTGCTTATTTATTTATTAAAGGCATTATTTATATCAGGATGTTAAAAAACGGACTAAGAACTTTCAAAGGACAGATGTATTTTTTTTTTAAAATAAAATACAGAAAAGCTTCTTCTTACACAATTGTAAGAAAGAACTTATAACCTTGATACATGATGCTTCCTATATTTCTTTGCATATGTATTCCAAAGGCATCTTTCTGTATTCCACATGAATATAATGACTTCTATACAAGCTCCTGATCATGATTCAGTTTCTTACACATCTCCTCCTATATTATGACACCTGCTTTGTGGCTGCTGCCTTTGAAGAGCGCAGATGGTGCTTAACTCCTGTGCAAATTCACGAGGTGCATATATGTGTTTTGACTATTGTAGGATATCTCAAATGTGACAAAACACCGATGTTTAAGCATCTCCCAAAGAGTTTAATTCTACAATTGTATGTATCCACAACCTCCACATTTAATATGCTATTGGTTTTGAGGGATGTATCAAGGTTAACTAGTCTTTATAGATAGGGACTAAGACTGCTTTTCTGAGGTGAGTCCATGCTGTATGAATGGAAAAATAAGTTGTGAGTGATTCATCTGACCTGAAACAGCAGAGAAGTTGTTTTAGAAAAGTTAACTCTAGTTACGTGTATACTAACCGTGGTATTATCTAGAGGATAAACTTTTGGCTCTAAATAAATAAACAAACACTATTTAGTGAAGAAAGACCTAACTTATGGATGTAAAAGGCTGCTAAAGACTGTTTTATTGAAGTAATAATTCCTCGTTCTTCCTTTAGATAGTCTACTTCTGACCACCTAGAAGGTGGTCAGAAATAACATCCAGACCCTTCCAAAGGAGCCTTAGTGTATATTCTGCTCGCTTCCTCTCTTTCCTTGTCCCCTGTAAAAATTTGATTCACGATTTATTTGGAAGACAGAAAGCCGGCTTTACATCTATAAGAATTATGTCTTATTTATGCAAATAGGTGTAGTGTTTATTTGAATACTACTGAAGCTGAAGAGGAAAGATTTCAATTGACAGATTTTTCTTAAATTGTAGCTTTCTGATTATGATTCATTCCTTTTGTTACTGTCATTAGAAACTGCTCTAGGAAGATGAAAAGCATGTAGCGGCCATATATTATTTCACCCAGAATACCTGGATCACATTGAAGGTGGGAGGAAAGTCAAATCAAATGACTGATATTAAGTCAATACCTTTCTTAATATTCCTCTTCTTCCATTTCTCCTACTCTCTCAGTTGGGATGCACCAACCTAGCATGCGCACGGATAACAGATCTTAAATTGGAGGAACAGCCAGTTTGATTACACTTTATTACAAAAGCTTGATATGAACATAAGAGAATTCGAAGCAAAGAAATGGAGATTCTTTTCAAAAGAGGAAGCACAAAAACTGTTTATGAACTGATATCTCAGAGAGATAGCTTTTTCCTCAGATTGCAAGTTCTATATGTAAAGCGTATGAGGGATAGTATATTGTCCAGGAATTCATATGGAGAAAAGCTTATGGTGAAGGAGTACTACCAAGTTTGCAAAGACAAGCACTTCAACATTAAGGAAAGCTGGCAACTTTACTTAAGGTCTGTTAATTTCCTATCACTGTAGTTAAAGTGATCGCATGCTACTTTTTCCATTGGATTTATTCATCTGATACTCAGAGAATGATGAATTGGTCTGTGGCCTTTGCTCAGATTTTATCCATGGAGACATATGGACTTGTTCTTAAGATAACATCAGAACTGAAGTCCTATTTTAGGACTTCCCAGGGAGCTGCAGGGTCACATGTTCTTGCAGTGCTATGGATTTTTTTATATAAACATAGATATGGAATATCTATGTTTATATTAAAAAAAATAATGCATGGACTAAAAAGTTTAAAAAAACAGAAATTCAATAATCACATTTGAGATGACAGAGTAAGGAATAGTTATAGTAGAGGGATAAGCTGTCGTTCTTTACTTGCTCACATTTGATGAATTTTATTGTCTGTCATGAAGCACAGCTCTGCATATGGGCTTTCAATTTCAGCATAATAGCTTTGAATTTGGCAAAATTATAAGAAAATTAAAAAAAAAAATTATTATTATCTGCTATCTTTCAATAACTGTTAATGTGTTGAACAATATCCAAAAATAATTGTCATAGTTTTCTTGTCAAACTTTGTACCTTGCAAATAGTTCTCCCCATTTTTTTGAACTGGGCCTTAGGAATGAATTGTACAAAGTATGCTAATACCTTGTATGTGGTAATAGACCTCCTCTGATAAAATATACACCTAATATTTAAAGGATTTGTTATAAACAGTAAAAAAAGTTTTAGAAAGCTTATGGAATTTGTGTTGTACTAAAAATAATCAAGTTTTTTTTAGATGAGAGTGCTGAAGAGAACTGTGGAAAATGGGACATAATTAAAATTTATAAATTAAATTATTCTACTTTCCAAGGAATTAAAATACAACTATAGTACTTTATGTCATTTTTCTTCCTTTTCCTCTAGGACTAATAAAAGAGCAGCATAAAGTGAAAGTCATGACGCTGAATTGAGAGTCTTGAAAATGAGTCCTGTTCTCAGTTCTGCAAGTGATTTGCCTTCTGAACTCCTCATTTGCTCTTAGGATGAAATGTTTCAGGTTTGCATTCCTTCCTTCCCTCCTGCCTTCCTGCCTTCCTTTCCTCCCTCCCTCCCTCCCTCCCTCCCTCCTGTTGTGAAAGGGAAAGAATTTATACCTTGATAAATCTTTGGTCCATACCTCGCCAAAATGGAAAACTGTACAGAAAAACAGACAATAAAAAGAAA
Source organism: Polioptila caerulea (assembly GCA_013397295.1). NCBI lineage: Eukaryota > Metazoa > Chordata > Aves > Passeriformes > Certhiidae > Polioptila > Polioptila caerulea. Next base: position 755,007 of record VYXF01008081.1, on the reverse strand, counting down.
ATAAAAGTTAGATTTAAATCTCATCTTGGTAATAATCCCTGTGACAAAAACAGGAAACATTTGGTTTAGTGCATTTTTAATATTCAGGCTCTAATTTCTGAAATCTCCAAGCTCTTATTTAAACTATGACTTTTTCTGACAGAAACCTGTCTATAGGTTTTGCAATCCTTAAATTTTACTCTTATCAGACGAAGACACTTTGGCTTGAATTTTCCACAGTATTAAAGTGTTACAGTCTCAGTCAAATCACATCCTATCTGGATTTAAAGACAGTACAGAAACCCCTGTTAGCCTCAGTCCTCAATGCAGGGTCTGTTGCCATTGATCATGCTAACCCCGGCTCATCATGTCCTATTTGGCCTGGGCTTACAGGAAGCTCACAAGCTCCTCTGGTTGCCTACCCCACTTTAGGAGCTAAATCTCATCCAAAGCCTGTGAAAATCTGATCTCAAATCCTGGACTAGCATCATGCTGAGAGTTGAATTTAACTGAGCTTGTCCAGCATACCTATCTCATCAGTCTCTACCAGCTGATTTTTTTTCCCATAAACCAGACAGGGTTAATGATAAACCAGTGTTCTCTTCTAGACTGAGCATAGAATGCAAACATGCAAAAGAGACTAAGCCCTTTCTTTAATTTTTTTTTTTTTTTTTTTTTTTTTTTTTTTTTTGGGGGGGGGGGGGGGGGTTGGGGGGAANGTGGTGGTGCTTAGGGAAATGATTTAATTCTGGGCTTGGCAGCACTGGACTAACAGTTGGTGATTATAAAGGTCTTTTCTAGCCTTAATTACACTATGATTATACAACAAACCTAGTTTTAAACTTAGCTTTGTTTTGTGACTTTGAAGGACTGCTTAGATGTTTTCTTATCTTTTCAAACATTGGAGACATTCGGCCTTAGCTGACTGGTTAAACCAATTGTTCATACATTTGAGGGGCATGAATCTCTGGAAAAAATTTGTTATTCATCTCTGGTCTTCATGGTTTGCCTTCCTTCTCAGTGTATTTTTTTACCTCAAGGATGTTTTTAGTGTTGGTGTATATCATAAAAAAGGCACAGTAAAAAATCCACCAATTTAATGCATAAAAAAACCTATAAATTATTTTTTCCCTAACTTTTACATGTTGCCTTGGTTTGTTCTCAGTGACTGTGCAAAGTACTAATTTTACTCAAATTGAAATGTAGCTGTATTTATACATACAGATGAACGTTTGTTCAAGCTTGCATGCACATAAACACATCTTTTTTTTACACAAGCTACCCTGCTCTGACCTGATTGTGTGCAGGCTCTCTCAGCTGCAGTAATAAATGGATATTGCTTTTAAGACTGCAAATTGCAAAGTTTTGTGGTGTAAAAGAGCTATTAAGTCCTGGACAGATGTTAAATGTTCTAATGCTGTTGATGGGGGGGTGTGTGCATTCAGTAATATTGTCTGAATAGGGTTAACTTGCAGAAAATCAAGACATGCTGTAGTACAGATTCTCAAAGAATTGAGAATCTTTCTCCTCAAACATGTGGAAATGTACTGGTGGGTTTGCACCAAATCAATCTGAGGTTGCTTTATTCACCACATAATTCCTTATGATTGTTCTGGTGAAACTTTTCACAGGATTATTGTGACTCATGGGCTTTTGCAGCAGCACAGTTTATAGCCCCCTTGTAGAAGGAAAACAAATAGAATGAAATGGTGTAAGGTTTAAGTTTGGCATTCTTATTCTTTAAAGGATTCTCAGTATTCACTCTGATGTTGCCATATACCAAATTAAAAAAGTATCTCCCTGAAACACCTTTTGGAAATTTGTCACATTTTTTATTTACATGTAGTCTGCTTTGATCACAAAACTCAAAATACTGCACTGGTTCTTATTTCAACCTCTCTCAGACTTACCATGTTTCATTACCAGCTCACTATATTTTTGATGGTGAGGGTTCTGTTGGTGGTGTAGAATGTTATCAGGAGCTGTGTCTATTCTCTTTCTTTACCCTGTATGAACTCCCTCAATTTTCAACTGCAGGCATACAGCCTAAAACTGCAGTCTGCAGTGTGGTCAGTTACCTTTTAGCTTTGTGATGAATGCTTGATGCTAACTTTATTAGGGACCCTTTATACGGCTACAATTAAAAGACTTTTTTTCTGTTTTGATTATGGCATGTTCTCCAAGAAATAATCTATTGACCTATCTTGAACAAAGCATACTGGAAATGGAAAAGGGAAAATATATATTAGGATACATTTAATAGCAGTGGTGTTAATTATCTAAAGTAGTCTTATGGGAATTCTCAGAAATGTAGGGTGGAATACATACGTAATGTAAATTTTTGCTGAATGAGAGCCTGAAATGATATAAAATATGCTCAGAACTCTATAGATTAATTCATTTAGATACAAACCTTGCAAAAATAAAATATTCATTGCTTATATCTCTGATGATACTCTTCTTGACCTCTAAGACCACTGTTGTTTCTTGATACTAATCTAATACCATCTTGATTTTTAGTGTTCCCCTTTGAAGTACTTATATACATGAGCTGTAATAAGATTCAAATATCTAGAAAGATGGATTTGCTGTGTGCAGAATTAAAAAAAACCAAAACTTTAAGTGGTTCTTGCAAGAATCTATGTGGGTTTTGAAACATCTTGACTGACAAAACAACATTAAAATTATTTCAAAAGGTATTGGTAGTCCATTTGCAGTCATTTGAAGAACAAGCATGCATGTGGTTGTTCTGAAGTAATGCATGAAGTAATTTTAAAACAACTTTCACTTCCACAAATAAAATTAACAAAAATGCTAAAATAAGTAGTAATTTATGACACTAGATCTTCACCAGTATTTTAGATTAGGATGTTCTCCAATCAATTGCATTTCTTGTGAAACAATCTCAGAATATATGAACTTTCGGGGGTTTTTTGTCTGAAATTAAGCTAGAAAATGTGATGAAGGTATGGATCAAGATAATACACCTCAGCCACAAATGGACATTTCCCTGATAGCCATATGAGAGCTAGTCTGAAGTAATCCCCCTGCCATAGAAAATATGAGGGAACTAACTCATTCCACAGACAGTACACAACTACTGCCCCATGACATTTGCCAATGCCAGATGCTGTCTAACATGTACCTGCACTAGTGCATTTTTGGGTCTTGATGCTCTGAAATGTAATGATACCAGTTACAGTTCTAGTTTCAAGTCAGGATTCTATACAAATGTAAAACCCAAAACAGGTAAATTGAATGAAGTTAGAAGGTTCCATATATACTTAAACACTGTAAATATGGAATTCATCAACAATGCAGCATAGGAAAGCAAGCTCATCAATAATGGACTACATTTTTAGAATATAGATTTATTAATAATAGATGCAGAAAGAACAGAAGAGGAAAGAGCTCTCTTTCTGGGAAAACAAGTTTTTGAAGCAGCCTACCTGAGATTTCTGGAGAAATATGGGCAACTACAAAACTAAAACTTGAAATTAGAAAGATATGCACTGTTTGATCATACAGAGTTTCATGACAGAAAGATACCAGAAATCAAAAGCAGAACCTGCTTAACCTCCTGTCCTAGGTCCAAGTATTTAGAGACTGTAGTGAACATGATACACTTGGGATGATGGATGACTCTGTTTTCATGTTACCAATAACATTCTCGAGTAGGGTAATCATTGATCTGAGAACATGCCAAATTACATGTGCTTAATCATTTTCATGGGAAAGATACAATGTGCACAAGATTTGGACACTGTAACCATTAATAGGATGATCAGTGTAACAGCATGACTGTGTGAGTCCTGGTAGAAAAGAAAAATTTTCGTGGGGTTCAGTTGCATATACATACATGGACATCCAAGCACATTCCGATTCTTAGTATGTACAGTCTAAAAATTATGATTGTTTGATTTGTTCTATAAGACCAAGGAAGTACTAGGAGCCTTGATCAAATCTGAAAGTAGTGTGAAGTTGGAATGCAATCCACTGAAATGGTTAATAACAAGCCTGAATAACAGGTCACAAGAGGAGTGGTCTAAAAATTGTCTTTGTCATCAAAGCCTTAATGAAAATACTGAACTCAATTTGGAAAAGTTTTATTTTTGTGGAACCTGTATACTTAGGTGTATATATATATATAAATATAATTGCAGTCATCTAAAATTTGAGATTTATTTTCAGCATAATTTTGGTAATTCATCTAAAGCCCATGTAGAAAATGTCATATATAGAAATTGACTCATTCTGCCTCTCTGAACTACTGAGATATTTGGGAGTCCCTATATTGAGACTTTAAAGTAGCTTAGAAAATTCTATACACTGGGTAAATTTTTTTGAGGGATGAAGTTATTTGAGTTGAAAATCAATAAAAAAAAGCATAACATCTCCAGAAAGCACATCACTTCACCCAGAGATTGATATAAAACAGATGGCTTTGGGGTTTATACATTACTTTAGATTACACTCCTACCTTTTTTAGATATTGGTTGTGGGATCTCCATGACCTCTTCTAAACAGCAAAGACTGGCACTCTGGATAGTCTTCTTAAACTTCTCTTCCATGCAGCCAAGGGGCTTCCAAGGTGCAGTCCATTTCATCCTAAAGAAATTGTCTAAAATATCTCAGGCACTTTGTGCCCTAAATCACTTATATACTTTTATGTAAGGAGGCCAGGGACTTCATGTGCTCGACTCTGTTGCAGAAATTTCAAGTTATATAGGTGAACACCTGAGAATTCAATCCTTGTAACCTAAATACAAACAAAGAACTTTAGGTATAATGTTGTTAATTACTGAATATCTGTTCACTCTTTCTCTGTTCAGATTGCGTGTATATAGGCAAGTAATTTCAATGGGTCACTTGTACCATAGGAAGCAAACCCGAGTAATAAGAAAAAGATGACTGGAAGCAAAATTTACACTGTATTGCAAAAGGTTAGTCTTTCTGGGATCAGATAGAGTAACAATACTAAAAATCTTAATAGTGCTGTTTCATGGCTGCCATATTTTGGATCATCCGCATCCATGAGTATCTGAAGGAAGGGTGCCAAGAGGATGATTCCAGGCTCTTCTCAGTGGTGCCAAGCAAGGAGCAATGGGCAGAGACTGAGTATGAAGAAATTCCACCTGAACACAAGGAAGAACTTATTCAGGTGACTGAGCACTGGAATAGATTGGCCAGCAATGCTGTGAAATCTCCCTCACTGGAGATATTCAAGGACAATCTGCAGTGTTGTGCCTTGTGCTCCAGGATGATCCTGCCTGAGTAGGGAGGTGGGACCAGATTATCTATTGTGATACCTTCCAACCTGATTCATTCTGTGATTCTGTGACTACATGATAAAACAATTGAATCACTGTGGTCTTCCACAGTCTGGGCAACATCAAACTCTGGTGCTTTAATGCAGCTTTCAACATTATGTAAAGACAAACAATTAAATGCAGTTTGTAGCTGGAGAAGCTGTTTCTCTGTGCTGCTTGTCAAGGCTTTTCAGAACTGCCATTCTAAGAAGAATATAGCTAAAAGTAGAGCGCTAATTGAAATAATAGCTTTTAATAGTTGAAAAATCCACAAATTCTACCGGTATTTCAGAAAAGCAATTTAAGAAAGTATTTCTTTCAAAGGAAAGAAATATGGTTAAAAGCAGGATTGAAGAAATAAATAAATGAAGAAAGTGAGGATACATTTTATCTTTAGGAGAATTTCTTGATGATTCTTATCTCTCTATTAAAGCTTCTGTTTCTCTTTGCTTCTGTAATCTGCCTTGTTAGCAGAACATATGGTGACTACATGACCCTGTACACGGAGTCAGGCAGAATCCAGGCAGAGAACTAGTCACTGCACAATGAAATGTTTCTGAAAATGATCACTTGATGTGACCATTTTTCTTCCAGGTCTCTGTTTCTGCTGTTAACAACCAATTTAGTAAAATGACCAAGGATCTACTGCTTTCTGTGCATGTATGTCTGCCCTTTTGCTGTATATGTACAATATGTCCTAGGGCATGAAAGGATGTCAAACTGCCAAGAACTACAATATGTGCACACTGCAGAAACACTGACATCTCCTTTAACCCTTCCATGGCCTGTTCAGGTACACAAGGACTATGACTTTCACCTTAAAAGAGATAAAGATGTCATAATAACAACAGCAACAACAGCAACAAAGTTCTTCACATTCTGTGATTTCAACTCTTACCCTATCCAGATCAACAAAGTATGTTTACTGTTGGCATCTTACTAATAAAAAATGGGGTTTTGAATATTATATTATTTATATTCTTGGAAGAGGAATTGAAATAAAAGTGAAGTTCTGAATTTTAAAAATTCACGGATTTGTCTTTCAAACATAGTTAAATTATTGTTTCCACCTATGTTTGTGTTTAATTACTATTTCTAATAATAATTGGACATGATTTGGAGATTAATTGCAAAGATTAAACACAATAAGATGATTAAAGGAGTTTTCTTGTTTCCTATCATTCAAGAACAACTTTAGGTTAGAGAATATTTCCTTGCTGTTCTTTTTCTGCTGTCCCTTGATGACAGCTGTACCCTGTATTTCAGTGGGTTAGACTATGGGTTAGTCCCCATATTATAACAAAAAGATGTTTTCTAACTGAGAGAAATCATGTTGGCTTCTTTACTCTGTGCTCACAAAATGGTCACATTTCCTTTTTCCTTCCCATCATTGAAGATGGGAAGACAAATCTTGTATTTATAGATGACAGAAAAAATACTCTACATCTTTTCTTATGGTTCTGTTTTGATGGGAAAAGCCTTTTCTTAGGCCTTTGCACAAAAAGAAAGCCAGTATGTCTGTGTTCCGGCTCACTATTGAACAATCTAATGCCATTCAAAAGTCCTGTAGTTTACAAAGGCAGAAAAAGGCTTGTGTATCTTGAAGCTGTTCATACCAATTCCTTTTTCATGGTATCTTTAATCTAATCTAAGTAGGAGTCCTTTCTTCTCCCTCCAAGAAGAGATACTGGCACGTGCAGGTGACAGCACAGCAGCAACCACTGTTGGCATAAACTCTGAGGATTCAAAAGACCTAACTTTGCTGATAAGTAAAGTCAGAGGGCCACCAGTGGCTTCAAGTTTAGAGGCTTGATCCATTGTCCACTGAGTCTACAGAGTTTTTTCCTGGTTTATATAATAATTTGCTGCAAACACTTTAAATGAAGGTGATTTTTTTTTCTTATTTGTAGCATTAATAACAGAAATAGATTTCAGCACCTTTTGCCTTCTCTTCAGTCATGTTCCATTAAGCCAATGACCCATTTTTAACTAGAAATCATAAAAAATGATTGAGATAAAAGTGGTGTTATGAATAATCCTTTGGGAGTAAGAACACCCCCTTCATTCTCCTTCCTTTATTTCTTCCCACCTCAGGCCCTCATAATGTAATTTTTGTTCTATTAGATCATCTTCAGGTCACCTACCTATATGTTAACTGTGTCAATTTTTTATTGCAGACATGCACATGCCTTTGTTCTGCCTGGGCATTCAAAATTTTTTATGCTGGTTTTGCTTTTGTGGTAATTATGTTGTTGTTTTTCCTTTGCTTTGCATAGTCTTAATTACATTATTTGGGCTTTTTGAAAAAGCATGCAAGAAAAATGTCATTGCTTTAGAGTGACTTTTCTCAATTAACAGTATCAGATAAAATAAGGGAAAATGCTTGTGAGGCACTGGTCAAAGAGAATGAGTCTCTTCATGTTAAGTAAACTTTGAGAAAAAACTTCAAAATTATCCCCTTGTATTATTTGTTGAATGCAATCACAGATTATATTTGACCAAGCAAATAATACCATGATCCTAATTTCCCCCAAAATAAACAGAAAGTGGATATTTTCCACCTCTGTTCCACCTCTAAATAATAAATGCCTTAAAGTTTGTACACAGTAAATAAATCAGTAGTTTAGGACAGAGTTTAATTCTTCTCTCACATCATTTTTACAGCTGCAATGACTTCAGTGAAATTTCTGTGGAGCTGAGATTCACTGATGAGAATTAAGCTTCTTGGTTTGATGCAATGAGTCTGAATTATAGGCATTTGACCGAGGCAATTTCATTAGTGATTAAAAAGCATTCAGAAAGCAGATATATGGGGCATAAGGGAGAATAAGGGAAGTTTTGGAACGAATCCAGGGAGGAAAATGCTCTAACTTTACAAATTTTAAAAGTATTTTTGTTCTTTTTCCACATTTCTGCCAGCAAGTCTTTACCTGCATTCCCACTTGATGAAGCAAATATTTGGTATGATCTTTGGTGGGCAGATAATGATCAGTTGAAACTGACCAGCTTTAAATGAAGAAGTTTAATTTGCATCACCCTATTACCTGGTACCTCATGAGCCTAAGTGAATACATGATGGCCTAGGAAAGGAATGGTGGTGCTGGAGCAGAAATGTGAGGCAGTGACCCATACTGTACTATCTAAATTATGCTATCTAAACTCTCTGTAAAACTACACAGCCGTGGCTTAATGAGACTGAACTTTGCTTAAGCACCTTCTGTTGGCAGTAGGGAAGGATGTCCTCCAACCCAGAGCCTGGTTTATCCACTCTGATTTGCCTTCTCTAGGCTTATATTGAGCAGGAGAAAACCCCAAAAAGAAAAGTTATGGCTGCAATCTGCAGTACAAAGGGACATGTCCCCTCCCACACAAAAGCACTACACTCAGCCTTTCAGAAAGCATTCCCAACCTCACTTTTCTGTTGAATAATGCCATCAGTGCTATGATGTCTGTCCACAATGTGCATCAGCTGGTTCTTTTGGGGTGAGCCTGGAAATGGAGAGAGTAGGGTACCCACTGTGGCATATCAAATTAGTGAGTACCCCAGGAGGTGAACAGAAAATGCACAAGTAATAATGAACAACATGTACCTTGCTCGTGTTTCTGACAACTACAGTTTCAGTTTAATTATTCATATGAATACTTTGCTGGATTACTGCTGTTGTTAATGTGCTCTTGCATATTTTATAAAAGTGATGACCTGGAAGAAGTACTCTGTCTGACAGGCAGGGTAGCAAGCTGGGCTGCTTTTTAAAAGAGAGGACAGAGAAGTGAAAGAAGAACCATCCTCAGTTCCCTCAGCATGGCAGTCCTGTGCCTCCCTGGATCCCTGTGCAGATCAAGGACTTCAGTATGTAGCAAAAAAACCTTCACACTACATAAAGTGCATACCCATGGAGCTATTGTCATTGCTTAATCATTCTACATGTCAGAGAAAAATTGTTGCATGTGGAGATATTGTCAGTGACCTGTAGAGAGTCCATGCAGCTGGTCCCATTTTGTACTGTGGAACTGCAACCTCTATTTTTGCTTGTGTTGGGGCATCCTGTGACCTTAAGCAAAGGCACTTTGTTATGGTTTTACCTCCTTGCTAAACTGTGCTGATATTCTAGACAGATGTTTGCCTAAACTATTCTTAAAGACCTCCAGTAGTGGAGAATCCACAATATCCCCAGACAATCTATTTCATTGCTTCATTATCATTACTACTAGAAACTTTCCTAAATGGCATATTTTCTATAATTGCTTGTAGCTACTAGTAACTGATTTCTGGGATGCCAGATGTGTAAATAAAAGGGACTATTCCTTCATAAGTCCTCCATTTTCACTTTTCAACAAATTTAAATAAACAGTATTTGAGAAAAGGGTCATTCTAGATAATATTTAACTCTTTGCACTAACCAGGAAAATTATATTCCATCATTTCAATGCCCTATGCAATTGAAATAGTACAAAATAGCCAGAAACTGGCTGTGAACATTATCATAGAAATCTTCATGGAAAACATTCTGATACTAAATATATTAAATTTTTTCATAAGGAAGTAAATATTTACAGACCATCAGCCTTTCCTTCATTTTGACAGGATAAAACGGAGTTTAATTTTCCCATAAACAGTACGCATCACAAAGTTTAGAGCTACTATTAGGAAAATCAGTGTTTTCAGTGTATTCTTGGAGTTTCATGAAGGAAACAAGAATCAGAATACTCATTACTTTGCATGGATAAAAATGCTTATCAAATCTGTAAATTAAGCATCAACAGTCTGGAATATTTATGCACCAGGAAGGCATAATATACTACAAAAAGCAACATAATTTAAACTTCAAATGAAGAAACTTCATAAAATTACTGTATCCAGACCACTTATGCCATATTTGAAACAATATTCACATTATTTGAAAGGTCATACAAAGCCTACAATTTCTTCATGAAAGCTGATTCTAGGAGCAGTGGGGTCCCTGTGGACAATGTGAAATACAAATAGATTCAGATTAGAGAGATTCTTAATTTCTGATATGACTAGTTATTATTAAGTAGAGTGTGCTTTGATCTCAAGTATAGAATTAAGCAACAGCAATGAATAAAATCTCAAATTATTGCTGATCCTTATTCCAAGTAGTAATTTTAAAGAGTAAAACAGTTTTAGGGTCAAGTCATCCCATCAAACGAATTTAACAATATTGTTATAGCAATGTAATCCCAAGGAGGGCTATATTATAATGAAGATTGCAGCAAGTTACCAAGACAAAGAAAATTGCATGTGTAGATATGTATGCTGTACAGAATGGCTGAATGACCTGTCTCAGGGACCGTAGGGGATGCATAATCCAATGGTGCAGCTGACATTCTTCTTCCATGTTTCAAAAGTATCAGTTTTGCAAAACAATCTAAAAGGAAAAGAAAAGAGTTTTGCAAAAGGAAGTCTAAACAACTGAAAATGAAAATAGAAAACTTAATAAAAGCTGAGATGTGCTATATCATACAGCAATTCATGCATTTCTTTTCCAGCAATACTTCGAATAACAAATTTTTTGACAATGGTGCTGGCCAATTAACTTTTCATGCTTCATGACACAGTAAGTCCTGTATCTCCAGCAGTGTTACATGATTATTTTATGTAATATATTTAAGGTTTTTGAATGGTCTTATAGTGAAAGCTAGAGAATCCATGAAATAAATTTGCAGAATGAAACAACAGGTCTCTTTGAAATTCTTGCACAAGTTTATTTCTCTTTTAAAAGGAAGAGAAGCTTCAAGGAGGGTGAAAATGTCTCTACTCTCTTTGGATGAGAATTTTCCCTCTGGGTGAGTCACTGGTGAGTGTATGTCCACTTCACCTGGCTCTGTAGTATCCCTGCCTAAGAGTTCCTGATGCACTTTTGGACAAGCAGAACTCAGTTGACATTTTTTGCCCTTTTCTATGTATGGTGATCTTCTGTACCATAAATATCTGGAGACAAATATAGTATTTGCTGTTAGTCAACTGCTTCTGGTTTAGTAATAATCCCTTTTATCATGTACAACCCCAGAATTTTGATTTTATATTATAACCTTCCTACTAAGCCTTTCTTAGATACTCAAAAGTGTTATGTCATATAACCATAAAAAATGAGTTAGTTTTATTGCATTTTTATGAAGAAGACACACATGGAGAGATTAAGACTAGGAATATTAAGAGGATTCACCCATTGTGGGTGTTTCAAACTTGGCACATGTAAACGCTTGGCTTAAATAGAAACATTGGTAAGCATTTCTGATAAGCTTGATCTTTGTGCCACCTTAAAAGACCAGACAGCGATACAGAGGGAGATCTCAGAATGAACTTAGGGAACCTGAACCCTCAATTCTGTGGTCTAACCACATGGAAAAGAGCTATACCACATGGAACAAAGTCAAACATCAAATCAATATGACAGATCTGTACTTGTTCAAAGGAACTTTAATGTTTGATCTGGGTTTAGCTTATCTATATATGTGGAGGCACAAAGGAAAAGAAGATTGACAAACCTCGAAGTTAAAAGTAATAGCTTCTGATGCTCTTGATCACCTTCTGCATCAGAAAGTCTCAATAAACATATAGTTACACTGCCACAGAATACTGCCAAGGTGACCATCTGTCAGTAAGCTTCCAGGGAATCCACAGAAATTCTCTTCTAAATCAAGATTATTATTTAATTTCTTAAAACAGAGAAGGAAGCTCTCTATAAACACTTTAATTTACCTGATGACTTTATGGGCTAAATTGCTAATAGGATAAGAATTCTCAGCAATAAGTAAATAATGTCAATTCTCATCAGATACAAGCTCATGCGGAGATTGAATGATTAGGGTAAAAGCTATCATGGAAACTTGAATCAAATTTATTAGCAGATGTTCAGTGGTGCAGAAGAATTATACATGAATAATAAAGTGCAATGCTAGCTGAGAGCTCTCGATTTCCCGCTTTTCCCAGGAAGTACCTTTTAATGGAGGTCTTTTCCCAGAAGCTTAACATTGTGTTGAATTATAATTAAGCCATATTGAGAAAACATTCAAGTGACAACGATTTACAAATGATGAAATTATTTTGGGCTTAGCTTAGGGCTTTACTGACTAGAATGATTTCTTTGTTATGACCATATGTCTGTCAAAAAACTTGATTCAAATGTGAAAACTATTGGGATTTTGGAGACAGTTAAAGAAAAAAAGAAATTGAAGATGTTTTCTGCAGTTTTATTTTTGTTTAGTAAACTAAACATTTTGCAGTTGTCAAAGTTCAAGAAACAAAAGTTCATAACAAATATAAGGGTATGAACCTCTAAAACATTTACCATGCCTGCTTGTCACAGGCAAGGACACTGTTTCATGACCTGTTTACCCATCCAGAAGTAATAACTAGTGGCATGGACTGAAAGAGCAGGATGATACAGACTTTCACCTTCCCTTAAGGTATCCCCATTGCTATGGTCCCCTTTCATGAAATTGAACAGTGATTTCTTTCTGTCTCAGAGACAAACTACTCATCAAAATAATCTTTATTTTGAGCAGTAACATGACACTGTACCTTTCTGGTCAGGGAGCTTAATTCATCACCCGAAAAAGGTAACCTGAGAAGCGCATATATGGATAGTGATATCCTAAAGGTTAAGGGACTGAGGATGACAGATGGGAATGAAGAATAATGAATGGAAACCTAAAGATTTTATTTCTTTCTTTGTGAAATTTTGTGGTTGTTATTATAAATATCTACAGAATCCAAGGTCACTCAGTATCTGTGTATAGGGAAAGATTTGAAGGTCAGCTAATTCAGCCACCTAACATAGACATATCAAGCTTAAAAGGTGAGGTTTGGCAGTTAAATGTCACTCTCCCCTTATTCTACAAGGCTTTGAACTTGATACTGAAGGCAAAGCAAATATTTAGCTAAATCAAAACATTCATTTTTTTGCAAGGTTCTTCTTCCTGATCTTTCAGCCGTGCCCATGCAACTGCCCAGCACAGCTTCAACAGCCAGGGTAAAGGGAATTAATTCTTTTCCCTTTTCAATGCATTGCATCCATTGTAAAGTCTACTACTGAGAACAGGCACAGGCTCTACATCTTGACTTCATTGGTTGAAAATTCAGAAGTATGCTAAACATGCTAACAATGTATTTTCAAAGGACACTGTCACACATATTGGGGCCTGTTATACTTGAAGTCTGATGATGCTTGTCAGTGGGCACATTTCTAAAGTGTCTCAATTGGATTCTAAACTAGCCTTATTCCCCTTAAATTTGTTTTATTGTAGGGAAATTTCAGGGTAAATTAATACAAATGATAATCTTTAATATCTCACACTGGTGATTTTTAACATTGAAAGTGAATACTGAACTACCAGATAAATTATTCAGACAAAAAGATTACCAGAAGATTCATGTTCTTTAACTCTGCCTTCACAAGTGTTGGTAGGAAAGATTTAAAACTGGAAGATTTGAGGAGGAGGAGGAGGAGGGAATAGTTTTGCTCAGTCACCTTGCAGCTGGGAATTCTAAAATTGTTGGTGTGGGAAAACTCCATTTCTTTTGCCTACTGTTGTTCATCCTCTGCATATGTACTAGTTTGAAAACAAACCAGTGGGAGATTCCAAGTCAGAACTACAATTTAATGGGAAAATTAAAATAAAGGGAGAAAATGCTGTCATAAACTGACAGTCAGGATACAACCCGACACCCTGTTGGTCAGGGTAGTGGTAGCATTCAATTAAATGGTGTCTGCAGTCCTCTTGAAGTGATAGATGTGGTTCTGTAAAGTGGTGATCCTGTAGAAGGGTCTGGTCTTCCTCTGAATGTCCAGTGGTGGTTATGTAGCTCTTTTCCTCCAGGAATCCAGCAGATAAGGCTGCTTGTGATGTTACAAACTTCAGATTAAACCAGGAATGCTTGGTTCCTCCCCCTAGGTGGAGCATTTCCCAACGGGATGATGCAATTTCATGAGTCATGCGGTGAGACTCTATGGCCCATAACAGAAGGTAGCCCCTGGAGGGAGTTATCAAGGATGAGTCATGGAAGAGCTAAAGAACACTGCCCCACCTGTTTTTAACACCTTATGAAGATGGTGATTGAATGCATACATTTGGTAACATCTTGCATTATAACCTAAGAGAGCCTGTTTTGAGAAGTAGAATTCCTGTGGTGAGGTACTGCACTCTCACAGACATGCCCAAAGGTTTCTGCATAGTGAGGCAAGCAGCGAGCCATCCCCAACCCTCCTCCTGCTGTGTGCTAGGATGATCTGAGCTGAACGGAGCCTGTCCTCCCGCGTGTTCCTTATGCCCAACATTGTTAGGGAGGTAATGAAATAAATCTACTCTGTGCATTTCAGCTGTGGTTTTGATGGTTGCCCTTAGTTACTGTCTGTGTTGATTCAGACAAGACAATTTGCAGTATATAATTACACATTTTTTTAGTTTCCTTTGAAAAGATATATTCAAAATTCATCGGTAACAGGCAACTTAACTGGAGAAGCTTAGAACAAAAAAAAAAATATGCTAAAGAAAACTTTGTCTTCAGTATCTCATTTCTAGCTCATAAAAATGTGATAAGATGCTCTGAAATGCACACATTACAAAAGTCTGTTACACATTCCCAGTTTCTACTTTTATATATCTTTATATTACCATAGCTCATCATATCTCTTGCGCAAACCCACTATCTATTGGGAAGTGTATGTGTGCAGACTCTCGACTCTCCCTTAGAAAAAGTCCTGCCTAGCAGTAGATTCATATCAGAATATAGGAAATCACTACATTTCCAGTTAATTGGCAAAACCTAGTCTTTTTAATATCTGAATTCAGAGAATTGTAGAAAAACAGTTCTGATAAGGACTTTGAATGCCTATCCTCTTGCTTTACAAGGACCAATTATGTCTACAGGATTTGTCTGTGATAATTCTCAAATATTAGGGCAGTATTGTTTGGTCTTGATTAACGTGTACTCCCAACTTGAATACATGAGTCCTAAAATGAGGAAAGACTGAAGGATATGGGTAAGCATTAATCTCATAAAAAACTTTGACTTTTAAAAATGTGATTTCTATTCTGGTGGTCAATTTTGATTTTACTTACTATTATCTGTTACTTAGCATCACACTGACATTTCACTACTATTTTATAGTTTTCATATATTTATTGCTTTGTACTTTTATTATGCTACATATCTTTGGGAGGCTGTTTTTCTTCTACTTTGCAAACTATAGGTATGCTATGTGCTGCAACTTTATTGATTTGGCTTTTGAAAAATACCTGCAGTAAATATGCCTTAGTTTTAAAAATCCTTCTTATTAGTTGAAATTTTAGTGGGTAGGCAATGAAATTTACTGCTCAGAATTGAAGGACAACAAATCCAACAACAGGTAGATGGGTTCATCAATTTCCTATTAAATGGAAAAGCAAAGCACATGGCTAAAGGTCAAAGTATGAATAGTAACATGAATAAGAGGCTGAAGTGATCACATTGAAGGAAAGCAGTTTCATATTCAAAAACATATTTAAGACTTGTAGAATTATTTCTGTCCAGTTTTAGTTATCTCTAAATTGCTTTTTGGGGTTCAGAAGCAGGTCTTATATAGCAGAAGCTCTTCTAGTGCAATAGTCATTCTTAGAAAATAAAAATTAATATTTTTTACTTTAAATAACTAAGCAATGTCACCAGAGATTAAATAACACTTCTCATATGAAACATACATCTGAAAATGTAAGAAGCACCATTAGGTAAGTCAAAACTAGGAAGTCAATGGGCCTAACTAATCTGAAATTCTGTACAGCTGTTTACAGTGCTTGTGGTATCAGATTTGGACAGAAGATACCACATAGAAACTGAAGAGTACAGTCCTGCTTACTTCCTTTATGAATTGCAAGTATTGAAGGGCAAGTCAGACTATAAAAATAATGTAGCTGTAATGGTACATCTTTAAAATAAATTTCCATTAAGCTCTCTTCTTGGAAGAGATCACACATTTAATTTAGACAACTTTCATTTCTGCTGCTGCTGTAGTCATGTGAATTTTACTTCCTGTTGGTACAGTTTTGGGAAACTGATTTAGATCTTTAGAGTGGGGTTTGATGCAACAGTCTTGAGCTGTCTAGAAATTAGGAATGGGTTATCCAGCTGGGTACATAGTGACAGGTGGAGTATCCCACCTGACTTCCCCCTGTCTGCAATCTCTCTTACATCCTGTGTAGTATCCTTAAGCAGTGTGCAAATTTCTGCAGTTCTTTATGAGTCACAGTGGCATTTCACATTTTTTGCTTAAGACACTAAATCCCATCCCTTCATGTCCAGCCCAAACGAGGTGTTGAACATGTCATTAAGAGGAAGAATAGACACCTGCAGAATCAGTAAGCAGATTAATCATTCTTTGGAAATGCCATTGCCTCTGATTGACTACACAGAATAGACAATTTTTAGAAGGATAAAGTAAAGCAAGATGAATGTCTGTCTTGGAGACAAAGGCATTAATGAAGCAACATTTACAAATGGAGATGCATGATAAGGGGTTTGTTACCCACAGAACATTCAGGTCTCTGCATTACCCTCTACATGAAGAGCAATTACATTAGCTTTTGCAATTTAAGGTTCTGTGTGACAAAAGTTGAGTATTTCACACTAAACTAAAATAGAAATTTTAAGGTCATTCTCTGAGAAGAATATTTCTCTTCAGTTTTTCATGCTGAAGAGTTGTGAATCTGAACTTCTAAACCTGGAGAGGGAATGTAATGTAATGTTATGTGTCTTCAGCTCCCTGGATAAGTGTTTTAATTATTAATTTTTAAATGGCCTTCAATAACATTTTAAATGTAGTTACTCACAATGTAGTTACTCAAGTTAACTCACAAGTTTATCTAATTTTTAATTTTCTTTCTGGGTTAAAAAACCTACTTCCCATTTTTCAGAGAGCCAATCTGATAATGTGTCATATCAGAATACCAGTTTAAAGGTGGGACTAGGCTTGACCCTTATACCTGGCCTCATCACCTCAGCAGAAGCCTGAGGACCTCTCTGTGAATTGTGTGGAGGTTGCATGGCAGTGACTCTGTTTTTTAGGATTACTTGTTCGCAGACTATTGTCTTGACAGGGCATCAGGGTACATCCCCCTCCTTCAGACTGAGAATGAGAGATTTAACTCTCCTCATTCCCCCAGTGTATAACAGAGCAGCAGAGGAAGGAAGAACAGTAGCCAATCTTGTGAAAATTAAATCAGTATTTAGCAAACACCTGTCTCCACTGAGAGAATATGATTAGTTCTCTGAGACAGCAGGAAAATGAAAATCAGAGCAACAGAAAAAATAATTATCTGGAGAGGATGAGGCTAACCTGTAAACAGGTCTGGTCCTTGGAAGGATCTTTAAGTTTGACTAGGCTGAGTAAGGTGTTTCCTCCTCTATGTTAATTCTGAAGAAAGCATAGAAGTGGAGATGTTATGGGTGGCATTTCTGCAGAACATCTGGGGACCCAGACTCTTGTCTGGCTGGCAGCAGGGACATGGTGACAGCATGTCCTGTCTGGCTCTTAGCCATAGAAACACATCCCCAGAGAGACAGGACTGTTCACATACATTTAAACTTATTCTGTTTTAGTTGCAGATAGACATCTCAAAACATCAGTCCTATCATTTCCCCTCTTCACAGATCCCCCCTACCAATAGCTGTATTTTGAAAAAAAAGTAAAAACTAGCATGCAAATGGATTGTCTTTGGAAGCATGTCCCAAAGCTGCTAGAGATATCTGTCCCTTACATGTCTTTCACAATCTTCCTTTCCTTCTTGTCTGAGAAGCAGCCTTTTTGAGGCATTCTTTGATTACTTTCTCCTCTGTAATTTGATTAGTTCTATGAAATAACCCTTCAAATTTGATGCTAATGAAATAATAAACCTCCCACCATTGCAAATATATAGATTATATGTCTTAATTTAATTTATTTTCCCCCACATTTCAAGAAGTTTTAGTGAAGCCAAAACTGATTACTGTGCTTCTGTGGGCCACAGACATGTTTCCCCAGTTTATGTCTTTTTGGTACTGCAAAAAATTCTCTCAATAGGCTGGAACATCAAGTTTAAATTAACAACTCAAATATTGTAGGTTTTAAACTTTTGAAACTGTGAGTACAATGAGAATACTCTCTCTATATATGTAGCAGCAAAAATATAACTTGAATTTTGAACTTTGAAAGATGTCTTTCATTTCCATAACAAGCTCAAAACAAAAAGGAAGATAATTAGAGGAAAATTATTATTTAAAAGGTTTCACTTTCTTGACTAAGTTGGTCACCTTACAGAGAGGGGGAAGACTTATCAGTTAAATTGTGAAAGAACTAACATTTTCCATTATATTAATAATCAGTAGCTGTTTATGAGAACAGTGATGATTTTTCAAAACTTTTCTTCATTTGATTGAAGATGAAATTATGATCTCACCGAAGAACAGCAAGGAAAAACAACAAACCAGGCCTTCCTCTTTAGCTGAGGCAGGAAATGCACAGCCGGAGCCATCCCCTTTCTGGGACCTCTCCAAAGGAACTGACTCTGCCAATTAAGAATGAATGGTAACAGGTTGGATTGACAGAGTTTCTTTATAATGGAGAGACATTTGGTTGTTATAAATTACAAAATCCTGCTTAAATTCCAGCAGATTTTAGGACACAGTCTATGACTCAATAAATGCTCTAAAGTTTGAAGGTTGGGTAATGTGACCTTCAGTCTGAAATAGCCAATGGACTGGCTCTAAGGCATCTGAACAGAGGAGACTGCAGACGTGAGGGAGAGCTTGGTTTGGTTGCCTGCATGTAGGCATTTACTGTCCATTTAGATATTTGAGACTTTCTGCCTGGATTGAAAAGAGCATATGGGTGTGACATGAGTCAGATTTTTGTCACAACTCCAAATCTTGTGTTTAAGATGTTCTAGAGCTTCTCAAATGATAATACCATTGCTGTGTTCAGCCAAAATATGTTCATGCTTCTAAAATTCCCATTGTAATCTAGGGAGATTTAGCACCTACTAAATTTAAGGAGTGATTCAGCTAACCAGACAGGAACTGTCCAAACACAAATGTTGAGTAGCTTTTCAGATGCCGGGTTTTACCCAGTATATCTACACAGACCGGTGGATATCACCCAAGGAACAGTGAACATCTATTGTAACAAAAGGGCTCTCACACTCCAATACCCTCAGTTGGAAGTTGGAATCTTTGTAGGCTAGGGGAAGGCAAGACATCAAAAGAGACTGCAGAATCTTATTTTTAAGCAGCTAAATCCCATCATAAAGGAGGTATTTAATTTCACTTTAGAGTAAGTTGAATTGCTTTCCCTGTTTTCTTCACCGACTTTATCTCCACTAGCTATATTTTGAGATATTTTGCACTATATTTAGCAGTTGTATGAATCTGTAGGTAGATGCCTTAATCAGGCTCTAAATCTGACTTCTCAACTTGGCTTAAACTGGGAGAAGTTAAGAAATGAACAGCAGCCCGAATGAAGTTTGCCAATGTCTGACTACTGTCTGGGCTAAAGAAGTCAAAAGTGAGTCATGAATATATTGGGAGATTAGATCATCTCTCTTCAACTGAGTATACTTCTCTCTTCAGCAATGTGACAGATGCAAAGATAAAATATGAAGCTGTTCTTGTTACCTTCCTTCCAGTCAGCATCTTCTTAGGTATCTCACACACTCAAAAAGTCTCAGAGATAGAAGACATTGGCAGCAGGTCAGAGCAGCACCGTGCTCTGCAGTAGGGAACTATTACATCCCTGTGCTCCTGCAAACAAGGAGTTGGCAGAAATCTGTTTCATGATGTTTTCTTTCCCAGATAACCTTTCCCAATCAGTATCCCAATTGCTTTTGCAAAATTAAATGCTGTAATTTCCTATTTGGCTTGAACACCTAAGCTTGTACAGCCATGTAGACAAGAGAATTGAGAAAGTGCTTGCTTCAGTGGAAAGAGGAGAGAATGTCACAGAGGAAATAAAAACCGATCAGTTCTAATGAAGAACCTGCACTCACAATGATGTAATAACATGGGTTCAGCAGCTAATACAGGTCTGCAGGATCCCACAACACATTTTGACACTCCAACTTGTTGATTGACTTGGTTGAATTCTCATAAAGTTAGATGATACTGGTAAATTCAGGGGTTAGGAAGGAGAGCTTTCTTTTATTTGTTTTAGTATTTCCACATTTTTATGTTCTTAGTACTATGAAAACATAACATACTCAAATACAATTAAAATATTTTTGTTTCCTGATCTCATCTATTCCACTAACAGACTATATACAAATTTACAGACATTCAGTCAGTTTTAAAAAAAACCATATACATAAATTATAGATATGACTTTTCAATTCCTCTGATGTGAGCTACACATTCTTATTTCTCCATTCTACAAGAACTGGAATGTAACACACTATATGACCCCACATGGAGGAAGAAAAAGGAGCCCAAATTTAGTTACATTCCTGAGTGAATTACTGATATCAAGCTACACATGATGAGAGGCCTGGATCCTTCCATAACATTCTTTCTATGCCTTTCACACTAACCTTCTGAGCAGGAGAGTTTCCCAAGGTAGGGAAATCACAGTCCTAGCATCATCTTACCTCTGAGCAAAATAGACATGATGTATCATAGAATCATAACAACATAACATAAAATATGCTGAGTTGGATGGGACCCATCAGGACCATAGAGTCCAACTCCTGGCCTTACACAGGACCCCATGAGTCATACCAAATGTCTGTGAGCATTTTCCAAATGCTCCTTGAACTCAGGAAGTCTTACCTGGGAAGCCTGTTCCAATGCTCAACCACTCTCTGGCTGAAAAACCTTTCCCTGATATCCACTCTAAAGTCAGCTTCATGCTGTTTCCTTGAATACTGCCACTGGTCACAAGAATGAAGAGATTGGTACCTGGCCCTCCACTTCCCCTTGTGAGGATGTTGAAGACCACAATGAGGTCTCCCCTCAGTCTTGCCTTCTCCAGGCTGAACAGATCAAGTGACCTCAGCCTCTCCTCATAAAACTTCCCCTTCAGACCCTTCACCATCTTTGCTGCCCTACTCTGGACCCTCTTCTATAACTTAATGTCTTTTTTATATTGTGGTGTCCAACACAGCCCCCAGCACTCGAGGTGAGGCACAGAGCAGAGCGAGACAATTCCCTCCCTTGCCTGGCTGTGATGCTGTGCCTGATGCCCCCCAGGACAGGGCTGGCCCTCCTGGCTGCCAGGGCACTGCTGGCTCATCCAACTTGCCATTGACCAGGACCCCCAGGTCCCTTTCAGCAGTGTTGCTCTCCAGTTGCTCGTACCTTGGTTTGTACACACAGCCAGGGTTGCCCCATCCGAGGTTCAGAATCTGGGACTTGCCCTTCTTAAACTTCATACACTTAGCAATTGTCCATCTCTCTGATTTGTTGAGGTCTCTCTCTAGTGCCTCTCTGTCCTTGAGGGGGTCAGCAGCTTCTCCCAATTTAGTGTCGTTTGCAGACTTAGTGTTCCTTCAAGTCCTGTGTCCAAGCCATTAATGGAGATGTAACAGCAATGAGCAACAATTCTGTAATGTAACAGTCTTCAAATTTTGTACCATTTGAAAGCAAAGTGCTGCTATGGCAGAATGCAAGGAGAAAGGATGTGAGTGACTGGCGTTGTAAGGGCTATCATTATTTTTTTATGTATCTTCCTATAATTTGAACTTATTCTAATAAGTTCTAATAAGATTTTCACATCCAGAGAATCTGTCATAAGGATGCTATTTCTACACGGTATTGAAAGACTTGTTAAAAAGGCAAATGTGAAGTTCTTCGAATATCTGTAACTTACATGCATAAAAAAGAATCCTGTCTCTTTTCAGCTTGCACTCTTCAAGACCTGAGTTCTGTGAGATGGAGGCACTCATGCCATTAAAAAAACCTGTTCAAAATATCATGAGACTGTGACTTAGATGAACAAGTAACATATTGGTATTGTCAGTGTGGAAAAGTATGACCCCCCAAAAAAAATGTCCAAAAAATAGTGGAGTTTCTTGTCCTGTTCTATCATTAATAAAATATGTTTGTTGGTTTGTTTTCAAAATCCAAAGTCCGAAATATCAGTACAGGCATATTCTTTACAAAAGAATAATGATGATAGTTGTCTTTTTCTACTGGTTTGTACAGCTTAAGAGGAGAGAGGGATGAAGATGCACTGAGTATAAAACACCATTGAATTCTGCTGATTTGGTTTTGCTTATGGACTTCAGATATTAAATGCAAATATTTGCTGAAGCCTGCAGATGTATGTTCCCAATACATTACTTTCAGAAAATGAGGAAGTTGAAAGAAGTTGTATTACATTATTTTCAAAAAGTTGCTGTGTACTGTTGCTTTTTAACTTCCAAGAGTATGTTATGTTATCCCCTGTCCCCTCTTCCACCAACTAAGCATCCTTTAGAGGGTGGCTGACTAATGAGCTCCTCACTCTGTTTTTCTTTTGGCAAAGTCTTGCGTTGAAGGGTCAAATATTTCCCCAGTGTACGAAACTTATAATCTTTCTAATGAAACAAAAAATGATCAGAGTGTACAAATATTTTAAATTAAATTAATAATTGAAAAAAAAATTGTGGTCTGGATTATTTTTTTTTAAAGAATATTCAATCGCATTGAATAAAATTGCCTTTTGGCATACCAAAAATGCAGTCAGACTGAAGACATCAGAGAATGCAACTGTCGTCAAATTGCTGATCATTTTCTTTCTCATTATGAAGATAGAACAAATAGCTTTAGGTGACATTACCACATATTTTAAAGAAATACTGTCAATTTTTAGTCTACAGGTCTTTTTTCAAGCCCTTTCTTCTTTGATTTTCTTCCTGCAGAAAAGCTGCAAAATGTCAGATTTAGAAAATATGGTACACAGAGAGGTTCCCTGTGTATAGTTCAGGAATCTGGATAATGGAAATATTTTTAAGAACTTCCTGCCTTTAGAGAATTTTAGTTTGTTTGGTCATTAAACTCAGCATTGCTAAAACAAATCTTTTCTTTCTGCATTGATTTCCATGTACTAGTTTTTTTAGCAGTTGCATTAAAGCAAGGATGTTCTATTCTCTTCACTTTGTTCTTTTCTACCAATTTGTTCCAGAGGCATAATATCGGTGTTAATTTTTTTATGCTCCCAATGCTCAGTAGATTCACTTTTAGCTCAATTTGTCCATCATCCTTACCACTGAATTTGCTTATTCCTTTTCATTTTTAAAGGTAGGGTAGATTTTGTTTGTATAAGTTATTTTACAAGATTGGCTAAATGATCAGTTGTAACAAGCTGGTTTGTCTTTATCTATCAAAGTCCAAGTACTGGAAATCTGAATCAATCCTGTGTAACTTTTCAGCTCTATTTTTGACTGATCCTGTGCATCTGTGAAGTGAGTGGAAGTATTAGATTTGTGTACTTGCCAAACCCATGGAGTTGTCAATGCAGGTAAATGATACAACATCAATTCCTTGCTGAACTATGATTTGAAATGGACTAAACAGAAGTATTTCATAAAGATAAGGAGTTAGTTTGAAACTAGTGCCATACACTAGACTTAGGTTTTTGGCTGCTCAGTTCAAATGAAAACTTTTTTCCTGGGTCTGGCTGAAATAGCCTATAACATTTCATAGCTTATGAGTCCATTTTAAAACAATGCATAGCTCAGGCTGGAAATAAGAAGAGGTGCTTGGAAAAGAATATCCCTAAGAAATTCTTTGTTATTAAATTTAGATAAATTATGAATAGGTTTCTAAAACCCAAATGTATGTAGACTACATTTGTTTTCTATTTTTTGCCTGTACAGGCCACTATAGTAGCAGACATTTTCAGTTTTCTAGTTTAGGAAGATCAATGGAAGAGAAATCTATGTCTCTCTGTTCGTATTCACATGCATCAACTTCTTAGATCTTGACTTTAGAAGGAATATTTATAACAACAGATAAGCATGATTACTTTTAACCCATTCAATATTTATTCCTTTGTTATTTGAGTATGGTGGGATAAATTGAAGTTATATGTTAAATTGATCCATTAAGTAATTTAGTTTAATTATTAAATTTGATTCAATATTTAATTTGGTTTAATAAAACTGGGCTTCCATAAATGTATGCATTTAACTGATATATATTGGGACTGTATAATTTTGAATAGATTAAATATTTAGTAGAGAACACTTATTTGAATTATTCAGTATGGAGACTAGATAACTGATCTACTCTTTCAAAATAGGGAAAATACAAATGGCACATTATAATAATAACAAATTTCCAACCAAGAATTTGTATAAAACACTTTGAACTCATTGTTGGTTCATTTCCAGACAAGCAAACCGTTCTTTGCTTGATGGAACCAACCATTGAGAATTTATCAAGAAAGCTCCCAGAGCTGTTTTAAATTTAATATAGCTTACAAAAACTAGACTATTAGAATAGGCAGAACACTGTGGTGACAAAATGATTTTAAAAATGGCTATAACAATATAATTTTCTTCTCTCTTTTGTGAACAGTTAAACGTTCAAAAGATTTGTAGCTATTGGTGATTTAGTATTCTGGATCAGATTCAAAGTGGAATACTCAGAGTCACAGTTGAATTCTCTAATCAAAACATATATTTTGTGTTGATGTTGGATCATGAGGAAACTTCAGAAAATGAGACATAATTTAAGTGAACTTCAACACTCATCTAATTTCAGGTGTACTTGTCATGTCAGCTGAAATAAATGAGACAATACTTAGCCAATGTTTGCATTTTTTACTAAGAATGCATGTATTTATAAGCCTATGACTGCAGAAGGATGTTTTTGAATCAAAGAATGTGCTTCAAAAATCATATATCATACAAGGATCTCTCTCCTCAGCTGTCAGCAGGCAAGATCTTCACTTGTCTCAGAAAATCTTATTCAGCTGCCACTGAGGACTGCTAGGCAGCACTTGTGATCTTGTTTATAGTGTGGCTGTACAAATGCTCGTAGCAGTAAAACTGATGGAGCAGCAGTGTGATGCCTGGACACAAGAAAGGGTGGGTAGCTTTGTCATGTGGAGGCAGCCTCTCTCTCTGGTGATGAAACTGCATCTTGAGAAGGAGTCAGTCAAGAAAAGAAGAAAAGAGATATAGAAACTAAGAAAAATACTGAAGTTGTGCACAATATTCCTCTTCCTAAATGTAATCTTAGAAATCTATTTTTCTATCTTATCTACTGTAAATTTGTTTCCTCTTTGAAATTTGTACTTTCAGGTATACTCTCCTTTTCTGTACTCCAGGTACAGTAGTGAAATTAAAGGATTCCTTATCTGCAGTGAATGAAGAATTTGCTGTGTCTCAGCACCCCGCTAAGCAAAGCCCTAAGGGCAGCAAGGTCTGACTTCCTGTCAGCTGCATGTGTCCTCTGTACTTGGGCATCACCAGGCTCAGGAAAGGAAGATGTGCCCGGTGAGCATTGGGAAAAATCTAGTGTTCAGTTAAGTAACCACAAACAAGCCTTTGATTCTCAGGAAGACTTTCAAGTCATGAGAAGGACATGATTATGAATATGACCAGATTAATTCTGCCTTTGGTTAAAAGTTATGGAAGCAGAGCACATATTCCTTTTTCTTTTCTTTTTATAAAAAGGTGCTTTCTAAACAACCATCAGTCTATTTCAACTATCGATAAAAATAATAATAATGGTTCTTCAGCAAACAAAACCCAGTTAAATCTGTGAAATTTCACATGAAGTACAGGTGGCCACTGTGAATATCTTTGTAGGAATGTATCTTGAGTAACCAAATCAAAATATTAACTATAATGCTTATAAATAAGAAACATCTGCTGATAAATCAATGTTCACACTATTTCACTGTGATTGGAACACATTTCTCCATACATTTATATAATAACAAAATGTGTTTAGGTAAGACTTTTGATGCCCTTCAGAGATTATTCTTGCCTTTAAAGTATTTGAGTTTGTAAATAATTGGATAGGAAGTTAAAAATGGAAGAGTTGGGAAAGGGATATTTTACTGTTATTGTAAAATAGCAGCAATTTTTGCTGCAAGAAAATATCTAGGGAATTTTTTCTGGTTTTAAAAATGTTTTGGGAATGGATTGCTAAAGGAACATGAAAATTTTGGGTTTCAATCAATGTTTTATTCTTTATGCAGTGGGAAAAGAAATGTTAGCTCTGTCAATTCAAACAGCCTTTTAAAAACAACATACGGATAGATATAATTTTTGAATCAGAATTCAATCAAACTCTGAAAGTAAAATACTTTCTTCATCTAAGTTTCATTTTTCAGATTAATGTTTGCAATAAAATACTGTTTTTAAAAATTATTATCAAATCAGATACCTTTTTATTATAGAAATCTAAGAGCTTTTTTAGTGCTTGGAGAGTGACTAAGTGGGTTTTTAAAAGTCTAGTCATTAATATTTCAGTTCCTGAGAGGAAACAAAAATGTTAGTATACTTAGTCTATCGTGTGAATTTTTTTTTTTTTTAAAGTTTAGAATTAAAATAAAGCATAAAATGAAAATATTAACTCTTAGCTTTTCTTATTATTTCTGTCATCAAGATAATAAGGAATAAACAAGATCTACAAAATCTAAAAAGTTTCAATAAGTTTCTTTTTTCCCTTATTTTGAAATAATGTTTATATTAAAAGTATGAAACGACTTTGATCAGGAAAATAATAAGAATAATAAACTTGAAAATGGTGAAAACTTTTCTACAAAGAATTACCAGAAAGTGTTTAAAATTCCATCAGAAGTTATGGACTCCCTCAATCTCCTATGACATGATAAATAATGCCTACTGTAGCCTCTTCCATGGTGAGACATGACTTGGTGTTATTCAAAACCCTAAACTCCACTATAAAAAAATTTGAAGCTTTTTTCACTGCTTGCACTCAACTGGAGTGTTGTAGAATTAAGATACATGTATAATGTCACATCCCTTTCCAGCATGCCTAATCAAAATTTTAGGTGTTCAAAAAATCCTAATCCACACAGTAGCCTCTGGGAGTCCCTAGCTTTGCACTGTGATGTGAAAAGTAGTGTCCTACCCCAAAGTTTCAGACATTTCCCGGGAACCCTAAAGTAACAGAAATGGATGTGAGAGAAGAGGGAAGAAAGCACAGTATGATATGTAGGCTATGCTAATTTCACTTTGCGAGCATTTGCAATTTCATGCTTTCACTGAATTTTACATTTTGTGAAATCACAAATCTGCAGTTAAGACCGGCAGTTATGTGTTTCAGTTGGGGCAATCTAAAATAGATGAAAAATGATATTGGCTAAGATAGTGTGTAGAAAAATGATTTCTACACTTGCATTGATTAGAACCTTCATCCAGAACCCCTTAGAGTGCACTATCAATTGAAGCAGGGGTTAGTCACCGAGCACACAAGGCATGTCATATGAAGATTGAGAGGAACTTAGCATCTTCTATCTGCTAGGATTACCTTTTTTTATCTCAACCATCACTAGGAAAATGAAAGGGGAAAAGAAAGAGGAAGGAAAGAAACCCACAAGAAATCTATAAGAACAGATCTCTCTTTTTGACTGAATTCTTTTATTCAATTTTTGTTTGAAATCTGTGCCAGATTTCATATGATCCACACTCCTGATCATCACATGCATGCCCATGTGCACACACACACCCACATATTAAAAATATAGAGTATAAGGGGAAAAGTTCTGTGGTGAATACCATAGCCATAATTTTGGATGACACTCATGTTCAGTGTATGACATTGTGCTGGCAGCACGCTGAAACTGTCATTAATGAAAACTTATTTAACTTTTATATTAACTTCAGAAACCTTCTTTACACAAAGAAATAGGTCAGCACATCAGCAAGGCTAGTGTTCCATTAGTTCCATTCTTTGCTAATGGATTAATTCAATTTATGACAAAAAAAGTATTTAACTGTCCAGTTTTGTTTGTCTTAAATCTATATAAACTTGAAATACAGTCTCCTTGACAAATGAGGTTACTAGAAACTAAATAGAAAATCTTATTTGCCACCACAGTGGTGACATGAAGAATTGCAGCCTTTAGCTCAGGGCTACTAAGCTCTTAATAATGAGAGAAAGGTACTCCATCTTCACTTATAGCCACAATTACAATGAAAAAAAATAGCTGCCAAGGCTTCTGCAAAAAAATATTCATGACAGTGTGAAAAATATTGATTTTAAAAGCTAAGAAATGAAAGATTTTCTAAAGTGCTCTATTGAATCTAGTTATTATTTTCCAAAATAAACTGAGGAAAACATAAAACATTTTGCTGGAATCCTATATTAAAAATAAATCCTCCCAGAAACAGCATAAAAAAGCAATCCCAAGCTCTTCATAAATTAATGCAGCTCTTGAGTGATCAGGTCACACGCAAAATGTGCACCCTGACCTGGAATTATTTTTGAATATTGAACCTTCATCCATTCTTCTCTCTTCATTTTTTCTTCTACCCCAAATAAATTTGAGAGAAACATCTATGTATGTGTGAACCCCAGGAATGCTATTGCAGAGCCTATTGCTCTGAGCTGCTCAGTGTGTCATGCAGTGGCACTGCATGCTGATTCTGAGCTCTCACTGTCACTGCATATTGGATTTGCAATGAACTTCTGAGCCATTATACATGTCAGGGCAGATGGCAGAGCCCACTGCTCTGAGTCTCCACGCACATCTGAGCATTGCTTTCTGTTCTTCCCACATTAATGCAGAATGACTGTTTGGTACATAAAATGATGGCTTAATTTCAAACAGAATACAGCATTCATTGCAAAATGGAAAAGATAAAGGTCAAGAAAACATGCTATATAATATCAGTTGTTACAAATCCTTTTTGTAACAACTTTAACTACACTCTTCAAATTTAACTTTAATAGTGGTTAGAATTTTAAAAGATGCCTAGGTACCTCATTTCCTGTGAAATCACTTGAAGATAATAAATATTTTTAACAATCTAAGTTTAGAGCATAAACCTTCATTTTAAAAAGAGACTTAGCAGCCAAATATTAAAAACATTTAAGTAGGGAGTGTAAAGATGTGGACAGGTAACCTAATGAGATTTTCAGAATGACTAACTCCCACTGAAATCAATCTAGCCTAAGTCCCTTTGCCTTTCAGTAGGATTAATGATCCCCTGGAAGTAAAATTCTTTTGGAAATGAGACTTCTATAGTTTCAAAAACCTTACTGGTTCTCCCTAAACTATAGTACTATTATTTTAGTACATGGTTTTTAGCTTTGATATATTGATATATAATGTTATTTGATACCTTCTTACCCACGTGAGCCAGATATAGTTTTAGTTAACTTGAAGCTATTCATTTCTTTGAACCAAATGACATCAGGGCTGGGTTCTCAAGAAACCAATAGTACTGCATGTTGTACCTGCTGAGCTCGCTGGTTAGGAAAATGGAGTTCACACCCTTCTTCCACTGAGAGCATCTGAGTATAGGAAGCTTAATTTAGTAGTGTGTCCTAGAAAACTAGAGGATCACTAACAAACTGTTTATGAGCATTACTTGGTAGACTGGAGTACAAAGTACACTTGGTACATTACTTGGTAGACTGGAGTAGGAAATACAAAATGGGACCAGAGGGAATATAAAATGAGGGTGTCTAAGTGTTATCTCTTAGTATACTGATGACTATCATCTCAATCTTCCTGAATGACACGTTCATCTCACATATTCCAAGCTTTTCTTAAAGTTGCCTTGAGGCCATGTGGGTAGGATTCATTTTACATGACCTGAAATTCATCACCCTTGGCTTGATCATGCATGTTTATATTTATTTATATATATACTTACATATATATGCATACATACACATCCAAAACAGCTGACCTAAATAATAGTTTGGTGACTTCATTGTGCACTAGACAGGTGATGGAAGTTCAAGTTAAAGGTAATGTTAGCCTCTTTCTCTTCACCTTGTAACCTCCCGGCATCCATGACAGAGTAAGTTTATCGAATCATATAATCATAGAATCATAGATTTAGTCTGCTACTAAACCATATCCCTAAGTGTTAAAGTTACACATACTTTAAGCAGCCCCAGAGATGATGACTCCACCACTTCCCTGAACAGCCTATTCTGATGCTTGAAAACACTTTTGGTGGGGAAATTTTTCCTTATATACAGTCTAAACATTCCCTGGTGAAACTTGAGGCTGTTTCCTTTTGTCCTGTCACTTGTTTTCTGGGAGAAGAGGCAGACCTCCATCTGCCTCCATCTGCTCATTTCAGGCAGTTGTAGAGAGTGATAAGGTCCCCCTGGTCCCCCTGAGTCTCCTTTTCTCCACGTTAAACACCCCCTACTTCCTCAGTCACTCCTTTTCAGACTTATGCTCCAGACCCTTCACCAATTTCATTGCCCTTCTCTGGGCTTGCTCCAGTGCCTCAATGTCCTTCTTTCATTGAGGGGCACAAACCTGAACACAGGATTTGAGGTACAACCTCACCAGTGCAGAGTACAGGGGGGGAATCCCTTCCCTGCTTCTGCTGGCCACACTATTGCTGATACAGGCCAGGATGCCATTGGACCTCTTGGCCAGCTGGACACACTGCTGGCTCATTTTCATGCAGTTGTTGACCAAAAGCCCCAAGGTCCTTTCCTTCCAGGCAGCTTTCCAGTCCTTCTTCTCCAGTCTGTAGCACTGCGTGGGGTTGTTGTAACTCAAGAGCAGCACCCAACACATCACATTGTGGAACCTCATACTGTTGGTTGTCCAGAGCCCTCTGTAGAGACCTCTTACTGTCCAGCAGTGCAACACCCCTGCACAGCTTGGTGGCATCTGAATATTCATGCTGGTAGAACTAGAGATATATTTTTTTCCTTCAATATTAGATTCATGTATATGAATCAAAAAATTATAATTGATAAAGAACCACCTAAAGCATATTGTTGTTAAAATAGTACTTTTTTTTTTTTTCATCAGTTCCAAGAGACACTAGGAAAATACATTAGGCATCATTTGTTTGTCTGCTTGCTTATTTGTTGTTTTTTTTCTCCCCAGACAAATGTTTGATAAGAGTTAAATTCTGTCCTAAAGAAAAGTCTGGTACAAAACATGCATACAAAGAAAAACCTAGGACAAGAATGGCATATAGGCTCTGCACAGCTCTTCTGAGTGGGTTTTATTGTGGTGTATTGCCAGACAAGATTTGGAATATTTTTATTGTGATCTAATGACTTTTGTATTAACACCATTACCATATGAATATGTATCAGGACAAAGCTATGGGCAGATGCTCTGGAGACAATAGAAATTTAGAGGACCTTCTCTTTAATTGATGTCAAATACTGTAGTTCCACCAAACTCAATACAGTTGCCCTGGCTTATGTCAACTGTGTGTCTGGTATCAGGGCTCAGCCTTGAGAATGTGGTGTGTGGTTCAGTGTCAGGAGCTGCATTGCTGGAGGAAGAAAGCTTCACCTTTAATTTTTGTATTCATTATGCAAGATATACAGTTATCAACCTATGCAAACTTTTGAACTCAACAGGAAATGCAGAATGCAAGGGTTACAGAACTCGTCTTTAAGGTATTATGCCTTTTTTGTGGTTGGACCCAAACCTATTTCTGCTGAACCCAGTGAACATTTCTAGCAAAGCATTTTCCATATTTTTTCTTCAATTTTACAAGCCTTTGTGATTTATTGGCATTTCTTGAACCTCCAGATCCTATGATTATTCCTCAGCCTCAACATCTATTTAAAATCAGAATGTTTTAATTTGTCACTTTGTCCCTAAAGACTTGATTTAAAAAAGCAGGCACAAATAATTCCTTTAAAAAAGACCTTCATTATTTTAAACTGAGCTGAAGAGCTGGGAAGTTTAAATCCTGATTTTGTCATTATTTTGGATTTCCATGTTCTTTCAGACTGATGCACTGATATGACAAATAGCACATTGAATACAGCTGCACTGGGAGGGCACAGAAGGTAGTGTCTTTCAACTGCACAGACAACACAGTGCTTCCTGATGTGCCTGAGCTTTTTACTTTTGAAGAGTTGGAGGGTTAATTCACATCTCTTACATAGCAGTTGTGTCTGCTATCCCAGTGATGTGTGGGAAAATAAGAATACTACTCTGATGAATATTCATGCCTGATGAATAGTTTTAACATTTCCACAGCTGGACTCTAGCTGAGCAATCACAGCAGCAGTCAGAAAGTAATATATGTGAAATGCAGCTATTTTCAGGGTTTATTTTCTAAATCAAATTGCCAGCTGAATGCTGATAGCTATGGATCAGATACTGTAGCCTGCAGTAAGGAGGGTCATACTGCACGAGCAAGCACATGTAGATGTGAGACATTTTTACACACAGTGATTCTGCTTATATAAACAATACTGCTCATGTCAATAACATTATGCAACACCTGTAAACAATGTCTTCAGACTGTTGTAAACAACAGTTTCCACGCCAATGAAGCATCAGAGTCTACAAGCAGGAAAGAGGATATGTTTTATCTGAGTACATTTGGTTTTTAGTAGATCAATTATAGTAACTAGATCAATTATTTTCCACTCAGAATGTTGAATTAGGCAAAATACTTCTGATTTTTTTCCATTTTCTTTTTTTGTTTTGTATTTTTGTAAAGTAACAACTGCTGTTGTTAGATCTACAATCATGCTAGATATTAATACCAGTCAAGAGACAGGACTTATCTGAAATTGCTCATATTGATGGCAAAGTTTACAGGGAGTAGTAAGAAATACAGATATCAAACTAAAAAGGGAGAAAGAGATGTACAAAAATAAAAGAATGATTTATGTGAAGTAATCTGTAAAGTATTCATTCATATTTAAAATTCTCTTCCATAGTCTGTACTTCCATCTACTTCTTCAGATGAGAAGGGACTTGCTTCCCTAACAGCAAGGACAGGGTCCATCAAATGGAATTGATGTCATGAGATGATTATATTCACCATTTACATAAAGACAGAAAAGTTTTTCTTCCTGAATTAAAAAAAAACAAAAAAAAACCCAACAAAAAACCCAATCAAAAACCAAACCAGACCCAAAAAAAGCAGTAAAAAGCTATTATCAAATTTGAAGTCAATACTGTTTTTATAAATAAGACCAAAAGTACACAAGTTTAAAATTAGGGGACAAAGTAGAAAAATTACATAGATTTGAAAGATTCCAAAATATTCTGATAGCCTTATCTGATTTACTCAAAGGATGGATAGTTTTAAGGTCTTAAGGTAAAACAGTAAAAATTAAAGTTTTTATTATGCTGATTCCTTGTCTGCCAAATTACGTTCTGGGCTAAGGCAGGCCTGCAGTTTGTCTTGGTTGTGTGCATAGCTCAGGATAGAAGTATTCACAAGAGGTCTGTCCTGTGCAATTTTCAGATTGAGTCTCACTTTAGAAGGAGTAATAATAATAATTATTATTACAATGATGATAATAAAATATCCCAACTGCAGAACGTTACTGGGGGAAAATAGGCACAGGGAAATCTACTAACCAAAATGGATGCTCATTCCTATCTTATTTTCTTTTTTTGTTCCCTCTTTGTTCTTGTTTTTCTCTTACTGCAACATTTACTTCATTTTAAGCATTTGACTGTTCATTTCTGAAATTGTATTTGATGACTGTTGGAAAGCACAGGACAGGAGCAAGCTACAGGCAACAATTTTATGTCTTTGTGTTCCTATTCTTTAGGTCACACTCTTTCTAATATGCTTTTAGCTGCCTAATGAATTGGTTTCATGAGCTGGTACATGCTGAAAGTTTTTGAAAGTAAATCAAAAAAACAAATTTTACTTTTGAAAAAAAAAAAAGCTGTTATCCTAAATTTAACTCTGAGACCTTGGGTTGTCTTAAAAAAATAATCTCTTTCAGTTTTTCTCTCTGTTGTTGATATTGTTACCTTTTTAGCAAGAAGGATTTAATTGAAAGAATAAACTATCAAGTTGTAAAGAGATGAAGAAGGAAGGTCACAGCCTTTTTATGTTATCTCTATATTACTCTAAGCCTCCAACTAGCTTCTGGGATAATGCCTGCTTCTGAAGAATGTCTTTCCACTGATCTTTTATTTGCTGCCCCTATGATGAGAATTTTTCAAGATTTTGCAAGTGTCTAATGAACAGAAACTATGCCATGTTAGAATATGACAGTTTTCTTCAGTCTTACTGCAGACACAAGAAGTTCTGGAGTAGAGATACTCAAAGAAACCTTTTGCTACATTTTGTATTGAAGTCATAAGAGATTATTAGATATCTACCTTATAGACAGGGTAATTATCAAAGTGGTAAGGTTAAGGTAGAGAAGGATGTGGGTTGCAAAGTGAAGCAAATATAATGACATTTTTCAGAAACCAGGGCTGTAGTGGTGAGACATGAAAAAAACACTCAAAAGGAAGAAGGCTGAACCAAGAAGGAGGAAGAGTCCCAGAAGTGCCAGAGATATTCCAGTATGGGTGAATCTTACAGTGTTTAAGCAATAGATGTCTATAGGAATCACTTTAATTTGGACAATAGGAGAAGATGGCTGCTATCTTTGCTAAAAAAAGCTGCAATGCCCTTCATTTCTTATCCTTGGAGGCATAAGTACACTGCAGAAGAATTTCTGACTTTCATATTATAAGCAAGCATTATTGTTTAAAACAGATACCAAGGGATCTGAAATACCTGTACTGGCTGCATTTAGCAAGTGAAAAACAACACTAAAGTCTGTCTAAAGCTGGTAGGGAAAGATGAACAAACAAATAAGTATTTACAACCTCTATTTTGCATGTGCTTGTTTTAGCAGTGCTTGGGCTTGCCATTTCTCCCATCTTAGTGAAAAAAAAATAAAAATTACTATCTCAGTTCTCCAGTGGTGGCCTGGACTCCATGCTCATCCATGAATTAGACCCTGACATTTAGTATATCATCACACATAGGCTTGTTGAAAGTTGTTTATTGTGGTTTGTTTCCTCAATGTGAAATAACAATCCGGAATTGTTAGATTTTAGAGATTCCCTGGAATTAATTCTGATGCTTGAGTTACATAAATCTATTAATATGGTCACTTCTATAGTAGTAATTCAATAATATTTTTGCAAGGAATGGCCCAGCAGAGTAGCACTTTTGGGCTTTCCATCACGATTTTTCTCACTTTGTAGTTCTTGGATTTCCACTTTCATCTTTACTTCTTCTCAGCATTGGAATATCCTCCCCCTTATCATCCTAGGGGAAGATTACCAGAAAATTCCAATAAATTATATGATCCTATTTATTTTCTTCAATATTCTCAGATTATTTCGTTTGATTATATTCACCTAGAATCAGTGGATGATTGGGAGAATGGACTCAGCACTATAGCAGACTCTCAGATACTCCTATTTCTTGAATTAATAAAATAGGAAATTTCAACATACAATTGTATTGTAAAAGCTTATTAAATCCTCTCCACATACAGGTGGATTCAGAGATGTGTTTTAACTTTTGAAAACATTGAGTTTCTTTTAGTATTGTTTTTCTTTAAATCCTAAATTTTTCACTAGCTGAATGTACAACTTTTTGTTGCCCACAGAAATCAACCCTGAAATTGTCAATGGCTTAGTAAACTCAGAGTTCTTACAGCACTTACAAGTATTTAATGAAATTCAGGTTCTTATTTCTATTTTCTAGAATTTCTAAACCTTTGTAAGTAGTTTGTGGTTTTTATTAAAAACTGTTATGAAAACTTGCAACCAAATTAATGGAACATGAAGCAGATAGATACTGTCTGTAAGATATTTTTGAAATTTGTTTAGCCTCAGGGATTTATTTTTTAAAATAAAGCCTGACTTAAAGATTTCTAAGGTTTCTGCAAACAGCTACCTAGTGCCTGATGAAGGTTCTTGTGCTTTGAAAAGAGGGAAAAAACCCAACCCACAACAGATTTACATGTCTTAGCCTCATTTTTCTGTGTAAAATCCTCTGTTTATGACTTAAGAATCTGACCTGAGATTTTTCTGCTTGGAAATATTGATTATATGCATCCTAAATCATAAGGTTAAAAAGATGTAAAAGATGAGCAACCTTACTAATGATTCAATAGTTTCAGGACACAAAAGATCATCTAATCTGATCTCCTGAAGATCACAGGTAATTATTTTTTAATCAAAATATTCCTAAAAAACCCAAATATTTTAACCTGAAGGATGAATCACCGCACAAACAGACAACAGAAAGGGAGAAGTTCTGTAATTAAATAGTGCTTCTGCACATATTTGGGAAAGAGGGAAATGCCCAGGTGACTCCATTCACCAATCATCAGTGATTTTCCACAAAATTTGATGAAGCTCTCTAAGAGTCTCATTTACTGGTCTAATTTCCTTGGGTAGTTTGGGTTGTTTCTTTGACTGATTGTGATCTCATTGCTTTCATACTTTTCATACAACATATCCTACTCTTGAATCATATGGTTGGTAAAAGATGTCAGATAATAGTCAGCCCTTAAAATTATCCACTTAGAAGTCCAGTGACATCCGTGGAACACCATATATACTAACGCTAAGGAGTGTAGAAAAAACAAAATTGGAAGCCACAAGTTAAAATCTTAGTCCTATCCATTTCTGGCTAAACTTGTACTGTATAGCATTTTGGATTTCAGGAAAATGTTTTGTATTTTATGATAGCAGAATCTGAGCCAAAGACTTCAGGTAAAGGAAGAACACATGACAAGAAATGGATGTAATTAAGAAAAAGAACAGCTGCTGAAGTATTCAAATTTTTTTCCCTCCTGCATCAGTATCATATGTGCTAAGTATGCATACATGCTTTTCTCACAAGACTCACAAGATAACTATGCTGCAGTTGTGCCTACAAGCCTCAACAAAAATCAAAGTTTCATTGTTCCACCTGCTACATAAAATTGCTGAGGGAGACTATCTGACCTGCAAGACTTCAATGTAAATAGACAAGGCAGAAGAGAAACAACATGACCTGCACAAATTCAGAGGGACTGAATGGAGAGTGGACAAGAGCCTTCAGCATTACAAGCACAGCGTCTTGGGAAGATCTATCTCTGTAGCCTGCATGATGGCTTCACAACAAGGCTTTCCAAGCTTAGCCACTTTTTTTAGCAACTTAGCCACTTTTACGTATAGAAGGCCTAAAACAAACTAATAATTAAAAATTTTAAAAAGGGTGCAAAACAAATACAAGAGCATACTATTTGTCATGCTTTGTTTTCAGTGTCACACCAGCAAATGTGCTGTATCCATTAACCTTTTTGAAAAGAGCAGAAGGTAAGCTAGTTAGCATTTGACAGCTTTACTAAGTCTATTGACTTCTAATGAAAAATTCACCACTACAAGATATTTTCTTACATGTGTCTAGTTCATACAGTTCGTCACTGAGGCAGCCTTTAAAATCCCTATGTTTTTCTCTCTCAGCTTCCCATATTTCTTTAGCAAACACAACTGGACATTATCATGATGATTTATTTACTACATGAGCTTTAATTTGTTCACTTTAAGTTCACTCCATGTGGAAGATGGCTTTCAAGTTGTTAGCTGATAGCATATGCCGTACAAAACACACACATTTTGTTGCTTAGTCCCATCCAGGAGCTGACTGGGCCCCTGTCAGACTGCTGGATGCAATGAACACTCTCTGTGTGGAAAGGTTAATGGGTACAACATGTCCTTCTTGCACCTTGGAGAGCGTACAGCACGTTCCCAAAATTACAGGGAGATTAAAAACAGTGATGCTATCATTGGATGCCTGTGTGAGGATGCAGGTGCTCTAATGATAAGTTTGTGGTTTATTCTCAAAGAGGAGAGTGTTGAGAGCAATTCCCACTCCACAGTGTAATCAATCATTGGACTAGTGTATAATTAATATGCCAGTTATATCACATAGCAATTTTCCTTTTCAGAAAACTTAATTGTGTTTTCAAGGTAGGTCAGCAGATCTTGTGTCTCCCTGATATATCTATGATAAAGAAAAGTTTAAAAAATATAAAATAAAGAATTACTACCACTCCCTCCCCAAGAACAAAAGAACATACAATTTAGTGTAACAGCAACTTTAGTTTCCTCTTTGTTTCAAGCATACAAATGAATCTATTTGTTCTATATTGTGATATTAATTATTGTAGCTTCAAGGGAAAAAAGCTTTGAGAAACAGAAAAGTTTTACTCTATGGCAAGACAAATTTTACTCTATTTCAGCTCTGTGGAAGAACACCTGACCGGCCTCCAAGTATCCAAGATGAGCACAAAAATTTATGTATATGTAGAAGGCAAGATGAAAGACAGGGAAAGAAGAGAACCTTCTGAAGTTCCCTAAGAAATCTGGATTACAGCTAGTCTACTTGGAAACACATATAACAGAGTCTTTTAAGGAGTAGACCTAGAGTATACAAAAAAGTCAGAGGTATTAAAGGCAAAAATGAAACATGTTTCATGATATCTGTGATCTGCAGGTCAGAGACAGGTGACCATGACCACTTGATAAGGAGTATAAAAATCCTCAATGAATGAAATTCTAAAATAGCCATATCTACATGATCTCAGGAGAAAGCTCTTAAAAATACTTTTTTTTGTTGTTGTTTTTTTGAGAGTGGGGGAACTCGCTCTCTCCCATCTGTCTCTGTTTTTCAGACATAGAATGTCAGATCCAAAATCCAAAAGTGAGTAGGTCAGTAGTGTTATTGCTGTATGTTTGTTAAGTCTACAGTGAACACAGATCTATATAGATAGAGATAGAATGTTTTCTGTATGCCATTTTTTCCCCAGCTGCTTAAACCCCACAAAATTGTAGGAAGGTTTTGTGCTCAGATACATCAAGAAATAAAAAAAATAAACCCTTTTTTTGTTTAAATACAAATCATAACCAGACAATGGACATGAAAGGAGCAAGGATTTCTTTTGCTTTTCTGCAGTTGAACTGATACACAGTTTGTATAGCAGTATTATACACTTTGTCCTGTGCTGCTAGTAGTACCATTATTTATACTATCTATGATGCAGATATTTTGTGTTGACTCATTTGTTGAGCTGAGTTTCTTATTCTCAGTGTCAGCAAGTCTTCTACTAAAGTCAAAAACAGTATCAAGGCACATTCTTGACATAATTGACTTGTTGGAGGTAGTCAGAAGATCATTATGTTTAATATATACTGCTGAAGAGTTAAATATTGTTTATGTTTGTATGTATTGCATTTATGTTTTTTGTAGTTGGCACGTAACACACTTGCTGTTCATACAACTACACATGTACCAGTATGACAGTGCCAAGCATGGTAAGATCATAGCACCATGAAGGACACTGCAGAGTGTCATTAGAATTTGAAAGGCTTGCTTGCAATTAATCTGGATTTCTACCATCTCATTTGGAACAAACTTTGGCATGGTTTTCTGAATCTTGTCTTTGATTTTCTTTTTTAACTTTCTGTAATTACAATGGCATATCATATTGCTGGCTCATATATGCTAAATTATTTATTATTCTATTTCTAATATTTATTCACATGCTATTTTTCTAAATTATTCTATATCAGGCCATAAGTTTATATCTCCTTAAAATACCTAAGTTCAAATACCAAATGTGTAGCAGTATCTTCTGGTAATGCCTCATATCTCTGTTTCCTTGTGAAATTTTGCCTTATCCTAAGAGACTCCAAAGATGGGCTGGTTATTTCTTCCTGCCTTGGTTAGCTCTGAGCTCGGCAGCCACCAGTAAAGAATACTACAGCTTGTTTTTTTTCAACAGTGTGACAAATGACAGATATATCTTTTCTCTCTTCAGCTTCCTAACTAACATTGCAGTTGGGGATTTAAAATATCTGCAGCTCCTCCTGGAACAGAATAGCAAAGGTCATGATGTACCAATCTGCTTTATTGATGCAGCAGCTAGGGCAAAGAGGGTAGCTCTTTGGCAAGCAAAACTTTCCTGACTTTATATAGCAGAATAAGGTCCCCAAAAAACCATGGGATCATCACAGGTCTCATCATTTGTAGCACATGCAAGGCATGTTTCTTTGACTCTTATTTTTTGATATTATGTCCTAGACATGTGTCTCTGTGAAATGGGAGGGAGGGAAGAGTTTAAAAAGTGAAAAGCAATACAAGCACCTAAAACTCAACTGCAAAAGAAAACTACTGCCAAGGAGCAAACAAGCACATGATGATCATTGCTTAATGAGCTATTAAATAATTCTAACTGTACCTGTACCTGTAATATAAAAAATAAATTAAAGTGCACAGTAGAATATAGTTTTGGAGGTAATTCCTTGAGATATATAGATCCTAGAGAAATAAAAGCATTTAATACTCCATAGAATTGCTTTCTATTCTTCTCTTTTTGAGAGTAAGTCTAACATAACATTTCTGTTGAGCAGGCTGATTGCTTTTCCACATGGATACTTCATTTACATATAAAACCCATAAGTAAGAGTTATTCAACTGGAGTGAAGTCTACTGAAAGTTCTAAATAGCAGTACAAGATGTCTATACATTTAGTAAATAAGACAAGTCTTCATCTTTAAATTGGCATTGATTTAGTTGTATTATAGATACTACTTCTCCTTTTTCTTTCTGTTACAGGTATCTTTATGAAAAATGAAGCTCAAACTCACAAAAGGATGCAAAGATAGCTATTTTGAGCATCCCTGCATCCATGTTTTTTGTGTTCAGTGACCAGGGCTCAGATCTATGTGTGGTAGATGCAGAGAGCATAATCAAAGACTTGACACTGCAATCCACTTACACAACAAGCATATAGACATATCAAATTAAAATAACAAGAGACCATGACCCTCAATCTCCACTCCATCAGGTTCAGAAGTGTGTCTGACACAGAATACAATATGCAAAATATTTAATTAGATAGCACACAAAATATTTGGTTAGATAGAAGTATCTGACACAGCCAAGACAAGTTTAAAATTTTCCTCAGGCTGGGACAGTACAGATCCTAAAA
This sequence comes from Polioptila caerulea, assembly GCA_013397295.1. Classification (NCBI taxonomy): domain Eukaryota; kingdom Metazoa; phylum Chordata; class Aves; order Passeriformes; family Certhiidae; genus Polioptila; species Polioptila caerulea. The sequence continues at coordinate 713,811 of VYXF01008081.1, read as the reverse complement.
TCAGGCACTGGGGCATATTCTATGTGGTAGACAAAGAACCAAGAGGAAACAGAAATCTTCTGCATTGATGTCTGAAGATGGATATGCTGAATTGATTGTAAAAATCATGATGCCTAAGCACGAGTAGGCAAGACAGAGAATTACACAAGACAGAGAGCTCCAGGACTTCAGATATATTTCTGTTCAAGGGTCACTCAAGGATGGTGTTTCTTGTTGTTGACCTTAAAACTTGGCATGGAACTGAAAACATGGTGCCAGAAGCATCAGTAGTTTGAAGAGATATTATCTCAGGAGGCTGACAGGCATATGCAATTCCCCTGACTTGTATTGTTTGGTTTTGGGATTTTTTCATAAATCAAGGTTCAAAAAAAAGGTTGCTTGTCACAAACTGAACCCCTGGGAAGTTTCATCCATCTATTTATAGGCACTTATTTAAAAGATGTATCATGAGCTAATATTCACCTATATTCATCCTGAACTTTCACAAGTCTTGACAGTTTAACCTTGAATGAATATTTTAAAATGCATGTTCAACTTCTCCTTAGAAATTTTACTGGCCATGACATAAGCTTCAGTATTACAACTGGTCTGCCATAATTAGGAAAGAAATATCAAAATTCTAAGACAGGAACACCTGAGGTAGCATATTAAATATTTATTCAGAGCAACACATTAAGCACAATAATGTAGACAGTGAGTTATTCTAATTAGATATCCACAATAACCAGCTTTTCAAATCTGAACATTAAGCACTTCATGTGGCACAAAGAATATATTTATGAGGAAAATAAGGGGACTTTTCTTTCAGGGAAAGATTGAGAAAATTAATTTTCCCCTATTTCCCTTGGTAAACAATCCAATTTAGCTGAGATCAAGGAACAGCAGCTTGCCAATTTGGGATAGTAAACCTTGTTCATGTGCCATGACGTTACTTTTTATTTTGGTAAGTGCTAAGCAATTGATAAGTATCAGCCATTACAGTTCACCTTCTTCTATCAAGTTACGTTACATTCTAGATACACAGTAGTTACTTCTACCTCCTATAGTATTACTCATGACAAAAAATACATTCTGATTATTTTATCTTCTCATATTCAGGTACTTGTGGTTCTTCTGTAGATTTAAAAGGTTTCTCTGTACCCAGAGAAGATAAAAAGAAAGTTTTAAGGAGAACTCAAATCCAGTAATGAAAAGTCTGACAGTTCATTTTCAGGGCATCTCCATATAAACTTCTCTGTGCAATTCCTTTTCATGTGTGTACATCTTTTGTATTGCATATCTTTATTGTCAAGGGAAAATTGGCTGGGTTTTCAGTATGGTTTTGGGAAAGAGTTCAAAAGTCCCTTGTGCGGTTTGCATTTTATCCAATAAGTTCAATTTAAATTATAAAATAATTTCAAATTATTTTTTTTTACTATTTGAGTTAGAAGATGTAGAGGAGTTTAATTAATTTTCAATATGTTCCTTCAGAACTTTTCAAAAAAAGAACATTTTTGAAGTGCTCATCACAAAATATGTATTTTACAAGAAAAATATTACCATTCTTCACTTCCCAGTGCACACATAAACTAGACCCTAAATTGTGGATTGTGTTTTCATGAGAAATTCTAGGGTTTTAATAATGATGCAAATATAGCACAATGCATGACAGAAGTGGACACTTTTTACATGCACTTTACTGTAGCTCCAAATGTCCAAGCCTTCAGGATGTTGTTTCTGCTGCCAAGGAACTGAGCATAGCCTGGCCATGGTAAGTGAGATTATTATGGCCCAACATGACTGGAGAGTTCACTATTAGTTGTGGAAAGTTCCTTTTAAAGTTAAAACTGCAATTCACACACACACGTACACAAAATATCCTTACAATAATCTCATTTCTTATTTTAAAAATAAGAAAGAAAAATATTAAATTGAGATTTTTTTTTTCCCCATTATTTTCGTCATTTTCTTTCAGACTGGTACTTACCTTATCCTCACATATTAATTTTGTGCATCTTTTGTATGTTCCATGATAACATTTCTCATGCAGTACATTTAGAAAAATAACTAAATTGAGGAAAAGAAACATATGCAACTTTATAGTATTTTTTATTGCATAATAAGCAGAAAAGCTTTTTTTTTTTCTATTACCCTTTAAGATCTCACTCTCCTTTCCCAGAAATATGAACCCTTGTGTCAGCATCCAAGGGAGGAAAAGTAATAACCAACTGGGACAGAGACACTCTGTCATTCAACACTACATATCTGCAATAATCTGGTTTTAATTTGCTTATTGTTCAGTTTGAGCACTGGGGACAAAGAGCCTCAATTTTTCTCTAAAAGAATTCCAAATATGGTTAAAAGTCAAATAGAAAAAGTAACAAAGAATGTAGGTCATAGAAATTCTCAACTGACAAATTTCTGTCATCAGTGAAAGCAAAATATATCATAGAATCACCGCATAAATACATTGATTATTTTGTGCTTCATTTACTTCTTCTGTCCTCCTTCATCCTTAAATTAGAAGCTAGATGCTAAAAATTTCATTGGAAACTTAAGGACTAGACTTTGCTGTGTGAGGAAGTTTCTGAATAAGACATCAAGTTTCTAGCCATCAGAGGATAATTTATTGATACTTGTCAAAGGAAGTATCAGTCTAACAGAAATCAAGACAAAAGGAATGCCTGATGAATTTCCTTTGAAGTGCCTTTTATAAAAGTCCTTGGTAATACATATTGATGAACTCCAAATTGTCTTGCCTGAAGGGAAAAGAAAGTAGACTGCTTTACACTGTCTTATAAATATTCATCAAAAGAACAAGACTTATGTTTCCAGGCGTGAGGTGAATGATTACGGTTGTATGATTGCCTTGGAATCTGGATAATTAGTAAAACAGTCTATGACAGTGGGAGAATTTTAAACTGGATATCTTGTCATCAGTCCTTTTGGATTTAAAGACAGTGCCTGCTATTTGGAAAGGAAGCAAATTTAGGGCTTGATAGATAAATTAAGCTCTCCATTAGTTTCATCTACTGTTTGTTTGCCTGTTTGTTTAGCCAAAAATTAATGGCAAAGTTGTGAAGCACATCTTTATTCTGACTGGAATGAAACTACAGCATCTGCACTGTGGGTGTTTCACTGGATCAAGCTGGTGGAAAGGGCTCTTTAATTAAGACAGGAAAATGCGAGGAAAAAAAAAAGACTGGTGAGGTTGATGTTTCAGTAGGTCTTTTGCAGAAAGCTGCTGACTAATGTCTTATTTAGCTCAGCTTAATCTTGATTGTTTCATAGCATAACAGAAAGTCAACAATTTACCTTTCATGCTTATTTAGTGCATGTGATAAGGATATGAATTGTATGGGAAAGATTTACTGACAGTCATTTGGGAAAAAAATATGCTTGTGCTAAGTGATCTGTGAATTTTCATCCGTTACTCAAACTGTCTGCAGCTTTCTATTGACCCTTATAACAGGCAGCTAGACTTCTACCAGCAGCTCCCCAAAAAAATGCCATACTCAGGAAACATTATCCTGTACAGTGTTTAGCACTTAAATGCAATTAGGCAAATATAATATCCTCTTTGAAGGGAAATAGTTGCTCAGTTTAAGTAACTGAAACTAATTATCCCTGTTGAATGAAGGACACACTCTATGAGTGTTTGAGTGGTGTGCTGTTTCTCAGAAGCTAGAGAGGGCAAATAGATTATATTTCTGGGTGGAAAGCTGTAGGAGACTCTTATAGGAGATTTATACCAATTTATAGCCATATTTACATGCAGAGTCCTATAAAGCAAGCCAAAATGAGGTGGCAGTCAGCCCAGAGCCTAGACACTCAGCTTGTAAATAGGATTTTCCAAGAAACAATTTATAATGGAATAAAAGGTGTAAATGCTTAAAGTACTGGCATTCAAAAAATATTTTATTACCATGATAATTGAGTTGACCAGAAAGATTTAGAAGGACATAAATAAATCATGTTAGGCTGAGTTGTGTAAAATATCTAATTGATGATGATGATGATAATGATGGTGGTGGTATTACCTTCACACAGATAATTTTGTAGGTATATTTTTTTTGCAGGATAAACTATTGAATATATTTTTATTTTGTGTTGTTCTATTTAATATGCCGTATGATTCATACTACTTATCTAATGGGAAATAAACACTGGACACACTCAAAAATTAAAGAGTTGAGAACATCTAAGTCTGGCATAGAGAAGTTCAAGAACTCAGTTGGCAATGAAGCAAGCCATAGTAACCTTGAAGTAGTGGAGAAACATTGAGGAAATGGATTTTTTCCCCCTTTTCTCCACAGAATATTGCTGGAGATTTCCATAAATGTTAAAATAACATCATCATTGTAAAAACTTTCCAATTGTCTGTGTGGGAACAGCTTTCTGTTTAAAGAGTGGAGGCTGAAAGATGTACAGAGCAGAGAAAAGAACAGCAGTAAAACATGCCTAAAACCTTGCACTATCTGTGGCTTTTACCTGAATCTCTGTAATGCCAAACACTGAATTATTGCACTCTAAGGAACTAGAGAAGAGATACACAGTGACATTAGAGATGGTGCAAATGACATTCAAAATTTACTTATTTATGCATTAAAGCTTGATGTCAGAGCATACAAAGCACAGCCAACAGCAGCAGAGACAGATGTTTGTAATTAATCAAATGACTATTATACCTTTAAGCTAATGCAAAAAATGCAGGGTGCTGAACTGAGATATCCTGACTGACAAAAATTGTTCACTGAAACAATGAAGTACCTACTTAAATTGTCTTTGTAAGGTATCTTGTTAAGGGGACAGGTAGTCACATTTTCTTTGTTTTCTGATATTTTCAGGCAACCATTTACTTTTAAGACTGCTTGCCACCAGCTGGACTACTCTGTTCTCTCTTCTACAGCTGATTATTTCCAGATGACTCTTTCTGTTAAATAGTCAACAGTTGCTAACAGTTACTACATTGTGATTCTCTCAGGGACCTTGCTTCCACTGCATGAAAAATATTGATCTGAGGAGATAACCACAGGAGTGTGAATGGCTTTGCTTGTTTTGGATACTTTGCTGTTTGTTTTTAAAAACACAAATCAAATATTAGTTGCACAGCAATTGCACTATGCTAACTCTTTCTCATGACCATAATAAGGCAGTTCTATTGAATTTTTCTTCCTATGTGCATGTTTCAGTAATTCTGTATTAGAATTTAGTAATTCATGGACAGAGCGTGAACAAAATTATAGTGGTCAAGAACCATGGAATGCCCCATTTTGAGCTGGGCACAAATGCATACCTAGGGCATGTTCAAGTAGACCTTCCAGTCTCTTGAGTTTTTTTCTTGTTTCACAGGGAGAATGATTTCTCTGTTTTTTCTAAATAAGGCCTTCTCTTAATTTAAAATATGTTCAGAATTTGTCTTTTTAACAACACCATCACTGTTTTGTCATATGCATTTCCTCATAGTTGAGTCGTAGGGATTCTCTTGCCTTTTTGAGTCCAGTTTTGGAGAATCCTGTTATGCAAGCAGTTCTCTCTGCTGGAAACTCTATACTACTAATTTATGGCGGTAATTTTTGTTTGAGTCTTGCTCCACTTCACAACTCCACCTCCTTGTTTCATATTGCACATTTCCATATCTTTCCCAAACATTTCTCAGCTATGGTCTTTGGCTTTAGTAGGTTTTACCAATACTTCTCTTATTTGAAATACATTGAGTGAAACAAGCTATCAGATCTGATACTTTTATTGCTTTCTCAGCTTACTGCAGCAGTTTTGTGTTGGGAGATGGTGGAGTCTTGGAATCTGCCCAGACACTGCTTGGTCACAGATTTCACTACATAGAGTTAGATATGCCCCATTCAGTTTCCCCATAAGCTTTGTAGAATTTTATCATCTTTTAATGATAGCACATTTTTCCCAAATTATTTAAAGGTGGAAACATTTATAAACTGCTGATTTTTGCCATTATCCTTTCTATAAGGAAGTAATTTAATTATTTTCTGATTTTTCTTACATTCTTCAACCATCTTTTTATTTTCTCAAACAATTTCTAAATAATTTGGAAAAAACATACTAATAAAAATATACTAATAGTATAGAAGTATATATACATAGTATAAAAGTTTATACTATTTTAGGAAATTAGAGTTTCTAAGTTCCAGAATAGAATTTGTCTTTAAAAAAACCCAAAAAAACAGGAAGAAAAGTTACTGTTGGAACGTCCCAATGGTGAAACCTATACTGGCCTAGAAAAATATTTATTTTCCTATGATTTTTTTAACTTTCTCCTGCTGGGGCTGTGCTCAAACATTCACTAAAACAAAGCTTGAGAATAACTGCCAGTATATTGGAAAAATGAAATATTGGGATATTCAATGCGAGAGGTGAAAATATCTTGTGCACATTTTTTTACAGTTCACATTTCAATTTATAGGGAAAAAAAAATTAAGTAAGAGTGGAATTTCTAGCTGTCCACTGCAACCAGGCTAATTAGAATATAAAAGACCCCCAAAATTTAAAAAAATTCCCAGTGAAGATGATGGGGATAAAGAAGGATAAAAACAGTTATAGATTGGGGGGTTATCCATGAAAAAGTGCAAAGTTATTTAAGCAAAGTTTATTTCTTCAGGAGGGCAGGTAAAGCAGATAGAGACAATTATTTTTAAAGAAATATATATACAGGAGGGTTATACCTGGTTAGAAATAACTGCCATGCTGTGGAGAATCCCTAAATCTGTTGCTCATCGTGATTTGGATGTCCTTTCCCACTTTTCCCAAACCATCTTTGCTCATTTAGAAGACTTGTAAATGTTTATTCTATGCTTATTATTGTGTACTTACTAACAGTACAGGAACCAAAGCTATCCACATGTTTGGATGCCTTTCACATAAAAATGTATTTCATGAAAAAACAAAGTAAGATGTTGGTGACCCATTTAATGCTCTACATTAGAAGTTCACTAGATACGAAAGACATTTCTGAGGACTGAGAAGTGATGAATATAAGCACATTATTAGAAGACAGAGGCTTAAGAGAAAGTGTAGACCATGCAGTTTATCATGAGCTTCGTGGAAAAGGTCTTGATGGAGGTTAGTAGGAGAATACCAGCTTTATAGTCCATTAAAGGTGTCCAAAATTGCTTCAGTGTAGGAAGATCTTGCTTAAATAACCTGTTAGAACTCTTTGAAAATAACTCTGACATGACAGATATGTAAGACTTTTCAGATACATTACACTTGGATTTTCAAGAAGTATATGAAAAAGTACTGCATCAGAGATTACTGACTAGGTAGAGAGCCACAGATGAGATAAGGTGCTAGATATAAAATGGAATAAACAGAATGAGACAAAATTTAGCCAAGCATGGCAACATAGTAACTTCAAAAGGAACAATGAACAGAGGATGCAGGGATCAGTTCTGAGACTGCACTTAATCATGCACTACAGATTACTGGCATCTCTAAGGATCTGATCCAAAGAGCATTGAAGCTAATGCCTTTGGGTCAGAAATCAAGCCTGAACACCAGTCCACAAATTTATAGCTGTACTCTCAGTTTGGGAAGCAAAAATCAGAGTCAGAAGATTTACATTCAATTTAATACTTGGACCAAGTAATGAGAAAAAAAAGAAATCTGCAAAGTATGACAGTCCACAGGTTTGAAGTAGCCCCAAATCCCAGGGCAAATGTGTGATCATTAGATTTAGCTTCACTTTGGCTGTACCTCCATAGTAGGACAGATATAAAAATTTCCCAAAATATTTACCATTACATATATTTGGGATTTTTTTTTTCCTAAACTGAAATTGTTATCCCATGAGACTCACCCAAAACTATCATTTTATCAGGTAAGTTATAAACCAAATTATGGCAGAAGTAAACAGAAAGACATTCTGACCTTACAAATAGTTTGAATGCAACTAGAGTCTAGACCATTTATTGAATTGTGACTGATTTGTAAAGTTTTCACTCAAAACTTGAAATAAGAGAGGACTTCTAACTCACCAATGATTTCCTGGTTGTCTTTAGGAAGGAAAATATTTCAGGTGTATCAGAATGTTATTGCAGTAGTGAAAATGTAGTCCCATTGCTGTTTGTAAGAATAGACATGTGGTAACATCAGCAGTTACACACCAAAATCTGTGTGTTCTCTTCTGTGATTCAAACTAATCATGAGGCCAGAATGTCTTTCTGTTTTATTCTGCCATTTTGAGTGCCAGGCTGTTGCATGGTTAGGTCAGGACTACAGCTGTTTTGAGCACCAAAATGTTAAAAGACGGAATTTGAAAGCTGATCAACACAAAATAGATATAGAAGACATTAGTAGAATATTTTTGAGAAAATGAAAGTTTTCTGTTCATTTTTAGGTTCATATAACAGCTACTATCACGGCAAAAGAGGTGGGCCAGCACAGTTGAAATAGAAATTATTTCTTCAAGAAAAACAGGTTGTCTGAGTGGTGAAAAACCATGAGAATACTTTCTAGAAATTTCATCACAGCAGGGAAAAATGATCACAGACAGCTTGCTTCAGAATGGACTCAATGAAATGACAACCATAAGTAATGCAGACTCAGTGCCACTGATTACCATGGTCAGAAACTGCTGGCGGTGTTGGCTGCAGAGGTGATGAGTAATGCTCATCACCTCTGCAAACTCAAAAGCTCAAAGACTTGCTAACTTCCTATAACTGCAGGTTCTCTTGGTGTTTGCTTTTCCGAAGATAAGGTGTATAAGTGAGTATAAGCATATAAGGTGTATAAGCATTTTTTTTCCCCACAGAAGACACATGGCCTTTATTCTGAAGCAATAGGTGAGCAAAATTCACCAGGAGGACTGCTTTTCCTAACATTAGCTTAATTAAGTATAAGCACCTAGAATATGAAAATCATGCTGCTGTGAAGGTATTTCCTGACTTTCTTTCCAACATTCTCAAAAGTTCAGGGACCATAAGGATAAGTGGAAATGCACATTTCTGGTCTGAAGCCCAAAGGAAGATGAAATATTCCCAAGTGTGCAAGAATATTATCAACTAATTACATAAGCATCTGTGTGGAAATGCAGACTTATTGCTCCATGCACAAAATAATTCTGCCCAGAATATTTGATTGAAGTGTGAGGAATACTCATCAGAAAAGAGCTTGCATCTTCTAAGCTCTTTCCAGTGTTGGGTTTGAACTGGGAATGTCACTTGTGCATGTTTCTGGCTCTGGCATTTGTTGGAGAAGCTAATTTTTACTCATCATCCATAGAGTTGCCAGGATCCACTGCCAATAAAGATAAATGAAAAGTAGCAAGATACATAAGAACGCACCAGGCTCTGTCCTTGGCTGTATGATACCAAAGATCAGATGACTGTAACAGGTTCCTCCTTAGATTCTCAATACACTTTTGTCAGGGAGAAACAGCAACAAAAATTGTTGTACTCCTTCAAAGAGGCTAAACAAGTGAATTTCTGTTGAGTACAGTGAAGAGAAATAAACCAATTAACCAGTCTCGTTGCAGGGAAGTGTACAACAGACGCCAAGGTGTTGCAATAAGGATCAGAGTTGCTTGTGGCTTCTTCCACAGTTGGATGTGTAGATAATGGATTTCTGTGGCAGAACTGCTTTTAGTCCCGCATATTACTGAAAGCACATGTGCTCCATACAGCCAATTGAGAATGTTTTTGTATTTCTCTCTCCCATTTCTTTTAAATGAACTGATTCTTATCTGTTACCCTGGCTGTGATTCAAATATTGGTTCCACAGGTAATTTCACTGGTGCCAGTAGTTGCTGAGGGTTAGGTTAGAAATGATGGATTAGTTGCTGCTGATACTAATTGTCTCCTGGATAACGGCTCAGGTTTCTTCACTGTCATAATAATAAATTTAAAGCTATGAAAGACCAGGATATTAAACATTGTAGGTGAGCCCAGCTGAGAACTGGTATCAAGCTAAGTACAGATTTACAAAGTCAGTGTTGATACAAATCTTAGTAAATTTAATCGATTCCTACTTTGCTGGAAGGTTTCTTCCACCTGAGCAGGCAGACCATATACATAAACTTCAGTGTAGCACATTCTGTGTGCTCCATTATCATAGAGTTAGGATAGAACTTAAATTGACTGGTGAGCTTTTTTTTTTTTTTTTTT
>VYXF01008081.1:659811-700590 GCA_013397295.1 Polioptila caerulea | reverse complement strand
AGAAATTTTTTTTGAGAAAATTTTTTTTTCTTTTTTTTTTTTTTTTTTTTTAATTTTGCCATGTTACAGAATTCACCCAATACACAATAGACAAAACAAAGCTAACATGCCTACCCATACAGTTCACATTCATTCCTAGTAAGCCTAATTAACAGATTCTTGGATGCTCTCAATTCTGGCTTTTTATTTAAGAACAAGACTTTATTTCTAATTCTTTTTGATTTGAAAGGAGAGGCAAAAGCAATAGCCAAGATTTTTTTCTGAGTTTAGAGCTAATGCAGCAATGTTTTTCTCTCATTCTTTTCAAAGTTTTGATAAACTGATTTTTATACACTTTTCTTATTTTAAGTGCATACTTCAACTTTTTTTTTCACCCACTAGTTTTTAAAGAATTCAACAAGTGGGTGAACATTTTGAAGAACACCTTTATTTCTGTTGTTTATATTTATCCCACATAAATGTTACCAAACAATTCTTATAATGTCTTAGACATGCAGCTGAAATGAAAATGACTGGAATCAAGTATTTCAGATCTGCTGCTGTGCTCCTGTCAACACATTTTCATGACTGTTTTAATGTATTTTCTTTGGACTACTGGAAAGCTCTTTAAATGACGAGATGATGTTGGAAGAAGGAATAACAGAAGTTTATAATGAACATCCAGAAAGGAATAAAAATTAGTCTACATTGTGAAATAGAAGACTTTATTAAAAATCTGTGTCATCAGCATGATTATAAATTTTATTTCTGTTATATTTTTCTCAGTTTCCTAGCATTTTCATGTCTTCCCTTCAGGGATGTCTGAACCTGAACTGCACTGCTTGGCCCAATGACATAATCTGATGCAATTAGCTATCTTTCTTTCATGGTTTGTTCCTTTTTTTAATTTAAGATTATTGGGCTATATCACTTTTATCTGGATTTCATATAAATCAGTATACTGTGATTTATAGACAATAGCTAGGATTAATAAAAACAATGCAGAATTAAGTTTTGACAAATGATTGTGTCTCTTCAAAGAAGTTAGACAAAATTCTTAGCAAACTATACACTCACATCAACAGTTTCACATTTTAAGAGAAGAATTTATACAGAATTAGAGGCAATTTTGATGAAATTATGGGTAGTAAGAAAAATCTTTTTATGTAGATGAATCCCTAAAATACACATTAAATAAGAAAATATTAGTATAAGTATGTAATAAGTACATAAGAAGTGAATAAGAAATTAATAGCTCAATTATTCTCCTCATATACTCCTTTCCTGACTTCCAGCACCTCTGTTGGTTTATTTTATACTTCCACAATCTAGAAATTGGACTCCAGGTTGTTCTTCTAGTCCATATTCCATCTTCAAATGTTATGAGGTAGAGAGTAGGAAAAATTGAGTGATACATCTCAACACTCCTAAGTTATGTGTTCTGTATCCCATGGGAATTTGACCTCTTCTTCTTCCATAACAATTTACTTGTACTGACAGGAGATGGAACACGACTTTCCTCATTATACCGTATAATTTATAGGAGTATAATAGTAATAACTTATACTGAGCTACTAGACTATAACTAAAAAATCTAAATTTCTGTCTATCCTACCTGTTGTCTACTTTAAAAGCATTACTTTGCTCTTCCCCACAGCATTCATGTTACAGAAGAAAGAAAAATTTCTTACATTTCTTTGGAATACATTAACTGAGGTTACACAAGGCTACATCTGGGAAGACAACCTAGTTTAGTGCAAAGCTCCAAGTATTGCTCAGCCACTCTGCCTGTCAGAATTTATGTCCTAAACTGATGTCTGCTGCTGTCTCATCTGCTAAAATCAGATGATGTTATTCCCCTCTCATAAACTTTATTCCATTCCACCCAAGTAAAAAGAGTGTTTTAAACCTCTGGCAAAACACATGCTATGCTGCTAGGTAATACAGCCCTTTAGTTTGTGTAACGTACCTTTAGTATGTCCAAGGAGTATTCTTTGTAATCCTATTAAAATGTGTTTTTTGTGCTTTCTTCTTCTCAACCACATCTTCCAAAAAATTACTTGTCTCATTTAGAGAAACAATTATAAAGTTAAACTTGCTATTTAAAACCAAAGTGTCATGTCTGTCTAACATAATACAAAACACCAGTACAAGTCTTCTGCTACATTTGTCTTGTTCATGATAGACAAAACCATTAAAAATTAGAGCTGTCTGAGAAATTATTCAGATGCCTAGTGTGGCAGAGTGGCAGAACTTAGGAGGTGAAAGACAGAATTCCTGCAAGCCCAAGAACAACCTCCTGTTTTAGACACATATGTTTCTGCCTTGATCAGTACAAGTAAGTTCAAGGACAACACTAAGGTGGGTGGCAGTGTAAATCTGCTGGAGGGCAGGAAAGGTCTGCAGAGGGATCTGAACAGACTGGTTTGATGGGATGAGGGCAACAGTATGGAGTTCAATAAGGTGAAGTGCTAGGTCCCACACTTTGGTCACAACAATTCCCTGCAGTACTACGGTCTAGAGGAAGAGTGGCTGCAGAACTACCTGGCAAAAAAGGACCTGGAGATGCTGGCTGACATCTGGCTGAACATAAGCCATGTGCGCTGGTGGTCAAGAGGACCAATTGTATCCTGGACTGGATCAAGAATAGTGTGTGCAGCAGGAGCAGGGCTGGGGTTGTCCTCCTGTGCTCAGCACTGGTGATGTGTCCAGTTCTGTGTCCCTCACAACAAGAAGGACATAGAGGTGCTGGAGCATGTCCAGAGAAGAGCAACGGAGCTGGTGAAGGGTCTCAAGCACAAATCCTGTGATAAGCAGCTGAGGGAGCTGGGGTCTGGGAGAAAAGGAAGATTAGGATAAACCTTGTCACTCTCTAAAAAGAGAGTGGCACATGATGTGATTCCTGGGGATGGTGCTGTGCAGGGCCAGGTGTTGGACTCAATGATCCTTGTGGGTGCCTTTCAACTTGGCATGATCTCTGATTCTGTGGTTATATGATCCTGTGATTCATAACATTTGCAGTTTTCCTGTAAAATATACATGAAAGAATGCACCGTTAAAACCTAGGTATTGTGTTAGTGTCATCCTAACTTTTTCTGTGTTGCACTTCATTTTCTTCTTTGTATTTTTATGTATAAATTCTAAGGAAGGACAAATTTTAACTCTGTTCTCATCAGTGGTGTTGCATAGTGCATCACTGTCCATCATAACAGGAGATGAACACTACACAGAGCTGAGATACTCTATGGCCATGTCAAAGCCCATGCAAGAAATCTGAAGCAGAATGACATTTTGAAACTAGACTTTCCAAAATCAAGGCTGTAATCCCACTTGTCAGGTATTCTTGATTCCAGAAGTGTCAGAGTAGAGCTGACTTTCCTTTAGCATTTTCATTGTTCCATAAAATTATAGTGCAGATTCTGGCTTAAAGAGAACACACAGTATGTATGAGAATGAGGAAAATGATGCTCATTATTTAGCTACTATGAATATGAAGAAGCAATAGAAAAAGTCATTTCAATTAAGCTATAAATTAAGCTAAAAGGAGAAAAGGAGCCAAAATTTCAAAAAATGCATATACATAAGAGGCAGAAGAGATTACTCTCTGCAACCCAGACACAATTGTTTACATTAAAAAAGAAATCCATGGTTGGTGAGGTGAGAATGGCTGTTATACTGACATGGATTCTCTGCCACAGAATGTATTGCAGAATTTGTGCTCTGTTTATAGCTGCTTGGAGATGTATTCTTTAATTCAGCAATGAACTGGGCCGAGACTTTGCATGATAAATGCTATGGCAACGAATCCATGTTGTGTGGAATACCTTTGTAGATTAAAGTGCTTTGATTCATGCATTGCAGCTCATACAAAAGGATGATAACATACACATAATCAATAATTCATATATATGAGTCACATTCCTTGTAAACACCCACCATCAGAAATATTTATATTCATTGCCACATGTACACATAACATATGTGTTAACGTGCACATATATAAGATGCCTGCAAGCATATGTAAGAATGTGCAGAGGAAGAATGTGGATTTTTATGCCTTTCTATTAATTTTAAAGACTGACTTCTGCTATTTTGACATATGCAAGTACAAAGATTAGGACTTTAGAATATTACATTGGAATAAAAAATTACATGTGGGTCTCCCAGTAAATCATTCCAGATTAAATATTTCTACTCACTTATTCAGTATATTCTTAGTCTGTTAAACTGCTTCACTAATCTAATTACAAGTTACTTCTTAAAATAGCTTTTGTAAGAAGTGAAAATTAACTGTTGGTGCTGTAGGTAGCTGTCATACCTGACTTATTAAGGCAAAGTAGGTTTTTCATAATAAAAACAAGCAGATTTGTTTAAAGTGTAACATGTGAAATGAAATCTCATATCAGCAAAGTTCCAGAATTTTAAATTTTTTGGAACATCACTTCAAAGATATCCCAGGGGGCCAGATGGGGGAAAGAAAATGAAGGAAAAAACCTCTACAACAGAACCCCCTGTTCGATCAAATTTTTGTTCAGTTTTTAGATCGTGTGTATGTATGCTTGGGGTTGTTGATAAGACAAATATATTTCTTTGTACAACCTTAACACCTTTCTGCACTCAGGGTGCATTTTCTGCCTGTGTTCCTGACTATCCCTCCTTCAAAATCAACCTGCAGTCGAAAGAGCTGACATTGAGAGTTGGGAGGATGGTGGGGAATGCTCCAATGCAGATGTGGGAGTGCTTAGAGGAGCTGCTTCGAGGTCCAGAAGGCTCTTCCAAAGGATTTTGCTGCCAAGAGGAAATCAGTGTCTGGATCTTCATTTAAACAATGTAAAACTAGGAGTAGTGATGACTTGATATCCCTGTTCATGAAGTATAGCAACAGAATTGTGCCAAGGCTGGATCCAATCCTGCATCAGGAACAACTCAGGAGGAGAGGTGTGATTGCTGCAGGGCTCAGGTTCAGAAAAGGTGTGTTAAATCAGATTGCTCCGTACTGCAGTGGATGAAAGCCATTTGCCTTCTCTGGACTTGGAATTTGCAGCCCTGACTTGGGGCCCTAAAGCTTCCTCATTATTCAGTGGAGGAGAGCCAGACTCATTGACTGGAATTCACAACAAACAGCATATGCCCTGCCTCAGCACTTAAGGGAACACCAAAAAGATAGTTGAGACCATGGCTTTACAATCTCTTTGCTTTAGCAAATGTCTGTGCAGCCATGAACAGATGCAATACCCCTTCTCCTCCTAACGTTACTCAATCTTTTTCTCTGTGAGAAGCACATATGTATTACCAAAGGAAGGAACTGATCCAGATGGAAAAAAAAACAAAACAAAAAAACCCCAAAACCCCTGTTTGGTGGTTTTTTGTTTTGGTTTTTTTTTTTTTGGTTTTTTTGGTGTGGGATCCATGGACCCAAGTAATGGCTCTGCTTGAAGTAGTGAGCCACTGGGGACACTGGTGATGAAAGCACTGGTGATGAAAGCAAGACTACCCCCATCAGTTTAGTGGAAACCAGAGTTTTCTTCTATAGCATTATCACCTTCAAGACTCAGCTCAGCAAAGAAATAAACTAATTCACCTTATATAACTTTATCCAACTGGAAGTAACACAGCTGGTCTAAGCTAATCATCTATGCTAATCATTTTCACCTTACAGTCACTAGAGGAAAAAAACCTTGCAGATGGTCTTTCATCCTTTGTCTCAAATATTTCAGGAGGGGATGAACTGATAGTTGGAGGTGCAAAGTCATTGTTTAACTCAAGTTAAAGCCATAATAAAAGTGCAAATGTGACTGCAACATATATGTTCAGAATACGCATAAATTCACCCATTCTGAGTCACATATATATATAGTAGATAAAAAAGGTAGGGCTGATCATTTAAATACTAAGTGGCTCAGGAAAACAGACACAGTCACTTCTAAAAAGATCTGGCATTTCTCGTGGCATTTGAGCCAGCTATGGAAAAACTACCACAAGTGTTCTTCTGTATGTAGGTGACATACTTCTGATTGCAACATAGATATGTCCAGAGAATATGACTGTACTGCACTCAGCAAAGCAAGGTCTAGACACCTAAGAAAACTCTAATATAATCTCAGAAGGTCCAAGAAGAAAAGTTAGATTGGAGATATTGCCCACATTACTGAATGAGGTATGACACACAAGCTTGAAGATGCCAGGAGTTTAAAAGCTTTTTGCTGGCCTAGCTTCACAAATCGTGTCCTTAATTATAAGCTTTTGTGTAATACTTTCAGGTATGAAACAGATAATCCTCTGAGAAGTGCAATCTCTTCAGGAAAACTCTATATAAACTGCCCACTCAGTGAGCTGGAAGATAACAAAATCCTACAGCAAACAAATGAACAACAAATAGAAGCAGGAAAATATTTATTTTATCATTTAAGCAAAGTGTTTACCCAGTTAATTGTTTAGAATTTGGATACGTGTAAGATATTTTGTTGTAAGTGCATAATTTCTCCTTAAAGTAGGAGGAAAAATCTCAGCTGGAGCTGTTTGGCTCTCACATTGCAGAAATTCCATGAGGTAACAAAAGCAGTGGAAAAAATCAATTTGTTGTGGCTTCTACAGCTCTATGCAAGCTTTTTCTTTTTGCTTCATTGAAACTGTCTTCAAACTGAAATAGGGGAGCCAGTTCACTACAAGTGGTCAACAGCTTTTCTGCTTGTTTATGTTATTTACTACAGGAATACAATAAAAGTTCACGACCTACCTGACATAAATCTAGATTACTAAAATGTTACATGTGTTTTCAACTGGGAAAGTTGCTGTTTGAGCTAATAATAGGTTTCTTCAGCCGAAATAAAGATGTGGACTGGAACAAATTGACTATCTGGATAAAAACCTCAGTTTTCTCCTGTGTGTGAATAGTTCACAAGCATATAAAACCCCAGAGCATTAATACTAAGTGTATGGGGATGGTTTGGGCTTTACTTTTAGATCAAGGAATATCTGTTCATTTCCATGGCCTGACAAAAACCTTGAAGTCTCTTCAGACATTTTGTTCATGCCTATTTGGAATCCTTTGAACTCCTTGTAAATCTCTTTTTCTGAGACTGGTGTCACCAGTTTAGGAAGGAAAAAACAGTGAATCATAGCCTTATGTGAGAGGATTATTTGTTACATGACCCTCTATTTGCAAGTCTGGATCTGAAAGAGTCAGCAAGTTGATACAGCCAGTTAAAATACCTTAAAATTATTGTAGCTGAATCTTTGACAACTGTGTTCTTAAAGCCATGTGCTTTAAATTTCAAGTTTCTTTTTAAGGGATATTAATAATAGACTGTTAAATTAAACATAGCATAATCAATGCATTGCAATCATTAAACCTCTATACATATTTACATGTGGTAATTAAATTCTGCTTCATATTTGCTAGTTTATTTTTTTAGGGGAACAAGAGAATCTCATAAAAATTCATATTAACTCTCAATGACTTTATAAGAGGAATTTTTCAGACAACAATGATGTGGCTTTATTAAGCCCTGTCATACTTTGATTAACTTAAGCCTACTATTGAGGGTATAAGGTACCCCACAGAAATGGAGCCAGTGTATTCTGCTATCGAAAAAGATTTGAGGTTACCATGAAAAACTCATTGCCTCTGCTTGAAATTTTAACATTAGAAACACCCATAAATAAGGGAAGGTGAAAGATCCAGGCATCCACTCTATGTGCCAAATGAGAAGAATTAAACTAAATTACAAATTCGGAAAAAAAAACCAAACAAAACAAATCAAAGAAAAACAAAATAAAAAACTCCTGTCTGAGGAGTTTAATTAAAGCATTTAGTAACATTTTGGCTGCTGAGAAGATATTAAACATAGCCTTTCACAAATCTAAAAAAGAATAGAATATGAAGAAAAGCTAGATTTAAAATATTTTTAGTGATGATGAACATATTTCCTCATTGGGAATTTTTACCTCCAGTATACCTAGGGAAAGAAAATTGTATTTAGCCTAAGGGTCCAAAAACACATAAAGACCTTCATACATTGCAGAACTGCATCTTGAAAATCAAATGCATGGGGCAACTCATTGCCAGATGACACAATCAGGATCAACATTCACATCCACTAAAGGCATGTAATTTCTGTCATCTGTAGAATGATCCCAAAAGCCTGCATTGCAAAATATTTCCAGGGCAACTTGAAAAACAAGAGAACCGGTGAGTGAGTACCCCTGACAGCCCTGGCCATTTTAGCAAAGAAATAACACAGATTTTCTTCCACCTGTCCTTGCAACCCAAAGCTGGGTTTACTGTTTTGCATTAAAAAGCCTCTGTCCCTAGCTGGGTCTTAATTTCTTCTGTAGCTCCCGAAGAACACTTTTCCAAAATTTCCTTGGTAAGACTACAAATAAAGACTCATGGGGCTACAAGAAAATCAGTAATAATCATAGACCGCCTTCTTAGAAAATGACTACTCAGATAAATGTCAATATGCATCTGCACATAACAGTTTCTCTCCTTTAAAACTCATTTGATATTGTTCATCAAGAAACAAAGACAGGTCAATTAGGCTGGTCATTTTTCTACAGTTTATCTGTAAATAAAGGTTATAACTAAAAACATCACATACCCTAAAGGAAGATTTTCTATACATTCTATACTCATAGGCTATAATTCCACCTTTAGGCTCTAGTGGTTTAAAAAGTTTTTCATTGCTTAAATTTTTAAACCATAACAATATTTCCCCATTGCTATAAATTCTATTTAATTACTAATCCCATGAAAAACTGATAACTGCTAGTCCACCATAATGCAATCCTTTCATCTCCAAATAATGTAGAGGAGGTAATATGCCACTCTTGAAAATCTTTAATCCTTTTTCTTTTTGGAATACAGAGCCATGAAGATTTATCACAGGTCCATAGATTTCAAAAGAAGGCTACGGCTTTGTGATGTCAATCCATAAGACCGTAAAGATGCTACTTTGCCAGAGCTATATTGTACTTCTAAACTGGAATGAGGAAATTGATTTGCAGTAGAATATATCTTATTACCCAATTACCATATCAGGCAAGCAAGTAATTGTTCTACATTTTTTGTCATTTCAGTTTTTAATCATTAAATGAGTTTCAATAATGTAAGTTTGAGTATTTCATAGTTTTATCTTCATACACTCAAGGTATAAGATCTTTTTTTCCCTGACTTCCATTGTAAATGTATTTTTCTAATAAAACGTATTTGTATTCAGTTATAACTGTTCATACCAATTAACTCTTTATTTTTTTGTTGCAGAAATAATATGATCTGAAAAAAACAAGTCCCTAGTGCTTTATAATGCTAATTTTCATTTATCTGAGAAACATTCTTGTCACCTTTATATCTGAATATTTCCATGACTGTCTTTTGACTCTTCCACAGTAATATGGATGTGGAGTAAATATGATGAAAAAACCCAGTTGCCTGTCTATACTCATCACATCCCAATATGCTTTCAAAGGACTTTGCTATCCCAAAATCAGTAACTACTGCCTTGAAATTTCACATTTACTTGTCTGCAACTAAAGGAAATCTCTTGAAAAATAACAAAACCAAAACACAACAGAAAAAGTAACCACACATCACTAGCAGATTGCATGCCAAACAGACTTTCAAAAATGACTGGAAGAAAAAAATCAAGTGTCTGCACCTGAGGAAAGACTGCCTCTAAACAAGCTTAGGTGAGATGCAAGCTCCGTTCAAAGATGAGTTATTTGCCTTAAATGACTATGCTCGTATAATGTCAGGTAACACAAAGATTGCTCTTTGGAATTTCCTATGTGATCCATGAAACGGCAGATCGCTGTAAGAACAACAGCAGACTTATCTGGCTCTGCTGTTGATGCAGATAAATTTATTGCTGTTGAGACAAGGCTTACAGAAATATTACTCGAATACCTTTGAGTTGCAGGTTTCTTTATAAAAAAATCAACCCACAGACATAAAAACCAGATAATGTCTTTTTTTCTTCTCAGCCTGGGAAGTCTCTCCCTCTCTCCGTCTCTCCCTCTCTGCGCAAGAACCGTCTTGCTCATACAGTTCCGATGCAGTGGAGCATGGCGTCATGAGATGCTTATTCCTGAATTTAAATGGAGTGCACCGATAGCGATCCTCCGTGAAAACAAGAATAAGGTCCCGATTGGGCTTAGGCCACCTTCAGTGTCATCGGAAGGTGAATTAAAAGGATTTGGCAATTCCATGGTCAGCTTCGGCGTGGATCTCCCCAGTTGCAGCGGATGTGACCAGCTGGGTACCGCGCAGTGCTCCACGCCAGCACATATGCCTAGACATACATACAGGCACAGGCGCACGTACAACTTCCTTGTATGCTGAAGCAAACTCCTCCCACGCTCTGCTCCTGGTGCACATCTAAATGGCTGTTTTATACGTATTAACCCTGTGAAACGCTGTAGGACTTTGCTATTCACTTCCCAGATAATAAACTATCCGTTTGCAAGCCTGTCACACAGTTCACAGATCAAAGAATCAAGGTGTCAACAGCCTTCTTTAGTATAGATATCACTGGTTCTTTACTGCCTAGTTATGCTTGCATAGCCCTTAGACATTTTTTGTCTTGAGGTTACTTACCCCATTCAAGTATTTTCTTTTCCTTTTCACTGCATCTGTGCTACAGGCTTGCTGGCTGAAAAAAATGCAGCAATGCCACCCTTTCCCCCATTATTCAACTCACTTTCCTCACTTTCCTTCCATCCTGCCTGTCTACTTTTGTACACAGTCAGTTTTCATGTAAAAAAATAAAATTAAAAAAAAAAAAAAAAGAGAGAGAAAAAGCAAGCATAACTAAAAATTTTAGATTCTAATATAATAAATGTAATAAGTGGGTCTTTATAAAAAAAAAAGTTTTAAAGGGTCTTGCTTTATTTTACTGGATGTTCAAAAGTTTTTGGGTTATAATCATGATTCTACGTCTCTGTGAAAAAAAGGAGGGAGGGAGACACATGGACAGGAAGATGGGCAGCCTGGTTGGGGGTAAGATTTATACTTCTTTAGTAAAACAAAAAGGTCCCTCAGTTTTCTGGCTGTGGTCTTTGGACTCCGTCTCCATACCTTACTTAAAAAGGAGGTATGGTGAATAAGTTCATGTACAGCTCTTTCTGCCAAGACAGTGCATGTGCCAGTAATTTATTAGCAACAGGCTACAGCTGTGATCTCCAGCTCTTAGGCTGGTTTGGTATTTCAGTAATTACCACAGTTTCATTAACATTTAAAGGAAATAGTCAGCTCAATATCTCTAAAAGTCTATTTTGTACAGCGTGGATCCATTCTACATTTGCATTTGACATTTGATAATCTCTACACATAAGCTCTGAGCCAGAGAAATGAGATGTCACACACAGGAAAAATTAACCCAGATGTAACTTCTCAGTAAATCTATGAAACTGTAAAATAAATGTCCAAGACTAGTAGTGTTATGAAGAACACCTATTTCCCAGACTTAAATTAATTTAAAACATGAAACATCACTTTTATATCTTTATTTTGTACTTGTGGTATTTCTGGATATTGAAAAGAAATACAAGCAGAAGGTCAGAGGTATAGTAAAATAATCAACAGGTCAGATATGTGTATATATTTTCTATTCTTATTTAATAAATTCAGACGTTTATGAGATGTCAACTTTTTTTTATAGCAGTCTTCATTTTAGGCTATCATTCTCCTCAGTAACTGAATTTCTACCTTGAATGGCTAAGGTAATTAACTAGGCTCAATAAAGAAACATCACTGGTATCAGCACAGAAGGTAAACAGGAAACAGTAAATAAAATTCAATGTAGACAAGTTTAAGTTGATGAAAATGAGACCAAACAATCATAAATTCTGCATACCTCACAAGTTTTAGGACTAGTCTGCTCTATAGAAATGTTAGCTCACTGTTAGCAGTAGTGAGAGAAATAGTATTGTTAGGAACTACAGGGAAATGAGTAGGGAACAAAGCATAAAATATCACTAATTGCATAAACCTGGAGTTTTTCCATATCCTGCACACTGAATAGTTCTGATCCCCCACAGCTGGGAAATATGGAAGAAATAAAGAGGGATCACTGGAAAGTGACCAAAGAAACCAAACTTACAGAGTTGTTTCCTTGTGAGAAAGGATCAAATAGATGAGGGCTACTCAACCTAGGGAAGTAGAAGAATGTTGTAATAGAGTTTTTTGCATTGATGTGACCTTGCAGGAAAAGTAGGGTGACCTACTAAACAAAATATGATATCTAATCCTTCACACACAATGTAGTTCAACTGGAAAATTTCTTGGTATAGGGTGTATGGATGCAAAAAACAAGCTCCTCAGAAAGCAAAATTTTGTGTGACAACCTAACCATTGTCAGTCTGTGTTGCTGTGTGCTTAATTGTATCCACGACATTTGGAAACGTCTTTCGAACCAGTCAAGGGGAATGGCCAGTAAAAAGCACATCTTACAGTTTTTGTGATGTCGAGTCCCCCTTGTCATCATAAGTCACTTACAGGCACAACTTCAAGAAGCAGGGACAAACAGTGGTCATATCCCCAGAGGGAGCTATGGATCACCAAGGAACCCAAAGAATCCTGTCATTCTTACTGGGAANTTGGGGGGAAAGATTTAAGTGTTTCCATGCTAACTGGAATGTATATAACCTAAGGAGCATCTGTTGTGGCCCCCACCCCCAATGGATCAAGACTGTGACTATTACTCCAACCACAGACATCAAAATTACAACGACCGAGTCTTGTTGTCTTATCCATGAGTAGGGATATTTTTCCATTATTTCTCTCGTTTGTTCCCTCTCTTTCATTACTTTTCATATGAATTTTCTGTATGATTTTTTTACAGTTTTATAGAAAAGGACCAAAATGGCCATGTATCTCCTTTCTGTCGCAATTAAATAGTTTTAAAATAAGTCTACCTCATACACACACCAGCCATTCATTGTCATTTCATTCTAATTTCGCCCCAAGGGGTTTATTAACAGGAATGTTACTTCCCTTGTCTCAGAGGCAGGTTGCAACATTATGTTCTCACAAGATGAAGACTGTTTTCTCTCTAGATTAAGAAGTTCAAAGTATTGAATTTCCTGGAGGCTGGCAGAAAATTCTGGAGGACATTCATTATAATCCTTGTAATGTTTGAATATTCTTTCCTAAGGATCTATTTTTGCCTACTATCAGAAATAATATGGATACTAAGAAGATGGTTGGCTAGTCTGACAAATTTTCTGTTCTTCTGAAGTAGTCTCATCAATCTTCTAAAGGAACCAGGAAGCATATTGTGTCATTGCTGGCAATTCAAATGGAGTTGCCTGTTTCTTCCTGTGTTTCTTTTATGTCAAGAAAATGGCTTCACACAAAGGTCTTAGAGTGCATGACAGATGAAATAGTTAATTTGTATTACCTTATAAGAAATAATTTTAGAAATTCAAACTGTGCTCTGAAAGCCTTCTCACTGAAACCTGGTGAAAATGTCAAGGTCAACCAATGTCAATATACCAACTGGATAAAAGTTAGGCAAGATTGGTTTGAAACAGCTCCACATCCCACCAGATTTAGCCCTTGACAATAAAATAAGTCAATGCAAGAAGCCATTTGATAGCTCAGTTTAATATAGGCTTGAATCACATTAATGCCATTCTGAAAACTGGGGTTTAGGTTAAGCACGCAAATATTGCCCGGTACTACATCTCTGTATTATGTCCATTTAAAAAAATGTATTTCTTGAAGGAGTCATAGTCAGTAGAGATCATGTGATATCACTGCAGACAGTGGAGCTTTGAAAATTTGGACTAGCTGACAATTTGACTTGAGTTTTTTCTTTAAAATAATATTGACTTCAAAATTAATAAATCTTTTTTTACTGTTGCCAGATACTAACTTAAAATTTTCTATTTTCACAGTGGAAGAAACAGAGTCTACTCTGTGCACTTAACAACCAATATTTACTTATATGAAATTCTACTAGCATTTATGTTCGTAAATTGTGGACTATTTATTTTAATACAAGCATCAGTCCAATATCATGAAGATATCAGAAAGAGTCATATTAAAAAAAATGTTAAAAAAACCCTGAAAACACTGTTCCAGATCTTTCTACCAAATGGAGATGCTTAAAAACTTTAAGCATCAAGATAGATTTGGGAATGGAAAAGTATTAATATAAAATTACTGATAATCTTTGGGTGCTGTTTTAGTGTATGCATCCCCTTGCTGAAACACTGGGATACCCTATTAGCTGAAAATGGTGTACTGTAATTTCGTAGACAAATAAAGGAATTCTGAACATAAAAATTCATTTCACCAGTGCAAGTTAAATTCTTTTTCCATTCCTTTATGGCACTAATAGCCCTTTCTCAACATTATAAGGTCTAAGATGTAATTAGTTTTTGAACTTTGAAATTTCTGATAAATTCTGTAGTTCATTGTCTTTGTGCAACTGATTTGCTATTCACATAGAGTTTTTTTAAGAGAGCTGTGAAAAATAGTCCTGTGTTTGTCTTATGACACAAGGGCAATTGAGCTCCAATCTCATCCAGATAATTTGATCTGAGAACTAAAATACTTTGTTGAATATATGTTGCATGGACATTAAAGTGCAGCCTCAGCCTAGAAACAAGGTATTCAGAATTTCTATGCATTTTAAACAGGTTGAGAGTTCTAGTCTTAATTCTCATTGATTGAAAAATGAGGCTACACAAACCATATATCTTACTGTGCTGTCATAGAATGGCTTTAGTATATTTTCCAGGTGTTCAAAAAAACTACAATACAAAAAGTGAATGAATAAATGTGCACCATTCTACACATGTGATTAACGTGGAGTGGTATGGGTAATATTAGAGACTGATTTTCTGACTGAAACACAAAAATGTAACAGATACTTTCTTGTCAGAATTTATGCACAGAGACATGAGGTTTTAAAAATGTGGTAAGAAGGAGGAGACATGCAATTTTCTCCAGCAGAAACCTCTTTTTCTGTTCTCATTCTCAAAAAATACCTGGAATTCTCAGCAGAAAATGAATATTTGTTACAAGACCGTCATAGCACCTGACAAAGGCAAACACCTGAGATGTATTCAGCTGGAACCTTAGACACGGAGCTCTACTGTCGCTGGAGAATGAAAGTTATTGTCTCCCTTGATGAGGCTTGATGTGAGGCTTCTCCCATGACCCAAAACAGTGTACAAAGTGAAATGGTTTGTTCTCAGATGATAGATGTTATAAAATGAGTTGCTAACCATTGAACTGGAAGTGTGAAATGCAGAGGAGGCAGCAAATAGCTCAATACCAACAGACTACAGGGAATATTTGGGCCTGACAACGTGAACATCTCCCATTTTCTGCATTGCTGGCAGTAAATCAAACACAGACACCAGTAAGAGAGCGGTGTGGGAGAGAAATATAAAACAAGCTATCAGTTTGGCCTAGGAAATGGCAGTCACAGTCATGTGTGCATGTGCTCGTGTTTGTTTGTGGTAAGTTCCAATGCAGCCCACTTTCCAGAAGAATTTCTTACTAAAACATAATCTAAACCTACTCTTTTTCAGTTTAATGCTGAATCCCCTTTGTCCTATTGCTACAGGCCCTTGTCAAAAGTCTCTCATTAAAAGTCCCTCTCCAGCTTCCTTGTAGGTCCTGGAACGCTGCTATAAAGTGTTCCTGCAGCCTTCTTTTCTCCAGACTGAACAACTCCAAGTTTGAGCCTGTGTTCATAGGAGAGGTTTTCCAGCCCTCTGATCACCTTTGTGGCCCTCTCTGGACTTGCTCCAACAGATCTGTGTCCTTCTTGCGCTGAGGACCCCAGACCTGGATGCAACACTCCAACTGGCTTCTCCCAAGAACAGAATGGAGGGGGAAAAATCATCTCCCTTTCACCTGCTGGCCGCACTTTTGCTGCAGCCCAGGATATGTTTGACCTTCTGGGCTGCAAATGTGTATTTCTGTCTCACCTTGAGTATCTTGACAATACAAAGATTCTTTTCTGTTTTTGTCTTAATCAATTTAAGCACCAGAGAGAATTGCATGGAACATTTCCCCAGTAAGATTTCTGGGACAGATCAAAGTTTCCATTATCAAAGAAAAGAAGACTTGCTAGGCTGGATTTGACCATACATTTTTTGGTTCTTGCCTTGGGCAGTAGATTCACAGTTCAGAGAAAAATGAAATCCTTAAAGTACATTTTGCCAGTTGAGAAAAGGTGAAAGAACAGAAAACCATTTGGAAAGGCAGGGCAAAATTTTTACTTACCCAGACTTCTACTTGAAGATTAATTGATGTCATATTGACTCTGTCCACACAGTTAACATCATTAAAATCCATAACAAATATTTCAAGTAATATTATATGATAAACTCTCATCCATAGCATAAAAAATGTCCGTGACTTTGTCAAATATCTGTTCCATGGGTTAAATATATGCATTTGAGAGTAAATTTTATCTCTGTTTGAAGCATACAGCTCTTTAATAGGATATCAACTTGTTTTCATTTTCAGCACTAAAGAACCTAGAGACTTGAACCTTACTTTCCTATAAAATCTGTACATTGCAATTGTTGGAATCAAAATTATGCATACCCTAATGAATGCAGCAGAACACGGAGACAAAGTCATAAGGGACAACTCATCACCTTTTTATCCAAATGACTGAACCGAAGATGAAGGCTCTTCCACACAGAAATTGATAATCATACTTGGGTAAGAGAAAAAAAAGTATATCTGATTATATATTATTTATTTACATATATTATATTATTTATTTTGTTTACTTAGTGCAAAATAGCACTAAATAAACAAAATAAATCAATAAAAACCACCCAAAACTAGAAAGTACCAACAAACCCCTAAAGTCTGAAAGTCAGACTTTTGTCCTTATTGTACTGAAATTACTTTGTCATAAGTAAATAAAGAAATGGGGAAATTTTTTTTTGTTCCTCATTACAAAGTTGTTTATATCCAAGATCAAATTTTCTATCAGCTGAAATGGATAAAGGGAAAGTTCATTATCATGTCAATTCTAACAAAAAAAAACTTTTCTAACAAATTAATGGTACTGCAATTTGAAATTCTTCTAGCTGATGTAACAGACTGCCAGGATTTGATTAGCAACACCAAAGACTAGGTTCAATTTCTAGGGGTCACATCAAATTGAGCCCCCATCTAAAAGCCTGAGAAAATTAAATTAAACTGTCTGGGTGCTCACTGAGCTGTACTTCTCCACTCTCAAATGATGAATCAACTGGCTTAATGAAACAGTAAGGTGTTGAAGAGAGTGAGAAAAGAGGAAAACAGGCATATAAATAGCACAGCAGACAAGTTGGCTATCTCTTTGCTAAACAAGAGATAACATTCCCTTTTGTTGATGAGGCAACTACTGTGGTAGCTGATGTCCTTGCAATCTTCTCCCATAACAACCAAATATTTATTTGTCAAATTTGCTGGTAGTATCACCTATTCTGGTAGGCAGTGGACCTCAACTATTACCCAACTGTCCCAGCCCTGTGACATGTGCACTGACCACTCCTGTGACCTTTTTCTCTGCAGTGCTTTCTGGTCTTTACTAGGTCATGTAGTACACAGAATGTAGTGCCTTCATAAGCCATAGGAGTCAAATGGTCTAACTGGAACAATTTTCAGGAAGGTGGGGAAAGCATGTTTGAAAATTCATAGGCAGAGTGAGGCATCAAATTCAGGTTTCCTGTGTTTAGGGTATTTTTGGTGCTATCCAGTTATCAATTGTACAAAAGGGACAGTCACATCCTACATCCCCAACTGTAAAAGAAGTAAGGAAGGAAGACTGCTGTGAAAGGTTTTGGGCGAGGATGAACAAAGTCATCAAGGAAGTTTTCCTTTGCCTTGGGTAGTGCAACCAGGCACTGTTTACAGACTTTTGCACTTGCCAGCTTTCAGGAGCTTTTAGTGAGGTCCTCACTGTTCTGGTTCCTATGATTTCTAGTGTAAAGCATCAAACTTTCTTCTCACATCACTAAAGTAACAAAAGCATCTAATACAGAGTCTGGATGCCACCTTCAGTGCCAGAAACCCAGAAGCTTACATTGCAAAGACTAGCAT
The DNA here is from genome assembly GCA_013397295.1 of Polioptila caerulea. Lineage (NCBI taxonomy): Eukaryota > Metazoa > Chordata > Aves > Passeriformes > Certhiidae > Polioptila > Polioptila caerulea. Next base: position 682,544 of record VYXF01008081.1, on the reverse strand, counting down.
GAAGCTCCTTTGTAGAACTAACCTTAGGTTGGGATCATTTAGGGAGCCCTACTAATCCCAAATCTTTAAAAGAGCTTATAATCTGCTCAGTGTATTGGATTCTTTCATCTGAAGGCATTAAACTCTATAGGCAATTACCATCCCAGGGAGGTATTTATCTCCCTTATCAATGAAGATATGAAATGCTAATGAACAATGTAAGTCAAACAGCAATTTGAAATCAGTAGGTTATTGTGAAAAAAAATAGCTCCCAGCCCACACCACTAAAGAAAAGAAACCCAATGCACCCTGAGCGATTCTGGTAACTAATCAAATATGTCCCACATGCTATAGTAAGACTTGTAGCAAGATCTCTATTTAATAAGGCCACACATTGAAAGGCAATATCAGCTTTATCCTAGGTGGCAGCTGTATTTATCAAAGCCAATGTCTGCAGAGTCAGAAACTACTTTTATTCTGCAAAAGCAATTATTCATATATTCATTTGGGTCCTGACTATATTTTATCACTAACACATTTGGTTGCATGAAATGTGATAGTTAGGTCTAAAGCATTCTAAAGTGCTGGAAAAGAATTCCCAACTATTAATGGTCCTTCAAAGCATTGCATAACCTTACCATACCTTCAAAATTTTAATAATAAAATATGGCATTATTAGTAATGGAACAAAATGCCTCAAATCTGTGGCACATTCAGAAAAATAAAGGTCTCACCATTGAAGCTGTTTCCTCCTCTGACCTCTGCAAAAGATTTTTCCTGGGAGTAAGGTCTACCACTGGTAAAAGAAATTTTATTTTATATTAAATAGAACAAAAAAATACTTTTATTATCTCATTTCTATATGCTTTTCTTTATCGTTTTAAAATATTGGCTTCATTTTTTTTTCCTAGTTAGTCCCCCCAGGGAGTGAGTAACCTAGTTACCCCCTAACCTGGACTATGGATTTTTGCATCTAAACTAAACTTTGACTTCTTTCATGGTTTTTGAAGAGACACAATGAAAAATAGCAGCTCTATTAGTTCTTGCTCTTAAGAAGATGTTGGTGAAGATGAAGGTGAATTAAAAATGCAATGTTATCCAAAAGGAATATGTGCAAAATTCTCTAGATATGATTAAACAGAAGAGAGAGTAAGAAACCATTGGATAGGCACATATCTTTAGAAAAGGTATAGCAGTTAAAATGAATTGCTAAACAAAAATTATTTCAGGACCTTGTATCTACTCAAATTTTGAACAAAAATGCAAGACAAAAAGTACTTTCTGTTTAAAGTCTAGAATAAGAGGGGATTTTTCCTAATATCTCTGTGATTACAAAGAATTATAAAGTCAGAGGAGCACTTGTAGTTCCTGCAGTAGAACATGACCAGTCACCCACAGGCATTCAGAATTCTGTGCAAGTTCCAGTAAAGAGGAAATATTGGAGAAAAATCAATCGAAAACCAAAAACCAAAATGAATATATACTGAGCATATGAGAATGCTGAGATATCAGTTTGTAAATATGAAATATTTTGAGATGAATAGTAAAAAATATACCCATATCATAAAAGCACAGCTTTCCAAATTTCAAGATTGATTTTGTCATTGGAAGAAACATTTTCTAGAGTATTTTTATATGGCTAAATAAATTTTACTTCCCTATGTTGGAATTAAGACTACTGTGACTGATTTGGGCAAAATGAAAGAAAAACACGAAATTTAAGGCTTGAAGGTCTATCCAAATTTAATCTTGAACAGCTGACTTTTAGCAACCCAGTAAATTAAGAGCATATAAGAATGGGCAAGTTTCAATGGATTTGACTGAAGTTTTGCCAGTGCCATTAATAAAGCAAAATTTTACATGTTATTGCAATTATGATTAAAAAATTCTGGAGCATTAAAGTATTTCTTTCAAGACTGTATATGAGTAATTTTTAGAGTATGCCTTCAAGCTTTGCCTCTCTTCCTGTCCTGTGGAACTGAGATCAACCCTGATATAGTGAGGAGTGGCCCTAATTTTTGTTTACAATCTATAGACAGAACTTGATCTGCAGGGAATAAATATACTGTGGACTCCAAAGAGGGGGAGAAAAAAGAAATACAAGCATGGAATTGCACACACTTATAAATTTCTCTGAAAAAATGTGATGATGTTGAGTGTAACTGAAAAAGTAACAAATTTTAAAAATTTTTTTGAATCAACAAAATTCACTCTGAGACTGCCTGGACAAAGGATGAGGTTCTGGAAGAAAGGAAAATAAAAAGCAAAATACAGTCATACCTAAAAGATAGAGACAAGTAAAGGTCAGGATATTAAAGACCTAGGCAGCTTAATTTTAATTCTTCAGAAACCAGGGAGGAGGGAAAGTGCCTAGATGAAAACACAGCAATCAACATTCAAAATCAAGTTTTCAGGACTAAATCACATCAAGCATCTGTACTTTCCTTGCAGAAGAAGGTATCAGGCCATGAAGATAAAGGAGGAGCAGTGAATATATAGAGAGTTTGGTAAGACTTTGGCGCTGCTGTACAACACAATTTACAATCTGACTGTGAAAACATGGATTAGATAACAGAAACAGAAAACTGAGTAGAAACCTGTATTAAGAGCATGATTATCACGGTCTGAGTCTTAAAACAGAAGGATGTAGCAAATATATCTGTTTAGGTCCAGTAGCTCCTGAACAACACAGTATTTCCACCAAGAGCCAGGAAAATGGGATGAAGAGCTTGCTAATGACATCTACGCAGCACCAGGCGCTGTCTGGCTGTAAGCAGATTGGGGAACAGATTTCAAACTTGAAGTGACTGTTTCAGACAGGTTTCACTCCACTGGAGGCAGGTGCAAGTTCTTCCACCTTAGGCAAGAGTAATGAACTAAATGAGCCTGAGTAGGGAAGTACTGGAAGTGAGGGCAGACTTCCAGACATGAACAAGAGTTGAAGAATGTGAAGTCTGACTTTAACAAAATTATAATCCATGGGACAGGGGGAATAGCTTGTTCTGAATCTTCTGAAGTCATTGAAACCTCACTAGTTCCCAGAAGACATTGATTCATTAGAAAAAGATTCAGAGAGTGAGAATGACCAGCAATCTCAAAAGACTTATAATGAAGATGGAGAGATATAAAATTATTTAATTTTTCCATTTTAAAGAAAATTTCCAATGTTCATGTATACTTTTGGTGTAGTTTGGTCTTTTAGCTGAATAATTTTATCAGCCATGGGGAGGACATTTATAATAGTACAAACTACTACAATTGTTTTATTATGACTAACCTTTTCTACTTTTCTTAGTTTACATGTTTTAATTGTGGCAAAATGTATGAATACTCTGTCACAAAAGATTAAAACAAAAATGAGAAACAAAAACTGAGGTATATTTTCACATCTCATAATTGTTAAGTATGATTTTTTTTTTGATAGTCTGAGATTCACAGAGTTGAGAAAATCCTTTATTTCACTTTTTGGAATACATGGCCCAAATTCTTTGGTTAGTACAAATTCTTGTAGCTCCGCTGCCCTACTCTACTAGGAAAGAATAGGATAAATGACATGTATTCCTTAATAGTCCTTGCTTGCATAATAAAAAGACCTATACAATTAAGATCCTTGTGTTTTTTGTTTTAAAAGAAAAATAAAAATAAGTTTGCTGGGATAAACACACAGAAAGAGTCATTGAACTATATTTGTCATCTGGTAACTTAGATGAATGTGATGCTTCCTGAAGAAATAATTTTCAAATTTTTACCACTAAACTGGGCTGAATAACTACTGCCCCTCTTAGGCTTACAGAAAGGAGTGGAAATACAGAGCATAGGTTCTTTTTATCTTGTGCAGAACCCCTGAGAATGTTGCCTCCTTCATTTATACTTTGGCAGATTTGTCATGCCAATAAAATGTTACTGCTTGAATTGAACTGAGCAATGGACTTTGCCACCCGTGAAGGATTAAAGAAATGTGCATTTATGAAGACATCCAGTTGCTACTGGAGCCCATCTGCACTGGAGATTTCCTAAGTACAGCTGGAATTTTGTAGCAGGCCGGAGGCAGGAGCAGTAGGTCATCTGTTACCACAATCTGGTTGCAAATCCTGTGCTATAGATGGTTTCCTCTGATGATGCTCCAGCTGTAGGAAGAGAATGTGGCTGAAAACTTATTCCCAGAATGAAACTGATTTCCTGTATGTCCTTAGAGTGAGACCACACACTAATTTCTGATCTGGGCCTTAGGAGGAGTGGTGAGCTCTGTAGGACTAGCCCAATAAAAAATTTACTTCCCCAAGAAGATTAAAAAAACCCACTTCCATTAATTTCCTTGCCAGAAAGCTATGGTTACAAGTACAAAATTTGTGTAAAAAAGCCTTACCATTCATTACAGTTATTTATATGTCCCCCTAATTTCCATGCAAATATAAAATTCCTAAGGGAGAGAGAACAAATGCAATTGTCATAGGCCATCAAGTGCTCTGAATTCAGTACAATAAATCTTAATAGCTGAGAAAAATATGGAACTTTGTAGCATAGTAGTATATATGGTGAAATCAGCAGTACTCTTTTTTACTGCATAAGCAATCTGACACTATGCTTTGCAGATGTTTTTTCAAAACAGAGATTGTGACTTTCTCTGCACTGACTAAATTAATCCTCCTAATCCAATGGTAGTTCTGATCCTCCGGAGAGGACTAGATTAATAAAATCACTCCTCCTATGTTTCCCTGTTATTCTTGCAATCTATCTGATTCTAGGGATCAAAGAAGAGAAAGCACAGGGCTTCAAATAAACACGGCTGAATGTTTCTCTGAAAGTCCTTTGCTATCTGTTTTTTGGTGATTCTTACACTTAGCACCAAACCAGGGAAGGAGAAAAGCACTGTGATTTCTGTTTTACTAATGTACTTTGTTTATACATATATTTCTAGCATTCACATGTGACTTTTCTGGCAATAATTACTTGGTGAAGACATCCACGATCCACACTACCAGCACATTGCGGATCATCAGTCTTTACTAATGGAAACATGTACATAATACTCTGATTATTCATGCCCTGCTTCAATGAAGACTTTGCGGACACACTTTTCCATTAAGCAAATGGATTCATGGCTCATTTGGATTGGACATATAACTTCATCCTTATTAAAGGGATTAGTTTCTATCTCCCTCCCTTTCCTTCATGAATTCAAGACCCCTACATATACTTTTACATTTTTAATTTCTTTTTCCCTCTCCCCTTCTTCTCTGCTTATCACACAGATTACCCTTCTTCTTTCTCTTTGTCTATCTTTCCCAGCGCTGTAGATTTATATCTGAACTTAATATTTATTTTTTTAATTTTAAGAATTTAAATTATCTTGAATTTTAAATTAATTTGAAATGTATATATATCATTGCATCTTTCTACTCCTATTCCCACTACACTAATGTTTTCTACATCTTCAGCACATTACCTGAATCCCTCCCTGTTAATTGTCCTATAACTTCATCTCCCACTCTTCCACCTTTTGCTCCATTGTTCCATTCATACCTGTATTTCTTAATCCCTCTCTGGAATCCTTTATTTTTTATAGCAGCACAAACATTCTATACAATGTGCCCATTGCAGGTTCTCCTTGGTGACAAAGTTTTCAGGTTTTGTTTTGACTATCTAAATTATTCACCAACATGCCTTGTTCCCAGTTTAAAATTGGGAAAAAACATACATTTTAGACAAGTATACTACAAACAGTTTTTGTGTTCTCAGTTCTTGCCTTCTTTATGCATTACTCTCTAGAAGTCTGTACTGTCTTATTTTTTCCAACACTTTTCTCCTGTTCTGGTTGCAAAAATCTTTCTATATACCTCCTTCAGTTTTGTGTCACCTAACTTATTTTCTGTCCAAAATATTATCTCCTTGATGTCAGAGACTTAACATTTTCAGTCACCTCAGGTGTTTACTGGTCATTTTTTATCTTCACAGGTGGATATCTAAAGGGTCTAGTTTATTTCTGTTTTATCTGTGTTTGCTTGTGCCTTGGTTTGCAAGGTAGTTAGCCCCTCAACTTTCCACACCTCTGCTTATTTGTCTTTTAGCCCTATTTCCTATCTTATTACTACCAGAAGGCCTCTGTTATGTTGATACATCTCATCTTCCTCTGTCAACTTTATAGACCAATTTTCAATTGTCCTGTCATCCTCTCCTATGTGATGTTCTTTGTACCTCATTTGCTATAGATTGTATTTCCTTAACGCCCCGCTCTAGTTAAATGAAACTACATATTTATTTCTGTGTGTTAAACCCTAACTCCTTTTCTCACTACACTTAATTCTTTTCTATATATTTATCTAATTTAAAACCTGCTAATTAGAAGATATTGGCATCAGTTTAAGATTCTAAAATACTGTCAAATGGGAAACATACCCATTATATTTCCTCACTAGATTTTTGGCCCTCAGAAAACTTTAGCTAGGTGCTGCTATATTCACATAACATTTTAAAGAATAAATTATGCAAAATAGCAGTGAGTACTGTTGATAAAATAATCAGTGACCCCCAATGTCCACAGGCACATGTCTATTTCCTTGCTCTTGCTGTAACCATGTTGCTTGGGATGTAACACTGGAATAACATAGTCCAATATTCGAGTTGACATCTCTATGGCACCTGTAACAGTAACATATTCATCATATTGGGGAGTATGCATATGTTCTGCACATATGGCTGTCTGTTCACTGTATGTTCTTATTCTATATAGGCATATAAACTTATAATCACTGACAAGAAAGAGGTGAGTCTAGAGAGGACTCAGAACGCTTGAGTTAATCTTGACTCTGAATCACCTCTTAAATCAGACTCCTTAAATTAGTTTAAGTAAACATTATGAACAGGTTTTCCAGAAGACAGTTGCACTAGTGAATATTTAGGGAAGTATATTTTAAAGCCTGCAGGGAGAATCATAATTAGAAACTTACTACATGTGAAGAACTGTAAGAATATTTGCTGAAAAAAAAATATATGTTAGTAAAGAAGACAGTTCTTTCTTAGGACATTTAACTCCTAGTGACGGATGTCAAATAAATGAAGTAAAACTGCCTTCATATTTTCTCGCTCTAAAACATCTTGAATGAAAATATTGAATTCAGTATTTAATGTTATCAAAGTTTGTGAGTTTAAGAAATCTTAATTAATGTTAGTAGAAAACTTTCCAACAGAAAAATGTCAACGCTTTCATTTCTCTCTCTTGAATTGATCTCACTGTCATGCAGGAAATGCCAGAATATCTAAATATAAATGTATAAATATTGACAATTTTCTAATTTTTTTTCATCCTACACCTAATGAAAGTGAACGACAGTGAATTAATGAGTCCTAAGCAGGTGTAGTTGGGCTTTCTCATCTCTGGTGTGTAACTTGGTGAAGGTCTAACTTTTCCAAAATATATCAGCTGAATAATTTCTCATGAAAGCAAGTATATTAAAGGATGGCAATTCTTCAAAATTTTGTGTTACCCTAATGATATTTTTAATATTAGTGCTTAATTACCACTAATAAATACATATCCAATGCTATTTTTAGTAAACATTTATGCAAAATGTATTATTATACATATATGTCAATTAGCACTTCAAATATGATAGATGTATTTGAAGCTGAGATAGAACTCAGGTTATTTTTCTATAAAGGATGATGAATACTTGTCCTTTAATTATTTTTTGAAATCGTTTCTCTTCATGTATCAAGCCTTTAAAAGAAACCCTTTCTTGTGTTTAGATAAGTTGCTTGAAATTTACTTCCAAGTAGTATGAAAACAAAAATTACTTAGGATTCAAAGATAAGTTGGCATTTCTCACTGCTTTGCATTTATCATTTGATATACAACTTTCCCGTGCAGATGACTTCTTAGGTCAGGATCCCATTAAAAATCTTTCTGACCTTGAAGCTGCAGAGCAGAGCCTGAAGACCAGAAGGCCTGTGTTGTCCCTTAAAGATTCAAAATTTGAAATCCAGGGCAAAAGATCCTGGACTTATTTTATCATTCTAAGCTTATGCTCTCAGACTGTTAACATAGCATTTCTATGTCTCTGAAAGCAAAACCACTGAGAGTGACACTGCAGCTGACTCCATGGCTTCACACTTGAACCTGGACACACAGAGTCAGGCTTTGAACTGGGCTGAATGCCTGCTTGAGAACTTGAGAACTTGAGAAAAACTGCATTCCCAGCTAAGCACTGCTGGCCATTTAGAGTATGGGGACACGAAAGTAGGTAGGGATGTGCTCTGTATGAACAGAAGAGAGACCTGGGTAAAGAAAGGCAAGAACCTTGTCTTTTGGATTTGCCCAGCATCACTGACTTTGTGGAGTAGGTTCAGGGGATGCACTGGTGGTATTTAATAGTTCAACAGCTTTTAAAAGAGATTCTATCTTTAAAGAGAATTTTTATTATATCCCTGAAATAGTGACCTTCTGGTTTTGGTGCAGACAGACACAGGGGGTGGGGAGGGGGGCACTTGTTAAATATTATTTTGATTTTCTTAAATTTCTACACTTGTTGCTTTGTTTTCAAATATTGTCCTGTTTTATTTGAACAAAAGGCACAGGCAAAATTGTTACAGAGATATTGTATAAAAGAAAAAAATGAAGTTCAGTCTGAGTGAAATGTTTTTGGAAAAGTATGCTGACTTATGTTTAGAAATTACTCTAATTTGAATAGTCTACCTTGACATTACATTAGTAAAAAGTAACACAGAAAAGACAGAATGATGTTACCTTGCCAAGTTTAGGAAAGAAATGTAAACAATCTTTTTCCTTAGACTGACAATTAAATATGCAGATATTAATTAACTGTGCAAATACTTCTGTGCTTTTTTCCTAAACTCTTATTTTAATTTTTCCTAGAGGAATCATGCTGAAGTTCTGCAAAGTTTGTACGTCATTTATTTTGGAAAATCACTTTATGATTCATTAAAATTCTTCTGAAGTTCTCTGCATGCAGTATCACACTCTTATAAATGGCCACAGTCTGTATGTCTTTAAAATTAGGGGAAATGTTTTCCTCATTCATGGTTTTTTTAATTTTATAATTTAGAGTTCCACTTTATAAATATGCTTATATAGTATTACATGCACATCTGTAAATGCACATGTGTGTATGTATATATATATATATATATGTATATGTATGTATGTATGTATGGGTACATACACTGATCACACACACATGTATCATACATAAGGAGGATGCATCATGAAAATTCCAGACCAGAATGGCGAATATGGAGAAAAATATGTCAATTAATGAAAGAAATCCTGCAGCAGATGACAGTGGTTTAAATACGGACTTAGAGATGTGAATCCTTTCATCTAATATTTGTAAGTTCACAGCAGGCACATCCTGTAGGCTATGGCAGAAAGTTTTATTGATTCACAGAGGAATAACAAATGCTACCTGAGGCAGCAGTTCTTCCAAAATGCTGTTGATATCAGAAGAAAATAAAGAAAATCTCATTGTTAGATATGATTTGTGATCCAATTCCTCTCGTGTGCTGAGTATTAAGGTATTTTAAAGGAAGAGATCTTTTCAGAAAAAAGATATAAGGAACACTTCTTGTAACAAAATCAGTCATGAAAATTTGAGATTTCACAGCCCATTAACCTGCCATTAAAGACCAATGACAGGATTTCTTTCAGAAATGAACTTTGCATTGTGCAAGAAGTTAGCTGTGATACCAGAAAGGGAGAGGAGAAAAAACCCTCACCCAAAACGACAAAAAAATAAGGTCCACAACACGATTCTTATCAAAGTCCATGCTATTAAAGAAATGAAATTGCAGCTATACAAAGCCAAAGATACCAATTATGTGTAATGGTGCAGAACCAGGTTACATCAGCTTTGAATTTCAGGCAGTTCACATTCCATTTTACCTGCATTTGCAGAAAGTTGAGACAGTGTCAACTCCCACTTAGGATTCAGTTGATCACAGTGTTACAGAAAGTCAAACTGACAGTTAAGGGGAAGTGAAAGGTTCTGGGTCAGGTCTCTGTTGGATTTTATTTCATTCTCATTAGGAACAATAATACAACAAACTGTGTTAGATTTTGAAGCTGAAACGCATGCATATGTATGGAATATAGTTAAATTATTTGTCTGGATATATGAAAGGCAAGTAAAAGAAATTTTGGAATAATATCAGTAAGGAATGTATGCCTCTCTTCAAAGTGAGTCGGTTTAGCATTAGGTAATATGTTGTCTGGGGTAGGTGAACCAGGCATGATAATGCCATCAGGTGTGCTGTCTCTGTTAATTGTATTCATTTCAAAGGGAGCAATAAACATTAGGATGCTTTAATTCAGTTCATTTCAATGGGAGCAATAAACATTAGAGGCCCTTTAGTGTCCCTTTCTGAAGGGTCCCACTTGACTAATTTTGCTGTAATTCAAAGAGGATAGACAGGAAGCATGATTAATTTAACTCTTTGCACGGCAAAACATTAATTTTGAAGTTGTTTCCTCCAAAGAAATTACTAATTACAGTAATAAAATACGTATTCATTGCCATTCTAGGTATGACACTGTAGCACCAAAAGCTCTAGCCAATACAGGCTGAAGAACTTACTGAAATAATACACCACACGAGGGATACTTCCTTAGGAATTTAAGTGACAATTTTCCTTTTTCCTGGGGTAGCAGAGTAGCAGAGTGGTGTGGTGGTGTGGCTGGTCCAACTTGAAGGGTTTCTCTGTTACTGTGTTCTGCTGCCTGGGGCTCAGGTGAAATTGGGTTCAAAGGAAAAAAAAAAAATGTTGGCATGGTTATTTCCCTCTTTGTCTTGGAAAGCTGCCTGTCTCTGTCTCCAGTACTATCTGGTCAGTATGACTTCCACAAGAAACCACCCTCTTTTAAGCACTCTTATTAGTATTGTTGCTGTTACTATTATTGCTCCTTATCTCAATGCTTTTTCTAGGAAAATTTTATTCCAGTCAATAGTCTCTGTCTTTTGCTCCTTTCTCATTTGAGAGAATGGGGGAAAAAGAAGTGGCTGCTTGGAGATTCATTTCCAGCTGGGTATAAACCACAAGAGATCACTATGGTGATTGAGAGACTGGAGCATCTCTGCTTTGAGGAAAGGCTCAAACTGTTCAGTCTAGAGCAGAAAAGGCTCAGGGTGATCTTACCAATGTACAGAAATTCCTGAAGGAAGGATACAAAGAAGACAGGGCCGAGCTCTTTCCAGTGGTGCTCAGTGAGAAGGCAGGAGGCAGTGGCCACAAACTGGAAAACAGGAGAATTCCTCTGGACAAGCAAACACTTTTACTTGAGAATGATGGAGTACTGTTAAAGGTTGCCCAAGGACACGATGGAGTCTCCAGCCATGGAGCTATTCAGAAGCTCTCTGGACATGGCCATGGGCAGCTGACTGTAGATTTTCANGCTCTTTCCAGTGGTGCTCAGTGAGAAGGCAGGAGGCAGTGGCCACAAACTGGAAAACAGGAGAATTCCTCTGGACAAGCAAACACTTTTACTTGAGAATGATGGAGTACTGTTAAAGGTTGCCCAAGGACACGATGGAGTCTCCAGCCATGGAGCTATTCAGAAGCTCTCTGGACATGGCCATGGGCAGCTGACTGTAGATTTTCATGCTTGAGCAGGGGATTGGACCAGAGGACCTCCAGAGATCCCTTCCAACCTCACCCAGTCTGAGTTTTTGTGATAGTCAAAATATTGTCATGTTATCAACTCCATTTTAGTCGCAGACTCAAAATACTGCGGCATCCCAGAGGACACACAGCGGGCTGTTATTAAAAAAGCTAACTTCATTTCAGCCAGATACAGTAAAATGCTGAAAGCAAACTCAATCCAAAGTTACTATTTAGGTACAGAAATATTAAATTACAATAGCAAAGCTTATAAGAAAACAGAGGCAGGAAGGGAAGGAGAGAAGAAAAGTGACAATGAGACTGCCAAGCACTTTAATTAGTGAAATATTACCTATTTGAAATGATATAATATTAGTACTCCTAAGAAAGAAAAAAAAACAAACCCCCAAATGGCAAGAAACAGAATAAAACCCTCCTGATAACCTGGCTCATTGTGTGGGGGGATTTTTTCTATTTCTATAAGGGTAGTAGATCCAGATAAATGCAGCACAGTCCTCATAGTTTGGTGATCTATTTTCTTTCTGTTACATTGCCTTTTTCAAAGCTTTTCCCAGGTGACAGATATCTATTATGGACTCATTTAACTCTCGTTGAAGGTAATGGCTGACTTTTGGGGGCTACAGCAGTACCATTATTAAGCATAACACTTAATATAACATAATAATGTTTTATAACATGTTAATGTTTTATAACAATTAATTATGTTATAATTAAAGAGTGTACTATTTGTACACTCTTCTAGTGTATATACTAAATAGTGTATATAGTATATATACTGTACTATTTATGTAATTTAAGAGTGTATTATTGTTTCTACTGTCACAAATACCAAGTAGTTGTTGTATCTTTTGATGGTATTTCATATTTAACATAACACAGCTAAATAGATGTTTGGTGAAGTTAATCTCCTTGAAGTTAATAGGAATCTTCTCATCAGCTTCCATTAGATCTGTTTTTAATCTCACTTTTATTTCTCATTTTAAGTTCATAATGCATTAATTTTACTTCAGGATAGGCCAAACACATCCTACATATTTATCTATCAATTAATTCAATCCATCTGGCTTATTGTAACATAAAACCTCAGCACATCACAATATTGTATGAATATTAAAATTGAAATTTTGTGGCAAGATGTCAATTAAGAACTATTTCCCGCTTCTACTTTTTTCCTCACAGGTCAGGCATTTTCATCCTGTTTTACAGGGAGCTGCAAATGTCTATATCTGAGAAATGTGTTTTTCACATTTATGATTGAGTCATTTTCTGTAATACTTTCAGTCTTTTTCAGTATGCATACACATTTTGACTATTTTCCTTCAAGTATATGTGTATGCTCTCCCTTATGTTGCAACTGCTGACACCAAGCTTCTGATTTCCAGGAAAATATATGAAATCACATTGGTATATATTAACATATATAACATCTCTAGACAAACACTTTAGCTCAAGTAGACTGTATCTTTAGGTGGAAAAATAAATGCCTAAGTATGCTGTGATAAACTGTTTAATAAAATAAAAAAATAATGAAACCCTTCTTTTCAGTCCAGGCTGCTGTATTGCCATACATTTTATTGGTCTGAGAGGTAGAATTCTTGGCAGAGAAATCATCCCATGGGCCACATAAAGGGCACATGGTATAATTCAGCCTAGTGTAACTATAAATGACCAGAATAGAGTCCGAAAGGTCTGCTCAATTCAATATCTGATTTATGTTTTGTGCCGTGGTGAGGAGATTTTGGAACTGACACAGACAGAGGGTGAGCTACATGCTGCAATTGTAACTGTCCAGGTGAGAGTACTTGGAGCAGAAGCATTTCCCAGTGATCAATTCAGCCAACACTATTCTCTTTATAGGAAGACATTTATTTTAAAAATTCTTCAGGCAGTCATATGTCCTAGACATTTATAGAGGTGCATGCTATCTGCTACATTTTGAATAAAAGTGTATTTTTCTCTGGTGACATTTACCTGTGGAATTCCTTATAAAAGCAAGGGGAAGGTCAAGCCTGTTGAAAGTGTGGTTAATGACAAGCTACACGAATAGGGTAGAATGAAGGGGAATTTTGTTCTTTTTTTTACACACTAGCAGGAGCTATTGCAGGGATGATCTGACTTTACTAGATTTAGTTAGAAGATTCTCATCTCATTCTTCTGCTGTCCTGGTTTTCATCACATATGCAGAATTTACATTTCATAACAAATATAATATAGATGGCAAACAATATCTTAATACTTTACAGAAATAAAATATTAACCACTAGAAATATGCTTTTGCCTTTATTCTAGACAGAAAAACAATATTTTGTAAAATTAAAGCTGGTTATTAAAGTCATCAAGAGAAAAAGTCCCTTAAAGTAAATGCTTTAGTCTGAAAAATGTATCTCCTTGAATAATGTATAAAATTTTTCCATGTAGAAATATTTAATAGTATACAAAAGGACTAACTATTGACTTCTTGAATGTTCAGTAAATTAGCTTGTCTTAACTAAAAATATAAGGCATAAAATAATGTTTATCAGTGCTTAGATTAAAGAATACACTAATTATTTTAGTATATAGAAATGCAGTAAGCTTGACTAATAAGGAGGAAAAAAAGGACAAAATTAAATGCTTTTTGCTGCAAAATTCAGTTTGGATGGACAATTTTCAATAATGATATTTTGTTAGAATGATTGTGCACTGTCAATTATTTTCCTTTTTACATGGTGTTTATTCATGTATTTTAGCAATTTGCATCTTTTCTAATACCGGAACATGTAGGTTGTTAGAATTATAAGACTTACCTGAAAGAGACTGAAATCATAAATCTTTGAAGATTTCTGACTTATAGATCAAGTTTATTGCAAGTAGATATGATAGACTGATTTTGTTTAGGTTTTAGGGTTTGCTTGTTTGTCTTTCAGTTTCCCACAATTCTATATTTGGTAATGATAGGTTTTATTAATTAAAACCCAACAAATCTATCTCTATTTCTCAAATAAATCAAGATTTTTCTAGGTTCCTATAAAGTTGTGAACAGTTCTCATACATCCTGTCATCCTGAGCTGTGAGATGTATTACATAAAAATTGTTCAAACATTTTTATTGAACAACTCTTCACTATAAAAAGTTCTAAAACTATTATTTAATAAGGCTCAGTATGACATAGAATCTTTATTTCTCTTTTGATTATGGTATTTTGCCTGAAAAATTTCAATTTTTATGTAGATATGACAGAAATCTTAAAAATTCCTGAGATTTCTTGATAATTTTTGGGTCTGGAAACTCCAGCACAACACGAAATGGTTCTATCTACTTACCTCTCCTAATTTCTTTTCTTTTTTTTTTGTTGTCATTTCAGTGGAGACTTACTAGTGTGTAATGTTAGTGGTCAATAGACCACATTGATGTCAAACTTTTGCCTCAGAAGACTGACAAACCAAAAGGTTAATTAGCATCACCAGATATTTGTACATTTGCCATTTTTTAAAGCAATGGAGAAGAAATAAGAGAATACTATTTAAGTTTCAGAGATAAACATACCTAATGGAGTTTCAAAGGTATTTAAATTATGTCCAAGTAGATCTCTAAACTCATTTAACAAACAAATGACTGCTAATGCTTTAGATAAAAAGACTGCTGTATTGGGTAATGTTCTTTGAAGGGCAAGTAATATGGGTCAATAGGAAATTCTCTATCACATTAGTTAACAATTTCTGTTTTATTTTACCTTAAGCATTTTGAGGGTGTATTGCTTATTGGATACTTTCTTTATCCACAAATAAAAGCCGCAGAAAATGTAACCGTGTAGATTTCACAGCAAGAAACTTAACACTGCTGATTTTGTTTCTAGCAGGAAAAAGAAATCTGTACAGGTCTTTTCAGGAGTCCTGTTTCAGTAAATGCAAAACTAAAAAAATTAATAATAATGGTGTGGATGGACTCATGCAGCTGGAGATTGCATTAACACTTGCTCTTCAGAAATGTTTCTGTAAGGAATACAATACTCATAGTGTTGATTCTTAATTATTTTAGTATTTTTTTTGCATGTCTTGCAGAAGAGAAACAGAAGTAAGAGTTCAGAAAATTGATCATAGATGATTCAGATGGGAAAATGTGAATCTTTTTTACCAGTTTTATCCATCTATCTGGATAATACACCAGCTGTAATTAATTTTATGTAACTTTATCCGTCTGGAAATTAGTTATTAATTCTTACTTCATGTTAGCTATATACAATATAGAAATTTTAATCAGGGCTAGGTGAGATAGTTTTTCTACATAGTCAATAAAAATCTAACCAACACTCTTGCTTTAGTATGTAATTCATCACACCTTAAAAAAACTCAGTATGTTTGATTAAAAACTTCTTCACTAAACCATTAGCAGCTAGAGCTTTCTCTCCAGTGCATATAAGTGAAAGCTTCAAAACTGCCCTAAACCTAAGGCCTGAGTTCTGTATGAAGATGAATTTTAACACAAATTATTAACCACAGCGGGGGGAGTATCTCTCAGAGACAGAATCATTCCACTAGCTCTTTGTAAGTGCTAACAAAGGGAAAAAAAAACCCAAATTAGCTGGTACACTAAAGAAGACAATAGACTAATTAACACGCAGTTTGGCATATACTTGACTAACAGTTCCAGTAGCGTACAATTTTGCTTAAATAGGAAAAAAAATTACTGCATCATCACAATTACAACAGTTTCAGAGAAGATATTAAGGTAACACTCACCTAAATGTTCTTTATTCAGATTTGTTTCACTTTGTTAGCTATTTAAATAGCTTTGCTATTTAAAAATATTTAGAGAGTGAATCCTCAACACAGTCCTTATGAAAGTAGTCATATTTATGTGACTTTTTTCCCCACTGCCATGTAATCTCTGTAACTGCATCTGCAAGCACGGTAACTATGATTGCAAACCACAGATTAAATATTTCAAACATGATCTATATTTGCTAACTCCTGCTAAATTTATTGCAGCTTACCAGGAAATTTCCTTGCATATTTTTGCTACCTCTTACTCTCTTACTCTTCACATTCCTATAACCTTCCAAAAAGGAGCAACTATAACCTTTTTTCTCACAGTCCTCGGGCCAGTCACCTACACAAACCATTGCTGGGCATAGGCTACATGATAGTTATACATCTCAAGCATCTTTCCACTACTATCCTTAATCTGAAAACCCTTAAACAGCTTCTTGTTCACCTCAACTGGTTACCATACTAGAAGACTTATCATGAAAATGTCAGGTTTACATTTGTGTTGATATTTGTTGTAAAAAACCTAAGTAGACTCACAATATTCTCTTGATGATACTCTCCTTCACATCATATGGCATGCAGAGAACAGGTGAACGTATGTATAATTGTGTGTTAGAAAGTGACACCATGAATATAACACTGGCAAAGCATAAAAAGAATAGAAAAGAATAAACAATGAAACATGTTTGTCAAAGAGTGCAAGTTCTAGCACAGTAAGGTAGAGGAATTTGGAAGTATTCCAAGGTGGGAGCAGTGCTATCTGCAGCTGACCCTGAGCAGAAGGTGCAAGTTGCACTGTGGCAGGGTGAAGCGTGCATTGACATCAGGACTTCAGTTTAAAGTATTAAGTAAGTTGGCAAATATTGCCAACAAATCATGAGCAAACCAAAAGTGATCTAAAATAGTACCTGCTCCTCAGCCCAGGTGGGGGGAGAAATATAATATCTTTTACAGTTTTGTATCACAGAAGGTATGAATTAGCAATACAAGAGTTCTGCAGGAGTCGCGGCCAAAGAGAGAAAAAGACTATGCCTGAAGTTTACATGGACACAGTACTGAAAGCATATTCTTTTTTAAGAGGTAACAAAATTCATGCTGAAAACCCAAAGGAAGAATAATATCTGATTACATTTCAGAACTACTTTATTGTGATGTTTGTTGAGAGTACAGCCTACAGCAGAAAGGCAATGTCACAACAAGGCTCTGCCAGAGTGCTGAATCTATATTTTGCTGCCTGCAATTGGTGTGAGGAACATGTTGAAAATCAAGCAGTGAACTGAGTTACTAAAGCTGCCTTTTGCTGGAATGCATGGATCTTTAAGTTATGCATAGTTTTTAATGTGTCAACACACATCAAAATATAGAACATTGCAGTACAGTTCAGCCATGTGAATGGTCATGAAACTGGAAAGAGGCAAGATCTGTTGTGTCTTTTGCTACATGGAATGTTCCTCTGCTACATTTGTTGTCAGCCCTACTACCTCACATACCCTTGCTGCAGTGAGTCACTTGTGTTCTCTAGTTTCAGACCTTCAGACCTGGTAGGTAAAATCTTGCCCTGCTGAAAACAACAGGAATTTAGCTATTGATTTCTGTGACTTTCTCTAAATTAGTTGTCCAAGGACTGCTGTGTGCTGGGTGGAGCTCTATGTGCTGACTGTTCGCTGACCTTTTTTCCCAGCAAGGGAAAACCAGGAATACTGCCAGGCCCTCTTATATCAGCCTTATGGTTTTTCGAATTAAATTTTACATATGGAGCCACTGCAATCCTTTTCCAGGTCTCTGATTTTCTGCTTGGTCAAGATGTGATTGATGAGGTTAAACTTTTGCCGTGGGATTAAATCCTCTGAGTGCAACCTGCAATGCACAGACATCTTTGCATTGTCTGATCCTGAGATTATTTATTATGTAGTTTTATCATCTCTTTTATTTCACACAGAGAAAATATCAGAGTCTGCTATAAGAAGAAAGACCTGAAACCTTACTCTGAGGAAAAGTATAGGAAAAACTGAAACCAAATGCTTTAGGAATTCTTCCATTTGCTGGCATGACAACCACACCTCTGAGATGCTGCATTGCCACTTCTTTTAAACCTGGGTCAATGAGCACCTTCTTTGGCCAGACACCTGAAAATGCACCACATACTCCTTTAGCAGAAATTCATGCTGTACCTCAAACCAAGACTAGACCAGAAAAAAAAAGAGTGATAGATAAGTTGGAGGGGATTTCCAGACTTACAAGACTGAAGGGGAAATGAGAAAATTCAAAACAGCAATTGTGAAATGATGTAAAGACAGTGATGTAAACATGTTTTTCACATCTTTTACAAGGTGTAGGGCTGAAAAAATACAGAACTGTATGTTAGCTTTAATGCTTTGGCCCAGCACAGTCAGTCCAGTATAGGATTTTAAATTTCCACTTTAAGTGGCCTTGAAAAACTAAGATTTTGAATCAGGAAAAGGAAAGATCACAGATTATTAGAGGACTAAGAAAGCACGTATACCTAGATTCACCTGGAAAAGATTGAAAATACTGTCCTTAAAATATAGAGTTATGTCTTCAGCATATTTAAAAAATAAAAGCAAAGATAGATAAGCAATATTTTCTTAAAGACTTGTAAAATATTCTCAAATTTTCTTTATAGTGTGAATTAATCATTTTAGTACTTTATATTCCATGATGATGATTATTTATTTCTGTTGTTTCCACTCAGAAAAGCTAAATGCATTGGAACAGAATCCTCCTGCTCTGCTTGGCTTCTTTGAATTGTTGGACAGGTCTGAAAAGAAACTGGAAGCAGGCTGCTGTTGCCCATTCAATATTTCCCCTGGGATGTCTTATCAGGAAAATCTTGGAAAAGATAAAATAGTTGCTCCAACATTTCTATGCATGCCAGCTTAGCGACTATTTTAGGAGTAGGAAAAAACTTGTCTGCTCTTGCTTGACCTCTCTTCCTCACAATGAGGATCTCCACATATTAAGAGCACAGTAGATTTCCTCACTCTGGTATTATCCCATGAGGACAAGATGACATGTTATATGCAAAAGCCTAGGACTGAAAATTTAAGGTAAGACATGTACAAAGCAATAGGGGAAATTATATTTTAGTGGTTTCAGCCCTGACCACCTCTAAGCTTACTTCACTCAACTTTCATAAAGATATTTGTGAACTTGAAGAGCGCACGTACATTTAGAAAGAGGAGACATATCAAGTTAATCTGCATGAAATGATATCTAAGAAAGAAACAAAATAGAAATTGAAATGGATCTGTGCCACACTTGTGGAAAACAGTATAAATGTTCTTTCAAAAATGTCTTTGCAGATTTTAAAACTATTTATTGAGAAAAAGTTGAAGCTGTCTGTAGATTTTCCTTCTTTCTATTTCTATCAGTTTTTGCAGAAGTGCTTGTCTGTTTGGACCATGCCAAGATGTGAGCTCTCTTCTGTATTGTGTGAAGAGGAATTTTGCAACTATTACATCTAATTTTTAAGAAAACATTTGTTGGGAGTGGCAAACTATCTCCCTTTGGAGGAAATAAAGAAGTTTTTTTTTTTGTTTGAACTTTCAGTGCTCTTGTTTTCTTTCACGAACTACTAATTAAGCTTTCAGATCTCCAGAAGGATGTTTCTCTTCAGTGTGACCTCAGAGGTGTAATTCACTGTCTAGAAACCATGCAATACAAGCTTATACCTAATATGTTACATTAAGTGATGATATTCCACTCTGATTTTAATTTCGAACTTAGTTAAAGGGGTGAAAAAACATCCAGTCTTTTCCTCATTCTGGATCATCATTTGTTGAATTACTTGAACCAGAAGTTCTCCTTCAAAATTTTTGCTTTGAATCAAATGAGCTCTCAAGGAAAAAAAAAAAAAATTCTTTTTGCTACTGTTTATCAGAGAGATGGAAAATGTGACTCCTCAGTGGCATGCCTCCTCAGTTACTGGACCACACAAAACTTTTCAAGACATGAGCTGTCTGCTTACCAGTGCTCTATAAAGTTCAATATAATGTCTCCTTTCTTAATCAGAACTTAGTCAAATATATGTGACAGTCTGGTAGAAGTGAATAAAGCTGATGCAGAACCTATTTCAAGTGGGTATATCCAATACTAAATGTCACTTTTACTGGTTGACAAACATTATCACTTCATTTCACAGTACAGTAAACAACTCATAAGTCACTGGCTAATTTGATTGACAGTAGCCTTGGGCATTCTTTAGAAATCATTTAGTATACTGCACTGAGTCAGACTTTCAGGGTAATTGACCTCAAAAATATATAAAAAAAGTCCTATAGTCTGCTTAAAATGAAGGAAAAGAGGGAAATCAAAAATGTGAGAACAATAAATTACAGAATTTTCTCATTTGAGTAAGTAACAGCTTTAATAGCTTTCTTTAAGAACTGAGTGCACTCAATTGAACATCTGCTTTCCAGCTGTGTATATTGATATATTACCAGGGTTTTATCCTCTTCAACTTTAAATATATCCATAAGTTTTTCTGAGCTCCACTACCTGACTTTCTGACAATGCCTTGATTGTGAAAGATATAAAAATGTCAAAAATTCTGTAGGCCATTTTATGCCCAGGATATTATTTTTCAATTGAATCCAAAGACAGATGTCTATGAACAATTAAACCATTCTCCAATCACACCTTGTTCCAGCTGGGATCATAGAATTAAAAGGAAATAAGCCATCATGATTCACTTATTGCCAGAATACCTAGTGTTTCCTGTACTGCTGATAGATTCTTATTAAACAATTCTGTCAATGGAAAATGAATATTGTCCGCTGCATGAACTTCTGAAGTTAGTTCTTTGATATTAAATTTGATTTTCTTCTCTTATAATAATTCATACACTTTTTGACTGGCTTCAGAAATTCCCATTAGATGGAGATTATGTTATCTAAAGCTTACTAAATCCCACATCAGGTCTCAGGGAGTTTAGCTGTAAAGTAGAACAGTGAAAAGACCTGTAGTGAAAAGAGTAACTTGCTAATGAAAAAAAATGTAGCCTGGTGGCTCTTCTGTTAAAAGAGATGTGGAAAATGTTTACTTCTTTACCCCCACCTTAATATGAAGTTACCTTTTTCAACTCCCTTTGACAGTGTTTCTTGCTTGCCAGCCACAAAGCTCAGACTTAGTAAGTCTACAGCAAGGGGCCTAATAAGATGTGCTTATGAACCAAAATATCATCAGTATGTTTATGTTTTAGTGCTTCAGAACAGCTATACTCCCATTCATGTGGGGAACATTTCAATTTCTATGTCCAGAAAGGTTGTTAATAAAATATTTCTGTACTTTGTAGACAGATAGTTTGTGATAGGTTATATATTTTGAAAGAAATATACACTCTCAACATTTCCCCTGGACACAATAGAACAGACACAAGCAGCCTTTGCTTCAAAAAGCTGTTATAAAATTGAAGGAAAAAGCTACTGATTGATATGTTTAATTTTATTAAATGGTACCAAAGAAACATGATTGCATCTCTCAGAAACACTAGCAATTAAAAGGACACATTAAGGTGTGTAAGTTAAATCTCTCAGGCTTGATAAGTTTTTGCAAAAGACTGACACATATTAAACTTCTGACAATGGAAATTACAATCAAGTGAGAAATTATTTCCTTTAAAATGTTGAGATTCCCAATACATCAGAGGAAACAAGTGAAAGAAAAATCAAAAAGACTGAGAAAAAGTTGATGCAAATGCATTTCTTTGTACCATTCCAAATCTGTACTAGGTGCACTGGTTTATATTACACACTTGCATATATTTATCCACACTTAACTTGAAAGGAAAAAAAAAACAGCCAAGGTCAGCTTCTGCTCACAGTCCCCAGCCAAGCAAATCCTTTAAGCATGTGCTTAAGTTCAGCAGAGAAATAATAATGTCGACATGAAGAAAACTCCACATATGTTTAGGTGATTTAAATCTTCACAGGTTGTGGGTAGTTTTATTTAGGATCTCTTCTCTTGTAGCAGCGAGCACTAACATGACTGACTTTCACACTCCTTCCATAGAACCACTGTTTATAACAGAAAAAAAATTGTAGGGCCAGGCAACTCTTTGCATAGGTATAAGATTATACAACTGCAGTTATCCCTTGTGTCCATCCCATTTCATCCTGTGTGTGTCTCCCTGTCTCACTGCTGCCCTCTCCTTGACTTCCTGTTCTATTTTATCCAACAGTGCTGGGACACACTGGCTCAGATATGTTTAAAAATCAAGAATAATGTAAATATGTTTTTTGACCAAATGCATGAGACAAAATTTGTTCAACATCTGTCTGGCAGAAAGAAGTACTAAAGTAGCACTTCAAGGGAAAATACATTCAAAACAGTTAACAAATTTTTCCTTTTTTTTTT
>VYXF01008081.1:613602-659730 GCA_013397295.1 Polioptila caerulea | reverse complement strand
CTGAAAGGAAAAAGCCTAATTTTCTGTGTCACTACTAAAAAAATGAAAAAAAAAATTAAATTCTCCCTGTTCATTTCATCTCCACCTGGATCCAACCAGGAGTTTAGTATTCACAATGCTGCTTGTTAAAAGCCATTCAAACTCAAATGAAGGGTCTTTATAGAATACTTCCATCCAGAGATTCTTTCATTTATAATGGCGTGTATGTGGGGTTGTAGGAAACTGAAATCTAGAAAATTAAAGCAAAGTATCAATAATCATAGAGCAAATAAATGGCAGAAAAAAGAATTTCAGAATTCCTGAGATTTTTAAAACAAATACTAAACCTCAGACACTGTTTCAGCTCAAGCTGTTCAGCTGAATTTAAAGCTTTAGAGATTATACCTGGATATTCAATTGATTTGAAAGTTGTTTTCTCTAGATATGAAACACTTGAAAAATCTGCTAAATATGGAATAAATATTTTTGACTGATAAAGGAAGGGATATTTTCTTAAGAAACTGCTTATTCTTTCCTGATCTGTTTTGTGTGGTGAAAAGTTACACAATATTTGGTGCTTTCTCTTCAAGCCCCTGACTTACCTTTCAGGCTTTTTTTTTTTTCACCTCCTCATTTATTTTGAAAATAAATTAAGAGGTATGGTTGAAAATCGAGTCCTTTATGACTCTTTCAATTGCTAGTAATTTGTGCCCAGTAATGGATCTTCTTGTTCCAAGGATATAAAAATTGCATTATTTGTATTTTACAAAGTTTACTATGAGACACAAGGGCAGAACATGCACACATCACACTTAAGTTGCCTTAAAGTTACTCTGCAGAGCTTTTTTAGTTGAGTAAGAGAAATTTCCCTGCAGGCTTATTGGGAGCCTAGATATAGTCACTCTCTCAAGTCTCCCCACCTATCATAATGTTATCACAGTGGACTTAAAAATCTTTGCTAAAATACCAACACAAAGCAGATTTGTCTTATTTTAAAAATTTATTTATTGAACTATTAGTATTTAAAGTTATTTGTGCTCTCTCAGCATTAAAAGGCTCATAATTTTCAAAATTAACATTGCTGAATTATATTG
The DNA here is from genome assembly GCA_013397295.1 of Polioptila caerulea. Lineage (NCBI taxonomy): Eukaryota > Metazoa > Chordata > Aves > Passeriformes > Certhiidae > Polioptila > Polioptila caerulea. The sequence continues at coordinate 658,657 of VYXF01008081.1, read as the reverse complement.
TTTGTGAGATTGGACAAGATCTGTCAAGAAATCATAGCTGATATTGATTTGGATATGAAATAACATAGATTTATGCTTATTTGACTGAAAAGAGAAAGTCTGATAAATTTTTACCAGTTTAACATCTAAAATCAGAATGGTGACATCCTAATTGACATTCAAAGGAATACTGAGGTAGAAAAGTGATGCTGCAGAAGTGAATGCTAACAGTGTGAAAGATTTACACCTACATCTGGGAAAGTCACGGCACATTGGATGTGCTCCAGCAGCTAAGAAACCACCATGTGGGAAAGGCAAATAATTGTATGTCACAGGATCAAAGGAGTTCTTGAAATGTTGGAGGAAATTACTACATGAGTTTAGAAGAAAGGTTTTTCCCCTCGTGGAAATCTTGCACTGGCTGTCGTATGAGGCCAGTGAAAGAGAAGACTGCATGTCCTAAAAATGTCGGGAGGCTATTGCCGGAGCGATGAGGGAAGCAGGTTGCAGCACAGAGATCACACTGCGCTTTGGCATGTGTAGGAGACTTACAACATGAGGTTTCAAACCAAAGAAAATTCCCAGAGGAGCTGAGGGCTAAAGAAAGATTCTTTTATTTTGTGAGGTTGTAGGATAGGGCTTTTTTTAGCAAGTGGTTCGAGGTTTGCACCTAAGCATCAAAGCAGATTTTTGTATGAAGTATAGGAGGATGTATTTTACTGTTTTGCTGAATTTTCGCAAATAAAGTTTGATTTGGTTAAGATATCTCTTTCATAATCCATTTTTTCTATAGTCTTACCCTGCAGAGAGTTTTTTTAAAACAAGGTTTCAAATGAAACTAATTCTTTTTATACCTTGAGATAGTCCAGATGTTGATTAAATTGCCTTCAACATGCAATCAGGTGTTAAATTTAAGGTCTCTGGCAAAAGCCAAATGAAAAAATTTTCCCGTCTCCAAAAGTAGAAGCTTGCCAGGATATTTATCAAGGTAGCAAAAGTCAGGTGAGTAAGAACTTAAATAAAAATCAAATACCAAGTTCAGGACTTGGAGTTTTGATATTCTTTGAGATTAGTTTCTCTTGGTTTCCCTTGAAATTAATGATGGCAACAGAATTGATTTAGATGAGAATGTAGTGAGCTTAGCCAAGAGCAAATCTTCAAATCCTGCTCTATGAACACCTAATCCTGAGAGATTAAGTTACAAAAAACATTTGTAGTATTTTTTCAGCTTTCTTCCCATGGAGCTATACTCTAACAAAACAAACAACCATTTTGCAAGGATGAACTTGTGAAAGAAAAGAGTCTCATTTTCTATGGTGCAAAGTTGCCCTATACTTTAAAACTGTGTTTTAGACAATGATTTTATGCTACTACACAACTAGTATCGAGTCTATGTAAGGTAATTTGCACGTGCTCACTGCAACAGAAGATGCTAATCATGTACTTTAATGAACTCCTGTTATTTTTAGAGGAATTGCAGCTAACTCTAACCAAGATGTCCTGCCTGTGAACTCATTTGCTTGGTTCAAAATACAAAGATTAATAACTACCCAGCTAGTATACCTCTAAAATATTTATTTAATGATCACACATGTCAATCACTTAGTAAGCTTATGTAATTGAAAATACTTTTGAAAACTTATTTTATCCATACATCCACTTATCACAGTGTGTAGGATATTCAGATGAGAAACCTGGAAGAGACCTCAGAGTTGTTTGAGAGTGGACTAACCTATGAGGACACGTGCCAGGTTCAAACCTTTGCCCTTAGGGCCAAAGAATGGTAACCTAATTCTTTTCTCTGTTGACATAGATTACATTTCCTTCCAGGGCTTTACAGACCTTAATTAACTTCCAGAAGATATTTTTGCACAAAGTGAATCTATGACTCCTCTCCTAAAATCTATTATGGCTTGAGAGTGAGAAGACTGAACAATGCAGTTGTTCCTGCTTTTTGTCCAAATGCTACACACTAATACATTGATTTTGTATGATATTTTTTGTCTTTAGTTGATTTTTTTTTTAATAGGCATTCCTGATTATGAGGACAAAATATTTTATGTGCAGGAATAAAATAAAATTTTGTCAAGTCACACCTTTTCCCTTTATTTCAAATAAGGTTTCGAAATTCCAAAGCAGCGTTGTCTTTTGACAATGGTATCATGTTTAGAGTTACTCCTAATCTGTCTGCTCAATCTTTAAACCTTTTTTAAATTATTTTTTTCAATTTCAAATTCTGACTTCAATTTTCTGTCTCTTCTAATGTGCAGGTTCATGGCTAAAAAAAAAGAGACTTTGGCTAAAGAAAAGTTCAAGGAATGAGGCTGATACTGAAACATTAACGAATAACAGTAGCACAAAATCAGAGAATTTAGTGTACTAGATGATAATAAAATAAATCTGTCCTCTTCCTTTCCTTCAGAATCCAGTGTTTATTAGATAGTACCTATTAATCAAGCTTTTTAGTTAAACAAAGTAAGTACGTTCTATTTATATCACACTGGAAAAGGATGTTGCTGCTACTTACAAATTTCTGACAAATTGAGAGGCATGTTCATTAACTCTGGAGGCTTTTGCAGTTCAAGCAACATGCTTTTTCTTCTTCTATGAAATGAGAACTGAATCTTTTGTCTGTATCACTTTATTGTTTACCTGGTTTTATTATATGTTCTACAGCTTGATAAAAATTAACTGAAAAAGGGTTTTTTAAAGTTCTGTTTCCTTAGCAATCAATACAGAAAATGAGACTGAGGGGAGGAACTAAGGTAAAAGAAGAAAATTACCATCTCCACTGTTCATGTAACTAAGGAAATAGGAGAAAAGGAATTTAAAACAGGAAACAGAAAGACATTAAATGCTAAACAACATTGGAAGTAGAGGTGTGTATTTTGTTATATATGAAAGGAAAAAGTATAAAAGAAGCAGTAGAAATGATGAAGAAAGTATAGTCTGGTCTTAAGTCTGAACTTCTCATCAGAAAAAAAAGTGCTCAGCTCGCAGTATTATTGGGGAAAAAAATAGACATTCTTTACAATTACCCCTGAGAAGTTAATAAATAATTTGAGGGGGAAATCCTTTCAATCTCCCTTATTTCCATTCTGTCCGGTTTTAAAAGAAGTCTCAACTCTTGTGTCCTGTGATTTTTCAAAGTGCAATTCAATATACCAGAAATTACAGTAGAAAACACATTCTCTCCAAGTTTTCAGCTATTTACAGAGTCAACAGATTTTGATAATGCATAGACATATTCTTCATCATTTTAGTAGCTTAAATGTCAAAATGCCTCATCTTCTTAGCTTGTAAAGCTCCTTTTCCTTGGCAAACCTTTTCAACAGAACTATGGTATAGATAAATAAATGAGAATGAATACAGAAGGGTTAACTTGGAGCAAGTGAGTGTATTTTGTTTTGAGATTCACAGTGCAAAATTAAAAATATTTTTCATTTCTATCCCTACCAGAGCATAATCCTAGAAAAAACTAGGACTAGATTTCTCACGCTAGCTTATTTCTTTCCCCCTTATTTACAGGGTTCTCTTTTATATATATCAGCCACAGAAGCCCTTCTTTATGGTGATGTTTTCATGGCTCTGTTCACACATCCAAGACTTTAAAACAAGCTACCTATAAACAGGAGCAATTTTTTGATGATAAAATGGTAGCATAATACTATCAACAGTTTAGGCTCTAAATTTGATTGTTGGATGCTGTACATAATATATTTTAGAGCCAATGAGACATTCCAGTTTAAATCTTTTTATACTTTAAAAATAGAGAAGAACCATCTACACTTTTCCCCTTTACCCTAGTTCTCAGCTAAAGGCGCAGAGTAAATAAAGTATAGCTTCATGATCTTTTCCTTTACAAAGTGCCAAAAAAGCGTTCAAAACTTTTTGTACTCTAGAATGCCTCTAGAATCTTTACCCTATTCACTTCAAATTTGGTAAGAAAAATGGTTCAACAGTATTAACTGTGACCTGCTAACTTTGAGGTCAATATTGCTTTACTTCCAAACAAAACTCCAAAATAAAATGCAGTTTAGAAGCTATATTCCTTTACGAAGAATTCTGATCTGCCCTTTTTGTGTAATGTTTATGCAATGTTATATCCATGCTTCATGTATACTCTGAAAAACAGCTGTGACAACACATGAAATGTACCTGATATTTTTAGATCTACCTTTCTCTTGTTATATGCAAACATCTTTCTGTGTCTTCTGAGATAGTAATTTTCATATTTGACATGTACAATGGCGCCTCCTGCTTTGGGATGTAATATGCTATAGCTCCTGTAAACCTCATCCCTCTTATTAAAGCCTACAGTATCTTCCAGTCATTGTTTCTCTAAGTGCTCTCTGCCTCTGGAGTCTTGATGACATAATTCAGATCTGCTTTCAAGATCCTCACCTTAGGCCAATTACATTCTAATTGCGTGACTTTATGATTGCTTAGGAAAGGAGAAGTAAAGGACTTCATATTAAATTTTTTAATAGTTTGAGGAGGTGGTGACATGCGAAGATATAAGCATTACACGCTAAAATTGTGTGGACATTTTCTTTAAATAAATGTGACAGCACAAAATCAATGTGTACCATGCATAATGGATACTCAGTGAATACTATTAAGGTTTTTAAAAGTGCTTTATTAATTTAAATATTTTATTACATTTTATCAGGATGTAGATTTGGGAAACTGTTACTGAAATTAAAAAAAATATTCTTTGTGGTTTTTTGTGATTATTCCTTGTTTGTTTCATTTTCACTTTAATTTATAGTGTTTTTATAAAAGACAACGTATTAAAGTAGCTTTGTGATCAGCAAGGAAATACTGAGAAGACATTTCATAAAAGTAGAAGTGTAGGAGGCAGAGACAAATCCTAATCCTGGAAGAGAAAACAAACAGATTTAAGCTGCAAATAAAAGGACAACTGCTCACAATAAAGGTTATAAGTGTAATAAATCTTCAGAGCAGTTTTCTTAAAGCGTGGTAGAGTGTTCATCCTCTCAAGTTTTTATATTGTTTCTGAGGGTCCTTCTAATTGCCTTCAGTTTACAGTTGGAACAAACTGTAATTGAGCTGTGCTGACTTTGCAAGCAGTGAGAGAAATAAGTTTCATGCCCTCAAACATTTTCTCTGAGTATTAACAATTCCTACCCTTGCTGTGAACCCACAACACACACGAATGTAGTAAGACAGAGAAACAACAATAGGAATAGAAAAACAATCAAGCATTTTTATACATCTTGTTATAATTTCTACTCTTTATATGTCTTAGAATATAAAACAAGACCCTTTGTCTTTTTATAATTTTAAGTGTTTGAATAGAAACATCTATCTTTTGCTGTTATCTTTAATGCTGTCCAAAATGACAAAGAACATAATTTTTTTTTAATCACATATTAAATTTCCCAGTTGTTAAGATTTATCTGCTTAAAAAAAAATTCAGAAATTGTGATAGGAAATCTCTACTTTGCCTTTGAAAATGGTCCATGTAAGTTTTATTCCTGGATAATAAAAGAAAAATTTTTATCTTCTCATTATCATGAAGGCAAAATCACTATATTCATTTCAGAATGCATAACTCAAAAAGTTACTGTAATTAATGATCTTTGGAGAGCTGGGAAAACTAATATCTAGTTTTTTTAGTAAAAAAAGATATAAAAAATACCCATAAGAAAATGCCTTTAATGCAAATTCCCAAAATGTTGACGGTGATAAGCACTGCTCTACCTATCCTTACCATACAATTTCTTAGAGAACTTAAAGAAGGGATTTCTATATTAAGTAGTAAAATTAGGAAATTAAGCCTTTTTTTCAGGTTTTTTTTTGGAGCAAGCAGACAGCATCGTGTAGAAACAGTAAAGACTAACAAAGAGAATGTAAATTGAATTGCAATTTGAATTCTCCATATGCTAAATGAGAGCCAAATAACCAGGTGTATATATATATATATATATATATATGCATACACATACCAGTGTGTCACATTTCAAACATAGATGTTATGACAGGAATACTTTTATGTAAATTTATGAGGTTTTTTTTAAAAGACAAAAATTTTCATCCACAAGGAAAACAAAATCAGCTAACACACCACCATCACCACTCCCAATTGCATACCTTCACTGCAGCATACTTCCAGCTTATGTGACCTAACCTCTTACTGACCTTAGAAGGAAACTTTTCTTCATTTTAAAACGTTACAGAAATTATATAAATATATAGGTCTGCTAAAATTTCCATAGTAATATTCTTCCTCCTATCTCAGAGAATATACCAAGCATATTCCTCATAACTTCCTGAATTTCAGTGAATATATGCCCAGAGTCAAAGTGACCTAAATGCTTTCCACTTCTAAGTACAATTCATGGACTGTCTGAAGAGCTAATCAGACTGAAAGCAATAACTTTCCAGGTGAAATCCTACCCCCTTAGGCTACTTTGTTTCTCATCTCAGAAGAGCCAGGATTTTGTTTTCTATTTCTAGTTGGGCTTTTTTACTAGGAGAGAAAGCAAAAGAAAAATACTTTTAGCAATACAGAAATAGAATGAATGCTACAAATACTATTAAAATTCAAATTCCATAACTATAAAACTTAGGGGTTCTACAAACCTTTCAAACTTTTCAGTTCTAGAAAATTATTGCACCATGAAATAAACTTTATATATACTCCTTGCTTTACTTCCCTTCACTCCAGAAAATAATTATGCATTTTATATCAAAGACAGAAAGAAAATTCAGGAAAGCCCACTTTAAGAGTCTGGCTGCTGAAAGCAAAATGGAATTTTGACACTAAGAGGATTAAAAAAAAAAAAAAAAATCATAGTAAGGTTTTGTTGTATCCAACTTGGGTTTTTTTAAATATTAAGAATTATCTTTGTATTTGGTATTTTAAATAACATCTGAACTTGTTTACAATTTTATCATTTGTTATGGACCTCTTTTGAAATTCAAATTTGGATATAATTTTAGAAACATCTTATAATATTTGACATTAGTTTAAAGGAAATGGCATAATGGTCAAAATAAATTTATAAAGATCCAAACATGGCAATATGTGACTTTCAGATTACAAAACAGCCCTGGATAATGGCATGTTTGAGCTATAGCAGAATTTTTTTTTAGAAGGTTATAAAGCCCCACTTCTCAGAATGGTGAAGAGGGGAAGGGACTTGAGGTCATCTGGTCTAAGCCTCCTGTTCAAGTAGGGTCACCTACATTGTTTTCCTCTCTATTCTCTTTAGGAAACCGTTTTTCCATGTTTGATTGTACTCATAGTAGAGAAGATTTTTTTTTTGTATAGATGACATTTCCTGGACATTAATTTGTATATACCACCACTTCTCCTGCCAATGGGCACGCTAATTTGTTTTTATCAGAACAGAATACAGCCCCTTGCTGAATTCTTTCCACTGCATTCCTGTCTCTTTTGTATTCAGAAGTTAAGAACAGGACCCAGTTCTTCTAGTGTGTCACACAAGAGACGAGTAGAGGGGAAAGATCACTGTGCTGAACTCCTGGCAATACTTTTGCTAATGCAATCTAGGATGTTGTTGTTCTTCTTTGCTATAAGGGTGTTTATTTTCTCAGATTTTTCCTCTTTGTAAAGCTGGACATGAGACAGCAATGTGCATTCAGAGCCCAGAAAGCCAATCATATCCTGGTCTGAAACAAAAAACATGTGGCCAGAACTCCCTAAGAACTTCTCAGAAGAAAGTACAATGTTTGTGGGATGGGGACTAGGATCATTGAGAGATTATCAGTGGTATTATAGGAGTCAGAAGGAAGGAAGGAAGGAAGGAAGGAAGGAAGAAAAGGTAAACTGAAATTTTAGAAACTTGATGAATACAGGTGAGTTATTGGAGGAATCTACGGAATGGATAAAGTTTTTAAAAAGATGTTAAAATATCCAAATTTTGATTTGGAATGGGTGAGTATGTATGAGCTAGGAGAACCCAATCAAGATAACAATGATGATAAGGAATGGCAAAGGCCTGAATTAGATCCTTTACAGCATAGGTCTGTGACTGGATTAGAGATAACTCTAACACAGGTTTGCTGAATGATGTTACCCATGAAGAGGGTCAGTGAAAGGAGAGAATGACATTCAAATCGGGCCAATCAAATTTGTGTGTTTAGGATTTCTAAAGGAGTTCTTTATGACAATGAAATATGACAAAGCTCTGGAGCTGTAATGACACAGGATGAAGAAAACCCAGTATTTATGGTCCTCAGATTCACATTTTTATTAGGTGTGATCATTTGGGATTGGGACCATGACTTCCGGCTCTCTGGAGACTTTTAAAAAATATTCTTTAGGCTTTGTTTGCCCGTCCCTATTAATTAAATATTGTTTCTTATAAAGACATATTTAAAGCAGCGGGGTGAGAGATGTTTGGTTTGCAATGATCTTCGAATTTTGTGTGTTTTGATGTGTACTTTCTGCATGCCAACAAGACACTTGTACACACTACAAAGGCAAGTGAAACCAGCATAACTGTGAAGAATGTGATGAAAATTTGTATTCTAACTCATTATTCACCCCACAAGTGCTCGTGTCTCTATTACAAAACTAGATGTTTCTCTCTCAGTTTTATGCTGTTTTAGAAATAGTATGGATCACATATCTACTTACATTCATTTTACACATAGGTAAATAAATAGAGATACTTTATCAAGTATTAGAAAGATTCAGAACTGATTTGTTAAAATCAGTTTGTGTGCTATAGTTTACTGCTGGATGTTAAGTTTATCTAAGAAAATCAAGGGAGGAATTCAGCTGCCTTAATACCAGCATCTGCAGCCTTCTAAACTCTGAAAGACATCTAAGTCCCAAGCATAGAGTGCTTGTGCTCTTATTGTAAATAAACCCACACTATTTCCAAAATAATATTCATTCTGAGAGAAATAGACCCACATCAAGATTTATGAAACGTATTTGCTGTTGGACAGGTTTGTCTATAGATCTGGTTGAAAAGTAAAAATAGTTGATCTAATGTAAGATGAATTATTTTGTGCCAAAAAAATTCTAATATAAAAGTGTTGAGTAGAAAAACAAGAATGTGCTGATATATCAAGGTCTCTACCAGTACTACAGATGCTGAGTGGATAATCAGGACAGAGCAATAGAGTAAGCATCATTAAAAATTCACTATTGAATACTCCATGGATCAGCAGGGTCTGCTACTGTCCAGTGCCTCAAAAGGGACGTGCTGCTGTGACATTTTAAAGCAACATTTATTGAGGTTTTAATAGAACTTATTGTACCTGAACATTTTCAAATTCACTTTTAAAATAGCTTCAAATGAATAGTTAGTCTTTCAGTATTTTTTAGCACCAATACTTCATGCCTTCCTGAAATCTGCAATCTAAAAAAAATTGATTTTATTTTTAACTGACATTTAAAAGTGGCAAAGCTTCTTCTACAAATTGCTTGTCACTTAAAATAGACTGTTGATACTCTGTCATCAAGAGATAATGCAGGATATAATTAGTCCTTTTCAAAATTTTATGCCATTAAATACAAAAATTATACACATTAGCCATGCCTCTTAAAAAATATGATACATCAATGCATGCAAATCACTGTGTCTTTATAAATATTTTCTTAGGAAGCAGAACATCCTATTAATACAGAACCAACCAGAAAGCACTGATCAACTTTCACAGGGCCCGTTTTTCAGTCATCCCAATATTCAGGTGAAATCTAGAAGAATGAAATATCAAAAATAGTAAGAATGTTGAAAAACTCAAAAATCTGACTCTGTTTTTCGTAAAACTGTTCTGAAGTATTTGAAATTAAATAAAAAATTAATTTGCTGCAAAATTGTGTGAGAATTAGTGTATAACAGTGAGCCTAATTCCCTCCCCCCTAAAATAAACCAGACTATCAAGATAGTTTTTATTGGTGTGTTTTAAAAATGCATTTCAGTTTGAACTCAGGCTTCTAATATAGGATAAAACCTTCTTTATCTTGAAGCTGTGCAGATATAATAAATTTTAAAATGGGAAAATGATTTTGTAAAATATTTCATTATTTTTGATTGTGGAAGACATAATAGATTTGAGCAAGATATTCACCATAAATTTAATTGTGAGGGAACAACATCCATAACTCATTCATTATTTAGTCATGATGTGTTTCTTGTCCTCTGCCTTTGTGGAAATCAAGAATTTAATTCAAACAATTGACTGAATCATAATTTCATAAGCTGACTGTGGAAAACATACATTGAAATATAAGTGAAACAGTAAATCTTTATACTATTTTGTATCTCATTTCTTCCGTCTGTATATTCATTATGGATTTAAACATACATGCATAACTATAAACATATGTTCATGTATATGCATGTATCCAATGTTCTCTAAAGTACAAGTACTGCTATCTATCTAAGACTACCTTTGCAGCTGACACCTTCTCATAAAAGAGAAATGCACTGTAAAGTGAGCTGGTCCTAAAATGACAGCTCAAAGGAACGACAAATAGGGCCTTCAGCTTGCACATTTTAAGATTCTGACAGCGTGACCTCTATTGCTGTCACTTCATAACTTTCATACAATAGTTGTCACAAAAATAGCAGAAAGACACTGTCATGATAATCTCTGGGTCTTGGTCCTGTAATCAGATCTATTCCTTTGCAGAGTCCCAGAGATGGCTTTTTAGGGCAAGGAACATTTCATTTATTTTGAGCAATCTAAAAGTCAATCAACTAGACCAAGTTATGGGTTCTGCATACTGCTAGTATAGGGCAAAAGAATCCATTAAAATTTAATTCACTTTGCCAGTTTTAGAACATGGTGAATCCCATTGTAAAGACTAGTTTAGATACGTAGAACTGATGATAGTTCTGAATATCCCACTTTTAAAGTCATGTAGCATAAATCCCACCTTAAAATAGTGCCTCAAATGTATAACAGATTGAACACTGATGATTGAATTTCCAACTAAATTCAATTCTCCTTTGTTCTTTTGACCAGACTGCTATTTCAGGTGCAAGGTGAGAACTCTAAATCTTCAATAAAAAGTATATTTTTCACAAGTTCTGCTATTGCAGAAACAAGAAAGGAAATAGCTGAAAGTTTTTAAAATACAGAAATTTTTGGAGTTAAAACATTCTGAACTGAATACTTTGTATTTTGATTAGCCACTTGTTTTAATTTCATAATTTAATAGTCATACACCAGAAAACACATTAAATAAAATTTTAAAATCCACAAAAATCTGAAAGCTCCACCTCTACAATTAAAGATGCTTGCAAAATTAGTTTTTAAAAAAATACTATATTTCTGGAATTACCAGGATTGTATCAGAATAAAGAAATCCTGAACTTTTAGATTTTAATCATGCTCCTGATTTGCTCATATAAATTATACTGTGACCTCACTATTTCCTGTACTTACACAAATATTTATGGAATTACTTTCCTTTACTCTCTGTGGTAAGATGCATCAGCATCCTCTTATTTTCACAGTGTTGGTTGCAGGAGTCATCCCAGGATGAGTCCCAGGAGGGATCCTGAGGAAGGCTGGAAGCTTGTGATGCATTAGTGAATTTGTCTCATGCCCCAGTTTCAAAGTAAGTAGGTTCTAGTTGAAACCAAAGTTTTTGTCTTCAGATCTGAAAATACGCAGGACAAAAAAAAAAATATAAAGGAAAAAACTCTGCTTCACACATGAAGAATCATGTGGGGGTCAGATTTTGCAAGACCATTTATAAGAAATCCATCCAAACCTATATTATGGACTTACCTAGCAGGTTGCACAGTGAGTAGTGTTGTGTAATGTAACCTGAGAAATCTATAATTATATTGTTTAATTATTAATAATGGCAGCTGTCAGGATTGTACGTTCAATATGTTAAATTATGCTTTCAGTAAGAGTAACTTCATTCCATTTTGTGCAGTGAGATACCTCATGTACATGCCAGCATGTGCTTCAGAAGACTTCACACAAGAAAGTCCCTGAGGACTTTCCACATTTGATCTCATGTCACTCAAGGACCTTATTCTTTTTCACTGCTTCCAATAGCTGTGGAAGAAAGAAAAGAAACTTTGCTAGTTCAAAAAATAAAGGTGATCTAAAAAGGGAATATAGCATTTTACTTAGCTAAAGCACCTATATACTATATCTGCTTCAGCTGCTGCCACGGTATTCACTGATTCCTTCCAGAAAATGACAATGTGTGTTGTTCTTTTGGTATTCAAGACACACTCCCTCTGATGAACCTGAAATGTGGGGGTTGGTTATAAATACCAGTATTTTTGGAAAACACTTTTCAGCATGCCAACAATATACAACTTTTGCAAATTAGGTAAATCTTTACTTTTCTAAGAATATGGGATGTGATCCTACTAAATTCAATAGAATTGATTTTACTAACATCAGCAGGACAAATTCAAGAGAGCCACTTGATGTACATTTTCATATTGGGCCTTTTTGAAATCACCAGTTTTCATCTGCATTAAACATGCCATTGGCAGGACTCAATGCATGGTTTTCAAGTCGTGTTTTTAACCACTCAGCAAGCTGACTGTTTGTGTGGAATAACTCTCCCTGGTATTCCCCTGCACCTTGAGCACCACTTACATATTTAAGTGCAGTTCAATTTGGAATGGCATACCTGCAGGTCACAGAACAGACTGAAGGAGTTAAACCAGACATAAATCAGAATGAAGTACATGGCTCCATAGAAGGCTCAATTGGATAAAACAAACCATGTATCCATTTGTGCACAGCATGTCTCTCCCAGACGAGCAGAGCTGAGAAAACAGGCTTCATAGACAGAACAAGTGTTGTCCATTGATGTACATAATAAATCATCAATGTAGAGAATTTGTCAATAACATGCTGCCCTAAACATCCATATGTCTGCTGTATTAGGCTCATGTTATTGCAACTAAATGAGATCTCAACCAACACAGAATGAAAAAAAAAAGCAGTGTAGCTCAAAGTGATAGCAGATCAGTTTGTGAAAAACAGACACTTTATCTCCGGTTCTTTATCAGAGCAGTTTGGGAAATGCATTCTCATTTATAAGAACAAGGAGCACTAGTTTATGCTCCAAATGCTTATTAAAAATCTAGACAAGCATTGTGAGAATTCTTTTAACAAATTCAGGCAACCTACAGTGTTCCCATTACCAACTTTAGCAATGCCTGCATTCAGGTGAGTGGTGGGATTTAGAACTCAATGCAATTATCCAGAGATTCTGGTTTCAGCTCTATCTCCATATTGTGGGGTGGCTGTGAGCAAGTCACATTTATTTACCCATTGATATTTAATGTGTCTTTTCCATTTAGTCTCTGTTCATGCAGGGTGAACATATGTATTTGTACAGTGTCTATGTTATATTTGGTGGCACCACAACACAAATAAGAACTGTCAAAGAACTTCCAAGAAATATGACAGGAAAGCAATTTCTGAGGAAGTAAAGCAGGTTGTATATTCTAGATTAAAGTGATATTAAATATGTAAGACAACCATGAAATTTAGTCAAAAGTATGTCTAGCCCTCTTACTGCTTAAAATAATCTATAAAGGTCACTGACCCCTCTAAGTTGTTATAAATGTTCCTAATGTATTTAGGGTCTGGTATTTTTTGTTGTGATTCAATACAGGAACAGATAGCATCATTCAAATTATCTCTTACAAATCCAAAAGATATAAAAATTTGATGTATTTGTTATAACACTATTCGCTTTGAGAGGATATGTGTTATGTCATGAATTTTATATGTAAGGGACTTCTGGGTAGAAAAGCAAGGGTTTTCTGATGATTTCTTTTCTAGCACAGATGCTTTTCCATTTTTTTTTTTTTCAGAAGCCAAGGGATAGAAGCAAATAACTTTCAACTCAGAACTGCTGAGTTTCCAAACTGGACAACATATTTCTTGAAGGACTTGGGAGAAATGAATTAGTAAGAAGGGAGTAGATAGTAAGTAGATCATGTCCATGAGAAGGACAAAGAGAAAAGGATAACTGATTATCACTGGAGGAAACCCAAAAATTCCTTTTCAAGTACTGTATAGGAATAGAGTATAAAGAGGAAACACCACATTTTTCAACAGAAGTTTAGTAGAACTGAACTCCAAAGATAAAAAGGTCTGTGTGAAAGCATGTTGAGCAGAATTTTTGACTGGCCTGCTGCTGCTAATTCCCACAAAGATGATTTTGTGTCATAATGTGGAGGTAAACAGAGAATACTCAGGAGTATAAACCTCAGACAGACTTTTAGAGTTGGCCATGAGTTGTGTGGGCATTTAAGACAGTTGTTGACTGGAAGTGCAGTGAAACACTGTTCATGGGTGTGATGAGCTCTTCATGGAACTAACACATTGGTGAACAGCCCCCATCTGAGATGTGAAAGATTAAATATTGGAATACAAAGACAATATGCTGCCAAGAGTAGCTCCTTTGGAAATGTTTCAGCCTGGAGGTTAGCTTTTCTCTGTAATTACATGTACACATATCTGTGCCTGTTTGTTTGTTTGTATGCGTGCATGAGTGTGTGTAAAGGCAGAGAGAGAAGGGAGGAGGAAGAGAGTAATGGAGAGGAAGATTCTTGTAAAAGCTAATTCAGAACTTCTATTTAGAGGGTTCCCTAAATCATGCAAGTATTCCACAGAATATCAGCTAACTGATAGAAAATCACTAGACCAGAAAAGTCCATTTTTTTTATTGCTCATGGGTAATTTACCTTTTATTATCTACTATTCCTGATTTCCACGTTGTTTGTTATTTTCATGAGATTGCATACAATTGAATTTGGTACATAGAGCAATAGAGAGAGGAAAATAAATTAAAAACAAAGAAAGAAAATACAAATGAGCCTTTAAAATGTCAAAAACTATCCAACTTCTTCCTCATTTTTTTAGACAGAAAAAGAAAGGGTAAATTAAATTTAAAAGACAGAAGTAAAGCTGCTCAATTATTCCACTTTCTTCATGTGGTAACAAATTAACCACTGAAAATAATTGATACTAAAATATATTTAAGTAAAAAATTTTGGGATCTAAACTAATGCAGACACTCACATAGAAAATACACAGAATAATCAGAACTCCAAAATGTGTTTGGAAGAAAATTAAATACTCACTCTGCAGGGAATGAGCCATCATATCACAAATGAAAACTCAAGAGAAATTCACCTTTTGAAAAATACTTCTGTAATGGAATATAATTTTATTTCACACTTATTAAAAGGAAATTTAAAGGAATGAGAGAAGATATTTCTAACCACAAGAAGAACTATGAGCTTACAGGACAACAGGATTGAAACACAGTGTGTGAGCTATCTATTTTCTTTCTGCTTAAAGCTCTTGCATTTTATCCTTCTCGCAGACAGCTAGACATATTTGTTCTGGACAGGTTTTTTTGAGAAGGACATTGTGGACTAAAAACATCATACTATATTTTTCATTTTTGAGGTACATGCAATCCATCCCCATCACTCTGAGGTAACTTTGCTTTCCACTCGAATGCTCCAGGTTTTAATCACGAGTCTACTTTTATTCTCAGTATGAGATCAAAATAAATACACCACCAGCGTGAACACTTTTCTGAGAGGACAAGAGGGATTCCTGCTTGTCATAACTAATGAAGGTGATCAAAGCCAACCAGGTGCTCCCACTGACCCAAGCTTTGATCATTTACTATACTTTCCAATATCTGAGCCTGGGAGTGAGTTGCCCTAATGGCCTCTGGTTACATTAGCGGCATATGGCAGGAAAAGGAGTGAAGATAAGAAGAAGCAAGAAGGAGAGGGGAATGTCTAGCTATGCAGCATGTGTAAGTCTAAAAACCTCTGGACAATTGAAGTAAGCTCATATTCAAGGCTTTTAATACACTGTACATGTTAATGTTATTGAAATACTCAGTAGGTTTTCCATGGAAGCTGGTCCCAAAGGGCAATGACAAGATCCTTTACTCACCTTTGAGCAATTACTCAATTGAGCAGACTCAATAGTTTAAAAGGGGTTTTGTGTGTGTGTGTGTGTGTGTAAGTGCTCTTCTGAAGCCTGCAAAATTTCAGACTTCTCAAAAAAACACGTTAATGCTAGAATTTTGCACATTATAAGTATTTCTACTGACTTGAGATGCTTTCACCCATTGCTGGCTGCGGTGTTCATGATAGCTGACACTGTACAATCCTTCAACTGCAGACTATGATGTTGTCAGATGAAAAATGTTGTCTATCCTGCTAACTTTAGTTTCTCATTAGTTCTAAAGATGGATTATGAGATAGAGTTGATAGCTGAAGGCATTTGGGGAAGACTTGCTCCCTTCAAGTCTGATTCACACTAATTGAATCTCTCTGATTACAGCTTTCTTTTATCTGCACTTGGAACATTTTATGTACAGCAGCAACAAGTTTGAATGTACAGTTATAATTTCTTTAGGGTACTCAGGGTCTCCAACTGCTGTGAAGATTTCAGATGTTGTCCAAGAACATTGCAGCCACAGGGATTAGACATAGCAGGTGACATTATATGGACTAGAAGCTGAGATAATTATTTAATTCCTGTCCTAATTAAAAGCAATGAAGGGAAAAAAGGCCTGCTATCATCTTTGTAAGATTCTCCTTCACAAAATTCAGAGAAGACCAAGAACATCAGTGTCCTACTTTTCATTCCCAGACAAGTAGGAGTTTTTCTTTAGCACTTTAACAAGGAAGGAATTCAAGGCTGTGATTTTGTAAGAGAAAGAAATTTCAGCCTTCAAAATACCTGCAGTCCTCAGCAAGTGAAGGTTTGTTTCTTCTGTGTTATGACATCCTTGTTGTAAGCAAGACAACAAAGGGTAATCACAATTTCCTGATTGTGCTGAAAATTGGTATTCTATGAATCATTAAATGCTTTTAATTTCTTCTGGCCCTCTTATTATCATCACCATAATTTTAAAAAATTCCCTCTAACTGGAATAATGCCATTGAAGATCATTGAAGATAGCCAAACCAAGCAAACACAGAGTGATCCAAATATATCTACCCTGGTGAATTAATTAAAAGAAATTATTATTTTTCTCAAAATTTATCTGTCAGTGTCTATTTAGCATAACCCTGAATGTAGAAAGCCTGCTAAGAGGATATGTTAACCTTTTTTACTGAGGCACAGGCTTGGTGTCTCCATTGTCCTCCACTGGTTCAGCCACCTTTGGACTGTTTATTACTACAGATGTTTCAGATGTCTGGCTTTTCCACAGTAGCTGTCTTTAAAAGTGGAAAGGAGAGTCCTCAGAGTTTCTTTTCCTCTAAACATTTGTATGTTTACACTTACAAACTTTTAACTGTAGCTGTCATTGTAAATCAGTTCTGCTGCCTGGGGAATAAAGGAAAATTTTAATACGGAATTATTGTCAAAACAGAATTCAGCTGAGAATTTTGACACTTTTCAGTGACAGCACCACAGATGAATACATTTACAAATAGATGAATGATGTCCAATATCGCAAATAACAATACAATGAAAGAATGTTTTGGTCTGCCTTTGAAGTGCCTTTAGTATGCAAATAATCAGCTTTAGGCTTAAATCTGCAGATAGTTCCCTTGTTGCATATTGTGTGGCCTCTGAAGCCAGAGTGCTGTATCACAAGTTGGTAATTGCAGGGTGTCAGATTGCACCTCATCTAATTCCGTGTCACAGAAAATTATGGGTGTCTGGGTCCTGCAACATGTGCAGCTTTAAAAGCTGAACGATGTGATGTCTTTTTGTGCTAGGTGGTTCTAGGGAGCACCGACCTTGATATGTAATTTAAGTAACTTTCAATACATTGACAGTAGCTGATGGAAGTATTTAGTAGTGTCACAGGCAATAGAGGCGATACAATCTCTTTTATGTTTTACAAACTGGAGTTCTGCTACCGACTAAAATGTAAAGTGTTTCATGGAAAGCCGGCAGGCGTAATGCGTTCCACAAACTTGTACTATGACATTA
Organism: Polioptila caerulea; assembly: GCA_013397295.1. Classification (NCBI taxonomy): domain Eukaryota; kingdom Metazoa; phylum Chordata; class Aves; order Passeriformes; family Certhiidae; genus Polioptila; species Polioptila caerulea. The sequence goes on along the minus strand of VYXF01008081.1, from coordinate 640,750 downwards.
TTTATATCCTTCTGTTGGTATGTTTGTCATTTTCAGGCTTATAAATGGAACATCAAAAACATGCAGCAGAAGCCGAATGAATTCTACAACTACTCCTGTGTCTATGAATTTATGTCACATTAAAGATAGAAACACTTGCAATACTTTGCAAAAGCATATATTTTTTATCCAGGGAAATCAGTGCAAACCTGGCTGTGGCAATAATTATTTTTTGTTTTATCCTGAACTAGCTTGCTTCAGAAATACCATCATCCAAGGCATAAATTTTACAGTCTTTTATACACAAAAAAAACCCAACCATTTTTGCATTGTAAATATTTTTACTCTGATGGACCATAATCATCCGAGGTCAAAGGCAATAAACAAAAGAAGCAGTTTGAACTTGGCTTAATGAAAGTTGCTTAAGATAGTTGGAACAGATATCATATTTTCATGTGACTGCCTATAATGGTTTTTACAATGGGAATGAGGTTCTTTGCTGTAGTGCAATCACAGGAGAAAGAGATTTTGACATTGATTTTGTGCTTCTTGGAACAAAAATATTTTAGCTTTGATAGAGAAGTCATTATTTTCTACCAAAAACTGCACTTTAGGTTCTAAAAAAGCAATAGTAAAGCACAAGAGGAATTTAGCTTTTATTCTGACTGTCTAACTTCCCTCTGAATCAAATGAAAACATTTAAAATCCTGCACAGTTAAAACAATAATGCAGACCCCAAATTCCTAATCCTGTGTTTCACAGCATGAGATTTACACTCAGTAAAAGTAGGGGAGTTCTTAAACCTATGAGATTTTACTGACTCTTTAGTGGAAGAAGATCACAAGGCTAAATTTTGCTAGAAGATTCTAAAACTATTATTAATTCCCTGAAAATTATTGTTGCCTGACCAAGACTTCTTATGTCAAAAAACGTTGAAACTCATGAAATGGTGTCAAAAAATCACCTCTTTCACATGGAGCCCTATCCTTCTATTAATGGCAGTTAAATTTTTCAAAAGCCATTACCTGATTTAACAGCCTAAATCACATTTTAGAGGTGACTTTACCATTTAATAATTCAGCCTTACTTTGAAAGAAACTTGGAAGTTACATGTCATCTGTTTTTTGCCCTTTTGAAAATCACATCTTGTACTTAATGCAATCTTTAAGCCCCTTGGAAAAGCTGGTTTCAAATCCTTTTTGAAAATGTCACAGTTGTAAGGGTACTTCTAAACTAAGGGAGTTTGAAGCTTTCAAAGCCTACCTGGAGTATATTCCCTTGCTCTTTCCCTCCATGTTACAGCAACAGACCTAGCAAATATTTTTCTTCTGTTCTTTCATGGAAAGGAAATGACATGCCTGTGCCAGGAAAATTAATCAAAACCTTTTTTACCTGTATACAGTAAGGTGTATGTATGGAAATAAATACATGAGGACAAAGCAGAGGGGTGAAATGAATTTTAGATTGTTTGTGCTTTTGACTGGCTTGCTGAAAGCAAAATGAGTTTGTAAAATGCAGAGGATGGATAGAATTACTGGCGTGATAGATTTGCCTAGCTTATCTGTAATGATCTAGCTACAGCTGCAGCTATAACATTTTACTCTTTTTTTTTTGTATGATACCTTTCTAATATTCACCTCACCTGAAATCACATATGCTGGAATATGAGGGAGAGTATTCCCATTAATAAACTATCAGTGTTTTTGCAGAGTGCATGACAGCTGCAAAGAAGAGAGTAAAAATTTGAAAATAAATGGGAGACTTCAGCCCTTCAAAGACCTTATCCATTTGCATCATGTTCTGAATTCTGAACACCCTTCCTTGCCCTCGCTACGCTATTTGCTCTGTGGTTAAAGATGTACACAAATCTTTTAGTATAAGGGTCTATAGCTTTGGTTAAAGGACAGGACACAAGCCTGTGTGCTCGCAGTCCACAAGGCCAACCACATCCTGGGCAGGTTGAGATTAGATAATAGGAAGAAATTCTTTACTGTGTGGGTGGTGAGACACTAGAACACGTTGCCCAGGAAGTCGTGAATGTCCCATTCCTGGAAGTGCTCAAGGCCAGGCTGGATGGGGTCCTGACCAGCCTGGTCTAATAAATGGAGTCCCTGTTCATGGCAGAGGAGTTGGAACTAAATGATCTTTAAGGTCCCTACCAACTCAAGCCATTCTGTGGTTCTATGACACTCCTACCCTCTGCTTTGGTGGTCCTAGAGAGACCAATGAGATCTTGCAGAGCACAAGGATCTTTGTGTCCATAAAGCATTTTTTTGGTCTGGATGCACACCATTAGTAGCTCTTCACCCAATTTTCAAATTGTGGTATTGTTGCACTTGTGTGATTTTACTATTATTATTAATAATAGGAACTAGAAAGAGATTTAGATAGCTGAAAACTATAAGCAGTGATCACATTTGAAAACACAGTAGGATATAGCACATAAGCACTGGAATGCTACAAATGCAGTATTTAATGCTGATAGACTGCTGTTGTGACTAGAACCAGGCTTTTAGACAAGCAAAGAGGTATTTCTTGGTATTATAGGGTCACACCTTATTCTCAAGCTTTAAGTAGCATGCTGCATTGATCTCAGTGGGTAGCTGTGCTTAAAAATTGATGGCATGACCTGGCCCTTAATATGGAATGTCACCTGAAAGGAACATACACATTTTGCTGTTCTATGCACAGCAAGAAAAAGGAGAAAACACAACAGGCCTCATACTATCTTGAGATATGCAGACGGCACAAAATTTTAAGCAGCATTTCATAATGTGAACCTCCACCTGCCTAATTAATAACGAATACTAACTACCTTAACTTATCTCCTGTCACTTCAATGGAGCTTTGGATTTATGCCTTTGTTAATGCAATCAGAATCTAACTACACTTGGAGTTAAATGCAGAAATATTTTCATGAAAAAAAATCGAAGAATCTCTAAAGGTTTTTTATTGAAAAGACTTTTTGGATTTGGAAATAGAACTTGAAAAGATACATTAATATTTCCAGCTATTCTCCCAAGTTTGAAACCTATGGATATTGCATATCCCTTGACCTGTAAGTTTGCTGCATTTTCCCAGCCTGAACCTCAACAAACACTTTTCTATCATTCCTAAAATTTACAACAAACTGTAAAGGATTTGTTTATGGTTTGACCAGACAATAAATTCTGAAAGTTTTTCTATCCTGATTCAAAATTCCCATATGCTATTTGTCTTGCTCATATATTCATCTGTTTTGTATAAGCTCTCATTTTTCTTCGACAGCCACTGATCTTTTATTATATGACAGAAACTTAAATTCAGCCTCTCAGCCATGTTGTAACTATTTTGATCTTCCTGATTTGCTTCTCCTCATACAAACATCTGCTCATAAACTTGTATCACTTGTGCCTTGTAGCAAGGCTACATACTCGGTGTGAGCAAAATCTTCTCATCCCTGTTCCATGCTTTATAACTTTGTGGGTTTTTTTGTCTTACCAAAGGGTGTGATCTGGTTCAAATTACAATGTGAATATGGCATAGCAGAGGGGTGTATGCAACGAAGATTTAAATAAGTCACTGAGCTCACTGTAACTTCCTCAATGTCAAAAAATGTGCCATTGTAAATCCCCTGGGATTGCCTGAACAATACTTGCATATTCCAGGCCTTATGTCAGGCTGATACCCATCTGTCTATTTGCTAGGCTCTGTCTCTTCTGTCCTTCCTGGTATCACTCCCTCTGTTGTGGGAGAATGCGAGAGGAGGGGCTCTGAACAGCAAAATTTCCCTTCATTTTGTTCAAAGGTGAGATCCTCTGGATATCTTACTGCAAGGTACTCAAACTCCATTTGCATATCGTTGTAGGATATTTTTGTTCTAACCCTAAAAGAAACAAGTCAGCACCCAACATTTCAAATAACCTTGAGTATCACTATTGTATTTGAATCATTTAGACCAGGGTCCTGACTCCAACTTGCAACTAAACAGTTTTAATAAATTTTAGTACAGGGGCTGAGGTTTTGTGGTATGCACAGCACAAAATTTGCAGAAGTCAGAAGATATCAAGAAGAGGTAATATTACACTATTCTGGTTTTGTGCCATCCAAAATTTAAAGAGGCATACAGATTAATTTTGAACCTCTACAAAACTGGCCTATGAAGTCCAGTACATCATACACTCTCTGAAGTGTGATGTGTCATTACTCTGACATGTCCTTCCTTTAGCACTGCATCTGAGTCAGACCTCTGGGAAAATTCTCAGGGGGAGTTAAGAGTAAAGTATCCTCTTGCAGACTCAAGAGTGAGATCTGCAGGTGACTCATAGTGCAAAGCTGCCTCTTATCAATATTTTGTGATCATGCTTTGGGCAGAGGTGTGCAAATCTATTTGTCACTACCATTAAATTTTTAAATACTTCTATAAATAGCAGATATATACACTTTCTTTGGCTTTTTGCCTGCAGTAAAAGAGCAATGTACTTGTGTTTCTCTATCATCATAAAACTGACACGACCTTAAAATTATATATCTACCACAAGAGCACTCAATGTGATAATTCCAATTCTTTTGTTTTTTCCTTCAACAATTTTGACATGTTGCTGGATGTTTAGCCAGTCATGGGTTGGCTGGTTTGGAAATACAGATTTTGAGTGATTGGCAAACATGCATTCGCTGCTTAGTGCCTGGTTGCATCTTCTTGTCACAGTGCGAGAAAAGCAGAACATGTCCTCATGCCTAAAAGATCAAACAAAGGATTTAATTCCCAGGAAACATGTTTTGTTGGATTCCTGTAAGATGCTACTATCTCTACATGTCCTCTTTGTCTTCAGCTAGCCAGCTAAAATGTCTCTAGGAGAGAACTGCTAGTCAACCAAAACCTTACACTGAACATGATTACACAAAACTGCTTTCCTTAGGAAGGCGCGGAGGGGGCGGTGAGTCTAGGAATTAGCACTGTTCTGATGTTATTCAGAGACTCCACTTGTCACCCGATTTCAGCTAAGTAACTGAGTAGGGCAAAATATTACAAGTCTCCCCTGAAGTTTTAGAAGTAGATGGTGTCATCTGGCATCATTCCATTTTTATTTGTGGTGGAGCGGGGCAGGGGTGGTGGTATAAATAGAGCTACTTGGTTTTATAGATGAAGGATGCAAAAGAAAATATCCACTCTTGTCTGGCAAATTATTTGCTTAATATATACAACACAGTCTTCTAAATTGTCTCTAAATCACTATGAGACTGCCTGAAGTCTTATGCACCTAAGAAACTGATGACCTACTCAGTTATGTGATAGTGGTTTTCAGCTTTTATTCTGTCCCTAAATTAGCAGATACTTGGTACAAGCAAAATCACAGGATTTGGAAGCATGACTTGTGTAGTGCAATACCTGTTTATTAGACTGTCCTTGGATAAAAAAAAGAGTAAGAGACCTCTCTAGTCTTCTCCCTGAATCCCTGCTCAGGTATTTGTTCTTTGACTGGCCTTATGCCTCTTTTATTCTTGAGTTCACAATGGCTTATTTTCAATAAAAATGAAGGTAATAATATTTTCAGTGCAAACACAGCCACTATGCGCCTGCTCTGATTTTTTTAAAGTATTAGAAAAGTGTGCGATCTTATTTTAGCTATCTTATTTGCACAACAAAGGCAAACCTGCCTGGGCTAATATGTTTACCACCTTTTAGGAGAGTGCGAAAGCTGTAAACTCATGCAAAAAATGTTTGGGAATTTGAATTTCTCTCTTTATGGGCCGACTGTCTCTCTCAGTCTTTCAAGAACAATTTCTGTGCAATTAGATACTATGTTCAGGGAAGAAACAACAACTACAACGACAAAGATTCTGAAAATTAAATGAGCAGTGATACCTCCATATACAGTCTGCAATCATACAGAAAAGTTCAATGTGGAAATGAAGGTAATATTTATTCTTGTACTATGTCCTTTTAGTTCCTCACTTGTCATATAACTTTTTGTTGTAAAACGATCCTAGACGCCTCATACACTCAAGCTGAGTGGTCCAGTTGGGGCTGAGTACTTGTTCCAGAGGCACTGTGGCACTTCAACAATGTGAGTAATCCTTTACTTAATTTGCAAGGTCAATGAATGAAGAATTTCTTGCTATTTGTTAACATTCATTTCTTAAATATATGATACTATAATTTATCACAGAACCTCTTGGACAAGTTAGGCAATAGCAAAAATGCCATTTTACAAATACACTGGACATACCCCAGCCTCCAACAAGCTCCCTATGTTTGTTTCCTCTTCAATAGTGATTGTTGCTTCTGAACAATGTCTACTTTTCTCAGCTAGACATATTTTCCTCATGCTACAAAATGAGAGGTTTATGAGTTAAAAGTTCATATACCATATCACATGCAAGTTCAACCATTTTAGCTATCAAACAGCCACATGTAGGTTCTGAAGAACAGGCCTCTTTGGAGTGAAGATTGAATAAGTCTCACATCTAATGAATGGCTGCCTCCCTCATTGCCATTTGTACAGTAATGTCTCCTGTACTCTATAGCTGATCTTCAGGCTACTGCAGAGCTAAAATCTTCATATTGTGCGTCATTTTTTCCTTAAACAATTCTTGTACTTATCTTTCTCCACTTTTACTTCCCAATCTTGTACTGTGCATTTTAAGAATTCTTCAGTGCTACATATCTGAAAAAAATTATCTCAACATAATGTTTAAAATTGCAACCAAGATTTTAAAAATTAAGCCCAAAGGAATAACATGAAGAGAAATACAGTTCTAGTTTTGCACTGATGGAAAACTGCTGTGATATAATTCCCATTTTCCTCTGCTAAGAGATCATAATTTACATTTGTTTGCCTCTTTTTTCTGATCCTATGGCTTTTTTTTTTTTTTTTTAGAGGGGCGAAACAACATTTTTTTTTCCTTATGGGTGTTCTGGGACTATCTAACATCAAGACATTGTATATTTCAACAGAAAATTGCTCATCTCTTACACAAGAAAATGTTTTCTGCATGTGGCCTTATGGTAACTAATACAAGAAAGGTATTTTAAGACATCTCACAGATCTCAATGTTATCATTACTGTACATCATCCAGATTCTGTACTATTTATGAATATAGGTTTATTTTATACCCTAATTCATGTAATTGTATAATAAAATATTACTTAATTTTCTTTTTTTAGAATCTTGTCAAACTTGCATACCCTGTTTGCCACTTCCTAATGCATTTATACCCTTGATTCATATCAATGTTTTAAGAGTAAAATGTCAGCATTAACACATGTGGTATATTAACCCAGGATGCTGTTTCCTGAATGCCTCTCAAAAGCTAGAAAACACTTATCTGTGTATGTGGGCTAAATCCACAATATGTTCTTGTGTTTTTTCTTTTCAAGTGCAAACAACTAGACACATACATATGTGAGAAACCAGCACTGTGCCAATTTTAGTCTCTGCTTCTCTGAACAAGTAAAAAGATTGCTTAAGAAGTGATAAACAGTTTATTTTCCATGGTAAACTGTATTGAGAAAAATGTAGAGCAAGTGACTGCTGTGGCATACAGTGTATAAAACTCTCGGTATGCTATTGAGCCATGTCTCTGAAAGATGTGTGGCTATATTTTGATCTAAGATTTTCACTCAGGGCATCCACTTCCTCCAGTTTTATGTACACTTATAATTTTTGGAAACAGAATTTCTGTTTCATGATCTTCAACATTTTCTCTATGTACTAAATATATGCCCACCTTGGTACATATTCATTACAGCAGCACTTGTTGCATTCACTATACTGATTTAGAACAGAAACAGATCTTTAAACTGTGTGAGATTTTTTCCATTTCAATGTGTATTTGAAAGTCTTAAAGCAATATCATATGTGCATTTTATTATAACTATTGTAAAGATTTTAAATTCAGTATATTGTTTTTAAAGAGCACCATGACTTCCTTCTTTCTACTGGTGTTATTCTAATATACAAAAAGCATGAACACTGGGGCAAGGAGAATTAGGAAATAAATTTTGTGACCAAAAAAATGCAGTGTACACTCTCAGTGAATTCACAACTAAGCAAAGTAGGGAGAATTGATATAGTTTATGCAAGAGATAGCATGCAGTGTCACCTTCCTTTCACTTGCTAATGTCAAAGTTTTCATGAAAATTCAATATTGCAAAAAGTTGTTCACAAAACATCTTCAAATTCTAAGTAGTAGTACTGCTATTACAGAACTGCAATTTGTAAGAACACCAAAATGCTGACTTAACAATGTCTCTCCAAGTATACATTTCACATGCTGCTTTTCCACACAGTATTGAAATGAAGCTGACATACCTATATAAATCACTCCAAATCAAGGAAGATGTTCCTGAGGATATGTAACAAGACATTTTAAATTTCAGTTTTTAAGTACCTTTCTCCATGTAAAATGCAAACATACAGAAAAAGAAAATCTAAATTTATATTTAAAATTAATGTCATGCTTTAATTGTGTACTTAAGAATCACTAAAACAATTTTAAAAAATTTCCTTTCATTTCTTTAGTCATTGTGATTTAGTATCTTGACACAAAAAAACCCCTTATCAGAGTACAGAAATATATTCTTATTTCACCTTTCATTGGAAAAGGTAAAGTTATTTGTAATTTGCCTTTATTGTATGTTTTCAGTTGGAATTTTCAATTTATTTACCATTTTCAGGACAATACCTATTCTTCCAGATGACAAAATGACCATTTTATTTGCAGTTACTTAAATACTGATAGCTTGTGAACCACATTTTGGTAAGATACTCTTTAGGGAATGTTACACGTTTCAATTTCTACATGTGTTTCTAATATACTTCTTACAAATATTTGATATCTGAGTTTAATTATACTGTAAAAGAAAATCCTATATATCAACATTGTACAATTTACTTTTAATTTAAAAAACACATATATGTAAGATATCTTTAGCACAATCATGTAAATCTGTACTACATCAATCTCGTGTTTGTTTGCACCATTTTCATCACTCAAAAGAGAAAAAGGAAGCTGTTAATTTTTGAAGACAAATAAATATGTAAGAAAAATGTATTTTTTGTTTCTAATAATAAACTTTTTAGCTAGCCAAAGTGAAACATTCAGACTGAAGCGGCTCATGGCAGATAGATAATTTCTTTAGTGATATTTTTCTTTTTATGCTATGAGGAGATAATAAAGAGGGCTAATGTCAGAATGCTTTCTTTTTAGTGAAGATAATTAAATAGGATAAGGTGTCTAGGGCTCTTTCTGGTTTGTGGGGTTACCACAATGTGCTGGTTTCAGCTGGGGTGCAGTTAATTTTCTTTACAGTGACTTGCATAGGGCTATGTTTTGGATTTCTGCTGAACACAGAGTTGATAATACAGAGATGTTTTTGTTATTGTTGGGCAGGGCTTACCCAGAGCCAAGGTATTTTCTGATTTTTGTACTGCCAAGCTGGGGAGGGGGCTGGCGGGAGCATGGGAGCTTGGGAGGAGACAGAGCCGGGACAGGTGACCCCGGCTGACCAGAGGGACATTCCAGACCGTGTGACATCACGCTCAGTGTATAAAGCTGGGGAAGAAGGAGGAAGGGGGGAACGTTTGCAGCAATGGCTTTGTCTGCCCAAGTCACCGTTCGGTGTGAGGGGCCCTGCTGTGCTGGAGATGGCTGAACACCCTCCTGCCCATGGGAAGCAGGGAATTCATCCCTTGCTTTGCTTGTGTGTGTGGCTTCTGCTTTACCTATTACACTTTCTCTCAGCTGATGAGTTCTCTACCTTTTACCTTTCAGATTCTGTCTCCAATCTCACTGGTGAGGTTGTGAAGGAACATCCATCTGGGTCTTGGCTGGGGTTAAACCACAGCACAGTTAAAGTTATACTGCTATACTGTTGCCAAGGAAGATGCTGGCTAATGAGGTCCCTTGAATACAGGGTTCTGGGATGGAGAAGAAAGCAGGCACAAGGGTAAAAAGTATTTAAAATTTAGTGCTTTCAATCCTGTGAACTCTTTTGAATTGTTGACAACACGATGCTGATTATGGAGTAAAGAAAGACTTTGGTGTTGCATTGCAAAAGAAATATGAAAGTCACTCCTACTTGTACACTTCAGAGTAGACATGCAGTAGGAGACAGCTGTGTAAGGTTTAGTTGATATTTAAGATCAGAAGCCAAATTACTTAGCCTTTGTGCCTCCCAAAATATTGAATATAAACAGTTATTTCAGGAAGGAAGAGTCAGATATATAAAGTTTAGATTCATGGTTGGTCTCATTAGCACTTTCTGCAACTACTAAAATATCTGTAATAATTTAAAGTGGTCTTGAAGATGGCTATAGATGTCCAGTTTATTTCCTAGCATAATAGCTTTCTCACATCAATGAATATATCACCTGCCTAAGAACTCAATCAGTATTTTTTAATTCTTCATTTGATCCATCTTACTGCTGTACTCTGACTATGGAAAACATGTAATAGTATTTTTTTCCTTTTCCCCTGAGAGAAGCTAGTATTATCCACTTTAAGGGATATATTTGTACAACTAAATGCAAAATTGCAAATTTTAGCACTTAGAAGGCAATTTCAAAGCTTTTCTGCACTGATCTGCTCTATTTTATATTTATATCAATGGAAGTTCTACCATCAGCATGAGCAGAAAGAATGCATTCCTAAAAGCTTTTCAAAGCCTACTCTGTAGCTATTTTGCTATGGAAGGTGAAAAACACAAGCAGAATCAGGTTTCAACTAAGGTCTCTTTCTAAGAGGCTAACAATGTAGAAGGCCTTTAAACAAGTACAAATATAATTTACAAGGTTTTTTTAGTTCCATTCGCCTTCTATATCACCATGTAGATTGCACAGTAAAAAGAGAAGCTTAAGATAAATGAAATTGTGATGCATGGTAATTCCATACTTTTAGGTCACAACAATCGGAAATTGGTACTCTGAAACATTCAGTTCAGAAGAGTCTGAAAGTATACGTTTAAAATTAAGGCTATGCTTTTCTCCAGGAGTCACAGAGACGGGACAGTTCAGGTATTCATTTCAGAGCAAGACCAAGACACAAGCACCTTGCTGTAGACTTCCTGTAAATGTGGCCACATGAATGGATAAAAGCTGAAAATTGACTTTCGTTCAGCAGTCTAACCAGATGAGACATCCCTAGTCAAGTGCTTGTTTTCTACGATGACAGCTATAGATAACAACAACCTTGAACTGATGATCTAGACTTGATTACAGCTCATTGCTCCAGCTCCTTGTTTGGCTCTTATGTCAGCTGTGTCTGCTGAGAGGTCAGCTAGATCCCAGTGAATGTCAAGTGAGCATTCTGTGAAGAGTTGTTTCTTTTCAACTGAAGTGTCTCCAGCTAGCTGGCTAGTTTGACGCCTGGGTTTACATGGCAAGATTTTGGCAGCAGAGGGCTGTAGGGGTTTCTCAGAGTAGAGGCCAGAAGCTGCCCCCATACTGAACAGAGCCAGTTAAAGATGGCTTCAAAAGAGATGTGCCACTGCTCAAAGCTGAACTGGTCAGTGGCACCAGAGGTGTCTCTCTGTGATAACTTATTTAAGAAAGAGTAAAAAATGTTGCATAACAACTCTGAGGAACAGTTGAGGACACCAAGGTCAGGTAAGAAGGACTGGGAGCAGAGATTCTCCTGCAGCCCATGGAGAAGACCATGGCGAAGCAGGGTATCCCCTGTGCAGTCCATGGAGGACTATAGTAGAACAGATACCCACACCTCATCCCATGGAGGAGTCCATGCTGCAACAGGTGTATGTAACATGAAGAAAGCTGCAACCCTTGGAGAACCCATGGTGGAACAAAGTTTCTGGCAGGAACTGCAGCCTATGGAGAACTTCTGCTGGATCAATCCATTCTTGAAGCACTGCACCCTGCATATGCTGGAGCAGTTCAAGGAACTGCAGCCTGAGGGAAGGAACTGTGCTGGATCAGGGGAACAGCAGAAGGAGAAAGGAGCAACAGAGACTAATACAAACTGAGCACAACCCCCATTCCCTCTCCCTGGGCACCACTTGGAGTGGAGGAGGTAGAAGGGTCAAGATTTAAGTTGAGCCGGGAAAAAGGAGGTGTATATTTAGATCTGTTTTTATTTCTCACTATCCTAATTTGTTACAAAGAGATAATAAATTAAACTAATCTTCCCCAAGTCAAGACTGTTTTGCCCATGATGGCGAGAGCTGAGTGATCTCTCTGTCCTTATCTCAACCCACAAGATTTTTCTTCTTATTTTATCCCCATCTTATGCTGAGGATGGAGTGTGAGAGAGCATCTTGGTGGGAACCTGTGAGCCGGGCAAGATTAACCCACCCCACCACCATGTTTCCACTACAAGTAGAAACAGTCCACAAATGAAGCTATATTAATTAATCTTCAGTGCATAATCGACCGGGCTCCTTGTGTGGTGCTTTTCAGTTAGGCCAAAGAACAGATGCATGTTCTGAGTCCTTTGATGCACTGAATCTTGTTATTATCTTTACAAATGCTCAGTGCATCAGGAACACAACAGGGATCTGATTATTTTCCCCAGGAACAATCAAGGGATTAGTGGAATATAGATGGAGATTGAATCTGCATGGAAAATTGTCCATGCTGTGTTCTATTAGAAGGTGCTGCTGTGCAAAATTTGTTGCTAATCATGTGGCAAAATTACAAGAGACTGCAGAAAGAAGAAACTAGTAAACAGAATAATAAAAGTAATTTTAATTATTAAACTTCAGTGTTATAAATTATCTGCCATTCATCACTGCCACAAATAAGTATAAAAAATGGAAAAAATCCATATGCTCCATGCACTCTAATTTAATTTTGCATAATAAATTAGTGTAATGTAGAATGTTTAAAAATATGAATAATCACCAAATTACTATCCAGTTTCAACAGGCAGTGTCTAAATTTTAATACGGACAGCTATTACAGTTAACCTATGCTTTATGTTGACTGAAGCACAATAAAATGTTGAATGGGTATTATAGACACAGTTCCAGTTATCAGCCACTAATGATGCTAAGTGATGAATTGCTACATCTTTAATAGAACAATAAGAATCCAGGGTTTTCATTATCTTTCTCAGAATATTTTGCATGCCCACTATTGTTCTTCCAATTAGTCAATAATAAAGAGGATCTGTTTGAAAAGATATAGCAGATGATGAGTCATAGGTGACAGGTAATTCTCCCCATGCTGCCTGGGAAGAAATGACTTCTTGATGTTAGTTATGGTTGTTTTCCATCATTTTTTTCAAGCCAGTAAGGTGATGCTGTCCCTTTAGCACAAAAGTGTTTTCACTAAATAAATGCAGATGATGTAAGCACAATGAAACACTTGCTCCAAAAGCTTCTAGGTCCCTATTGATCTAGATTTGTAACTTTCTACTGCTATTAGTGAATACCCTTCTGAGTTAAACCTCATTATTCACATTCCTCCAAAGTGGTAAAACTCGTGTCAATAAACATCTGTTTAATTACTTCCTTAGATGCTTTATTCTTCATAAACAAACAACAGGGAATATACTAGTTCATCATAAAGTAAATTATTTTATAACTATCATTATCCTGCTCACAAATGCACAGGGTTACAAAGATTATTCACAGGGGCTGAAAGTAGAAAAATAAAAGAGTTCGGTATTGCAAAACTGATAGATTAAATTGAATGAGTCAGAGACTTCTTCCAATACTTGTAATCATGGCACTCTATTCATAGGATGTATCACCATGGGCCAGTATTTCACCCCAAAATAGTTCAAATGGAACTCCTGCGGCTGAATATAGCCTTCAGCAAATTATTATCTTTTTTTTCTTCTTTTTCTCAGAATGGCTCTCATGCTAGAGATACTTTTATCTTCTTATTAACCGAAGGTTTTTGATTTTACTGAGACTAAACATATGAGTTCATTGCAATGCTGTCACTAAGCTGTTGCCAATATTCAGACTAAAATCTAACAAGCTATACGCAGGATACGGAGAACCAGTTAAATATTTCATTGATGGCAGAGTACAATTTATTGGAACATGAAGTGAATCAAACAAAAGGGATAAACTGTACCATCTCAGTTCCCAAGACAGTTTTTTGCACTAGTTTCAGTGGCTTATGACTACTACAGACCCCATTTGTTGTTGGCTCTTATCTTCCCTACTGACTTCAGTGTCTGCTCCAAACTCCATTGTTTAGGAGTTCTCACAGAAGTTTATTCTATTTTACTCAAATTAAATCAGAATAAACAAGATTTCTCAATGTGCTAGGATTGAGAGACAAATGTAAAATATTTCAGAATGACTAAATGTCTCATCAATGGCAGATGATATTCAGTGTAAATGTAAAGTTACAGGTGTGGGGAGGAAAAGACTTGTTTTCTTATGTAAAATAATTAACTCTATGCTAACAAACACTAAGTGTTTGGAGTCATAACAAATGACTATATGAAAATATCTCAGCATCTAAAATTCAAATAAAATATTACAAATTATTAGGAAAGGAATAGAGAACTAACCAGAAAAGACCATTATGCAGCTGTATAAATTCATGATAAGCAAAGATGGTCAAAGTTCTTTAGTGACAATTACTTGACGATGGACAGTGAAATATGCTGGGACTTTTCAGCTTGGGAAAGAGATCACTAGGAATTCTATAGAAATCATCAGTGCCATGAAGGAGCATGACAGGGAGAGACAGCTTTCTGCCTTTTTCACTAAAAAAGAGCAAGTGACCACCAAATTACATCACTGAAAGCTAAGTCCAAACCCTAGAGATGGAATAAATTTCCACAGGAAGTTGTGTAAACTACTAGAAATACTTGTAAGCTTATGTCTATATTTGCACCATAAAATACATAGGAAAATCTCTAAATGGAAAATTGTCAGAAGCTGAGAGGATATTACTATTATCTATACACTTGTTCTATCTTTTTCCTTCTCTAGATGAACTGGACTAGTTGGTTTGTGCTTTTTGTTCTGTAATATTTCGTTTCTAAGACAGGTCCTTTTAGAGTTCTTTACAGATTTTCTCTGATTTTGATGTGTCAATATTATTAAATGGATTTTGTGACTTCAGTCATCTTGGAAAGAAGGGTATGATATTTGTACCCACCTTCAAAACAGAGTCTGGAATTCCCCTGATGGCCATAGCCTGGTCCTTTATGACATTTCCAGAGTGCCCACTTCTTCATCTTCCTCTTTGTATTTCTCCCTCCCCTCATATTTTTAAATAAAGGAACCTGAGGCAAAGCTTTGATTTTCCTGAATATTTTTTTATCTTCCTATGAGTTTTCCCTATGGGAGTCAAGCACATAGTACTTACCTTATTATTTCATTTGAAATAACCTGAACTGGATTTATGTACACCTTGAAATGTACTCTACTTGCTCCCTCTACACTGCTGGATAGACGTAATACAGCAGTGTGCTGCAGGGAGGCAAATGGCTTAGGCTGTGAATAAAACAAATTGCATTAACCCAGGGGCATAGCAAAGAGCGTTGTTTTAATTACTACAGAAAGGAATGTACAGGAATGATTTACAGTAGGGCAGTCTCACAAACGGTGTGGCCGAGAACACAAGGTGGTGCTATTTACGCTTAGCAGAGCGCGTGTACAGCGCTCGGTCTCTCCTGCTGGCATTAGCCATTCCCCCCATCAGCTTCCGATGGCTTTGGACTAGGCTGGAAGCACCACTGAGCCCCATTGTCCTCCAGATGTGCAGGTACTAGCTATGAGGGGACATTTCCTTGGCAACAGCTAGGTAGCCAAGGAGTTCAGCTTGACTGGAAGGGCATGTTAATTTGTCCTTGTCATCTATGGAAGGCAGGACAGCAGCACTAGGTGTTTTGCTGCACCAAGTACCACAGGGAAATTTGGTATTATAAGAAATGACACACTTGGCTGTTTCAGGATAGAAGGAAGTTAAGCTAAAGCAGCAAGTACTGACTCTTTACTATTCCCCAGATTAAAGAACTGCCTTAGAAGGATTGAGGATACCAGGTGGTGTGGTAGACAGCTGATATTTTGCTTTTTTACCAGCTTGCTCTGTGAAGTCAGGTTGTGCTTTCAGCTGTAATTAAGCAAGGTCATTATCAAGCATAAAATAATAGCTTCTATTCAGCTGGGTGAATCGCTTTGAAATTCTCCATGGATGGTAGATCTCCTACTGCAACGACTTTGCTGAAAAACTGAAGAAATAATTGTCCAAAGACAAAGTGAAATATTATTGTCAGTGTTGCTTGGAGGGGAATGGGGAATTGCTAAAAGTTGATTGTTTCACTGAAAATAAGCATGATCAAATCCTTACATTTATCAAATGTTTATTTTTGGGGAGTGTTGTTTGGTTTTATAGATGGAGGTTTTTTCAGATAGCCTTTATGTCCTCAGCTGCTTGTTTCTAGCTCTTTGCTTCACAAGACAGTTCTGTTGCAGTCAATATTTCTTTAACTATCTGTAACATTTTCATTCTGAAAAGAGAAGTGCTGGGAGTTTTATTTGGTTTGCATGGCCGGATTCTCTTTTTTTTTTTTAGATCGAGGATGGTACGATCATAGTGGTTGGTCGGAGGCTATAATAGTGGCTTCTATGATAAGTTGCTAGAAGTTTTCCTCATGTCCAACTAAGCCAGTGCCAGCTGCTCCGAGATGGACCTGTCACTGGCCAAGGCCAAGCCTGTCAGTGATGGTGGTAGTACATCTTGGATAACAGACTTAAGAAGGAGGGTAAAAGACCTGTGCAACTGCAGCCCAAGAGAGGAGAATGTGGGAGAAACATCTCTGCAGACATCAAGGTCAGTGCAAAAGGAAGGGGTGGGGGTGCTCCAGGCACCAGAGCAGAGATTGCCCTGCAGCTCCTGGTGCAGACCGTGGTGAGGGAAGTGTGGCCTTGCAGCCCATGAAGGACCATGGGCACACAGAGATGCACCCCATGCCAGAGCAGGTGGATGCATCTGAAGGAGGCTGTGATCCCAAGGGAGGCCCATGCTGGAGCAGGCTGCTGGAAGGATCTGTGACACAGGAAGAGAGGAGCCCATGATGAAGCAGGTTTGCTGGCAGGACTTGTGACCCCATGGAGGACCCACACTGGAGCTGTCTCATCCTGAAGGGATGCACTCCATGGAAAGTGCCCACCCTGGAGCAGTTCACAAAGAGCTGCAGCCTGTTCACGAGGACTCAGGCAAGTTATTTGTGGAAGACTGTCTCTTGTGAGAGGCACCTCACTTAGAAGCAGGGGAGGGGTGTTTCATGTCCTCCCGCTGAGGAGGATGGGCAGTGAATGAACCGACTGCAACTCTCATCCCACTTTTCTACCGCAGGGGAGGAGGTAGAGAATTCAAGAGAGAATTTAAGCCTAGTAAGAAAGGAAGTGTGATAGGAAAGTGTCTTTGAGATTTGGGTTTATTTCTCATTGTATTACTCTGATTTGTTTGTTAATAAATTAAACTGATTTTCCCAAGTTAGTTCTGGTTAGTTCTTAACAAGATGGCAACTGTCTCTCTCTGCCCTTACTTTGGTCCAAAACCTTTTGTTATTTTTTTTTTCCCTTGTCTATCTGAGAAGGGGAGTGATACAGCTGCTTGGATGAGCACCCACAGAAGTTTAGGACTTCCCTTCAGAATGGGTTGATTATTTCAAATAATGTCCCAGAAAACAGTTTCCCAATTCTTGATTCTTGACAGCATGAGAAAATTGAAATTATTTCAGGAAAATCCTGAAAATAGAAAGTTCCATTTACTTTAGCATGCATGTAAAAACATTTTCCTCCTTTACAAAATAGACCAAAAAAGACCACAGAATTCATTTACAGAATGTTTTCAATGTGGGATGTCCTGACAGCACTGCTGCAAATAATTCCTGTTTACCATTTATTTTCAAGAAGATAAAAGATTAAACTAACTAGTTATAAGAGAACCACAGCCCGCTTGTGTGCTATTATGCTTTGTGGAGTTAAACAAACCATGTGAGTTCAGACTTTTAATTAAACGTTGAAAAATTAATGTTTCTGGAGTGTAATGGAATAATCAATATCCAAATTATTTTCAAGAATAAGTTCATATTTATTGTAATTTTTTATCACATTTGAATAGCCTACTGTTCCAACTGGTCATCTCTTTCAGGAATTTAATCTTCTATGTAAGAAAGTCAGAATTAAGGATGGTTGTAGATATCTTTCTTTAACATAATAAAGTGGCATTTCAAGAGCAATCTACATCTTTAATCAAGGTGCAAGTCTCTTCAAGAATGTGATTATGTTAGTTTGCAAGGGCTAACTAATGACAGAATATATTGAAGGAACTTATTTATATTTAAACAAGTTGTTTTCAATCTTCTGAAATTACGAAATTAAGCAGAGAGGAATAATTTGTCTCCATGGAGTTATAACTAAAACTGTTAGAAGACTAAGGCAAGACATATCAAAGAACCATAAGCATATTAAAAGATACATGATGTTGTTTCACCCAGAAAAAAATTTTACATTTGTTTCTTATTTGTTCATTTGCTTCAGGTGAGAGTAGTCTAAGAGAGAAGTGCCTTTGGTTCACTGTAACTGGAAAATCTCATGTCAAAGACCTTGTAATAAAACAAAATTTATCTCATGTACTGTGCTTATTTGGAAATTATTGCAAGAAATAAATTGAAAGATTTATTGCTACTACACAATATTTATATTATCCATGACAAAACAGTTCATAAATAGAATCAAAGTATTGTATAATATTTTCCAGATGTTTTATATATGTTATGTAATGGCAAGTCTCACATCTAAAAGATGTAGCATGGTGTCCTCCGTGGTTTGGCTGAGCAAATTTTTTGTCACTTTCCTGTGTACAGAAAATGTGGTTGAATGGGTTTATCTCTTTGAGTAGACCTGTCTTGGAAGGCAAAATTAAATTTTAACTCTGCATGATGGATCACATCCTGTAGAATGTGTACTACTTAGTGCCATCGGAGACTATGGTTTCTGCTATGTAAAACATCAATTATTCTTTTCTTCCGAACTTATTTTCTTTGCTTATGTAAGTCCTGTCCTGCTGCAAGCTAACTCAAACTATATCTATATGCATTTTAATGGTGTTTTCCTCATTCCATAAATTATAGGGGATATCCATAAGAGTCTTCTCAAATGCAACTTTTAATACTTCTTTGAATCCTCCCATTCAGCACCTTAAGGAACTTTTTTCCTAATGAATAAAGGTTCAGGTTTATTTTCTTGGCAACAAGAGGATGCAGGAGATACATCCAGGATACAGAGAGAATGCAAGCATTTCCTAGTAACTGAGCATCCTAATAGAGGCTGAGAGACAGAAACTGGGTTTTGCTCCTCTGTAAGATGATCACGGACATGCTGTTCTGAGATGTATTATTACATATAACTTAAAAATAATTCAGTCTCTTCCCTCACATCAACCAATACAGCCCTACAAAATGAAAGAGTTACACAGATTTGCATTTTTTCAGGACTCGTGTGAGCCGTGCTGTGTGCATGGAAGGATTATAATCCATGAGATAAAATTTCGCTCTTTCCAGTAAAAGAAAGATAGTATGGACGATGATGGAAATCTATATGCTGCATAATTCCAAGCTCTGTGAAACAGATCTGTGTTCCTGTCTCAAGGCACTACTGAAGAGGGAGGTTATTTCTACTTCCCATTTTGTACAGTTCCAAACACAAGCAATCTGGACTCTTCATTCATTTCAACTGTTCTTGGACAGGTCCTTTTAAACTCCTTTTATATAAATCAGGATTCTTTTTTTTCTGCCTTGAATGCAACATTTTATTTATCCAATATTATATAATTGACTTTGAACTGCCATTATTATGCTGAAGCAAGAGGTTATGCTTGGATGGGGGAAGAAAAAAACAAACAGCAACCAAATCTTCTCTTCACAGGCTGTTCCCAGAAAAAGACAAAACATCCCACAAATCATCCAGCCAGACTATCTATACACCAGGAAATAGCAGAGAGGATTGCTCTTGATCTGGAGCCATACCACATTGTAGAGATTATGGGCTTGCCGAATTTTGAGGGTACATTATTCTTTCCCAAGGAAAAGACTCTTTTATGCAATTGCTATGTTTTTTATTTATGGTAACTTACTGATCAAAGTAAGGAATCTTTTCAGAGAAACAAATAGTCCTGCAAGGAGCTAAATCAACTGCATATCTTTTACTCACAGCACACAGACCTTTCTTTGATTCTGTGATGAGAAGGGGGTATACATATTCAAAACATTGCTTCTGGGCCTGCTATCATCATCACTACCACCACAACCACTAAGCAGGGACTCTGGCAGCAAAAGCAAATTCTGGTCAAAGTTGCATATTTCTCTCAAATTCAAACAGCTGAGAATATTTAAAACTGGATCAAATAGTGAGGGATATTGGGTTCACTAACATCTTCTCTTTCTTTCATTGCTGTTGCTTGATCATACTGTTTTCTGATGGTGATTGGCAGGCATCAGATACGTGTGCTATGTCAATGCCCACTTGGGTTAGAAGGAAGCATGAATAGCACAGACACACAAAACAACAGCAAAACACCAGTGTAATACAGGTAAAAATGCTTACTGGAATACACCATCACAGAAACAGGTGGAAGACTTTCTAGCTAATCATCAGATCAGACAGAATTCCTTTATCATTATTTTGAGAAACATTTGCCTTTACTTGGTCCTCTATGAAAGTGGTTAACTCACCATTTTCATATGTTGGTAAATTAAGTCAGTATTTGAGCATGTTGCCCAGTGAGGTGCCTCTCAATTTAAATCAAGCTACCCATTTAACCACAAAAAAAAAGAGCTCAAAACATCAAAGAAGCCAAAGTATTGAACATGAAAAAGCCTGTATCTGAATAGAGCCTCTATCTTGCATTTAAATAGGCCATACCAATCCACTTTGAAAATAATATCTGAATATGAAATTACATACAAAAAGAAAAAAACAACTGTCTCTCAAAATCTATTTATAACAAAAAAAAAAAAAAGAAAAACCTTTCTGTTTGGTTTGCAGTCATCATTATTACTCTATGGAAAGTGCATAGTTTTCTGAATTTTCCTAATTTCATTTGCAATCAGCTGGGTACATCAGTTTCATTTGGAATGAAGGTAGCTTTCCTCAGATTTTTGGTAAAAAAAGGTTTCCTTCCAGTTTAAAATTGTCCTAGAGTTTTAGTCTAATCAAGTATAGTGTTCAGTCAAAAGCAAAAGGTGAACACTTCCAAAGGACTATACATCCTCACCTGTCTTGTCTAACTGAGGGTAAACTGTTTTCAAGATTTTTAGCTTTCTACTTTAAATATCCACAGTTAATTTGGACAACATACCTCTATTACACAACATATTTTTGAAAATTAGATAAACCAAATCCCACATTAAATGTCTGTATACGATCTTTGACTTTATAGGCAGATGTAGGATTTTTTCAGCTTCTCTTTTTTTAAAATTTTTTTCTTAAATACCTGATATTAGAATTGTAAGCTTAAGCAAGCTCTGAGCTTCTAGCAAAAGCTTTACATATGAATATTAACACTTTCTCAGCCTTAAGGCTAAGATTTGCTAAGTGGTACATGGGCTATTACTTTAATTAACCTGACTTGCTGTGATTATCTCAGACTGCTAATCATGGCCCAACAAGATTCATATGACTCACATGTAAATAGATCCCCCTGCTCTAAGTGGGGAGCATGTATCTGCATACATAACAGCCCTGCTCTATGAGGAATTACTGTTTTTTCTATCCCAGAGTAGTTTTCATGGCTTTCCTATGAGCAATCTCTCTGAGAGATATATATGTAGTATTTTTAAAAAAAGATGTGCTCCTAATGTATATTTAATATTATAAATACTGCTAAAAGCAAACAAGAATTTTTAACCTTTTTTTACACGTGATTCAAGACAGAAAATTCTGATTCACAAATCATGACTTGAATCACCAAGTCTTATTTTCTAAGTACCTTAAAGGTGATTTTAAAGGTAATTTGAAAGCTTGGTATGAAGGAGTGTATCTGAGGCTCACTGAGCATTGCAACAGGTTGTCTAGAGAGGTTGTGACATATCCCTCACTGGAGGTTTTCAAAAGCCCTCTGGACATAATCCAGAGTAACATGCTCTATGACAATCTGCTTGAGCAAGGAGGTTGGACCTGATAACCCCCGAATGGTTCCTTCCAACCTTAATCACTCTGTGATTCTGTGATTCTATGGAGGTCACCAGCAGAAAATGTGGTACTTATGATAATGAGGAGGAAAGACCCAACTCAGCTTGCCTTCATTTTGAGATGAACTACAATAATTTAATTTGAAAAAATATATTCCTCAATGTGAGCTCAGCACATCCAGGTAGGGTCCAAGACACAAATATGAAGCCATATACAAGCATATTTAACTAGAGGACAAATTTCAAGTTAGCAGTAAGGTAAATATTTTAAACATGCCGAACTCTAGTAACAATAATATAAATCCATCATAGATTGTATAATCTATCATTTGTTGTATAAATTTAAACAACATATGTTTGCAAGATCATAAAAGATTTAATAAAGCTGACAAATCAAGTTCATTAAATTAATAAAACACTTAAATCCCAGCCTTGCATCAACTTTTTGTTTCTTACTCATCTTGAATTAGATAATTGAATCAGAAGGGTGGCCACTAGCAACTTTCAAGCCGACTGGTAAATTCTCATTCAACAGATTAGGATTATAACTATAATGCTTCTGTTCTCATGATTACACATCCAGGTTAAATTTGGTGCCTTTGGGGATGTTTTAAAAGCATCTGGAAAAGCACTAGGTTTAATCTAACTGAATCCTAAGATGAAAAGCATCCCATGTAGTCGATCTAAAATGCATAAGAGAGATTTTTACATCAGGCAGGAGAACTGACTTGGGCAAAGCTGAACTTCTGTCACAAAGTTGAGCAAACTTTTAATCCAGGATGGTGTGATGTCTTCCTGCTTCACTTTGCAAGAGGCAAGACTGATGTGCTGAAAGGCATTGGGACAGAATAAAAAGTGGAGAAGACAGAAACAGGATAACTCAGGGATGATCTTAGTCAGAGGCTGCTCCCCTATCCGGATTTCGGCGGAGATACATCTGGAAAGTATCTGGAAAGTATCACTGTATCACTTTCTGATGCAGAAATTCAAGAAAGAGGGTGGCAATGTTGGGTATTGTCTTATGTTGGAGTGCATTCCATCCAAAAGAGGTGTTCCCACAACAGCATATAAAAGAATATGAACCTGCCTTTAAAAACTAAATAAACCAAATAGACAGAAGCAAGAAACTTGCTGTTATGTGAATAAAAAGCTTCAAATTTAGTCAGG
The DNA here is from genome assembly GCA_013397295.1 of Polioptila caerulea. Taxonomy (NCBI): domain Eukaryota; kingdom Metazoa; phylum Chordata; class Aves; order Passeriformes; family Certhiidae; genus Polioptila; species Polioptila caerulea. The sequence continues at coordinate 617,496 of VYXF01008081.1, read as the reverse complement.
TTAAAAAAGGCTTGCGTCACCATGTTCTGGATACTTTCAAAGTAAGAAGTAAATTAAATAGTAAATTCTTATATATAAGAATTATACTCCATTTGATTTACTTAGCATAACAAAAAAGCCTTCGTGATAAAAACCATTTTTTTTCATTGAATTTACATTTTCTGGTGAAGTTATCACAGACAGATTAATGGAAATCAGAGCTAAAAAGTAAGGATTTTCTGATCTTTACCCTTAATAAAGTCTTAGTTTGAATATTTTATGTTTTTTCAGCAGTCTCAGCAAAGAGGTAATTGTGTATGCTTGTGTATGTTCATGCACTTATGTATACCAATGTGTGTGTGTGTTTACATATATCCAGCTCTGAACAAATTTTTTCAGTTCACATAATGCCTATTTGTCTTTTTGTGGTCTATATGACAGTACTGCTATTTAAAGTTTCTGAGCCAAAGGCCAAAAACTTGGCTCGTGGGCTTTAGATAGATGTACAACCTGATTACTGAAGGACTTCAGAGGACAAGTGCAGGAGAAAGTAGGTCAGATAGAAAGGAAAAAAAAAAATAGATAAGGGGCTAGAAAGAGATATTCTGAAGACATTTTCCTAAGAGGTTGTTTCAATGTGAGTCTTGTCAGATGCTTCAAGTTTGAAATTTGCATTATCACAGTCTTTAAGAGCTTATTTAAAGTCTGAATACATTAAGAAACTTGACAGCAATGATCGAAGTACAAAATATTTCCCCAGTATTAATGACTAGCCCAAATCTCTATACCTTGGGCAATGAACATCTTCCAGCAGATCATTAATCCCCTCAAAATACCCTGTCCTGAGGTCATTAAGAACTGAAAACTGGAAAAATAAAATAAAATATGCATATGCTTTTTTATTTTTGAACTATAGAATTTAATTGGTATGTATAGAACAGGTCTGAAAAATTATTCCCTTAAGTGTTAGACAATCAGATTGACAGATTTATCTCTCAAACTGCTATTCATATTATAATAATATATAATATATGCTCATAAACATAACTTGAATAATAAAAAACTTATTAAAAGTATATTTCAAACATAAAACATACACTGAAACTAAGCAGATCTGTAGGTTTACATAAGAATTGAAAGTAGATTGTGGAAACATAAATTTAAGCTTTTGATAAGTCAAATATATCATTCATATGAATTAAGCAGAATGCAAAGAAAGGAAGATCTTATTGTTGTAAAATGTCTTTTTATTCTATTTTTATATTCAGCTTGTTTTGAATATTTATTTTCTTGGAATTGCTATGCAGGTGGTTGAGTTTTGAAGTTTCTGCTTGCCATTCTTTACAGATGCTTCAGCTAAAGACATGGCAATTTATTTCCCATGCTGAAGTATGCTGAACCTGTTTCCTTGTCTCCATCAGCTAAAAGGAGGACATATGAAGTATAAACCTACACTGAGGTACTCCTATTAGGTAAGGTGATACCCATCTGGAGCCTAGGCTTACCAACATTCCTAAAACTGCTTCTTTAAGTCTTGCTTATTCAGATGACACTATTCACCAGTTATAAGGGAAGAACTGGATGATTACTTCTTGAAAAGTGTGACGCTTCAAATGGATGGCATGAAATAAGAAGTTCTTCCTCCATACGACCTTTGGATCTGAGTTTAAATTGTGAATTTAACAGTTTGCATACTGAAAAAGTTTTGATAAAAGCAACCTTCATTTAAACCAGAGAAGGTTTCAGAGAGCTGGAATTTTTTGTTTCAGAGGAGAAAAAAAAAAAGAAAGAAACTGTTTAAAAGCAATGCTTATTTCAACAATTTTCAAATCATATATTGTTTTCTTTGATTTAAATTCACTGCTGCATTTTAATGGCAGATAATGCAACTATGTATAAAATCATAGTTACTATAAAAAAATCTACAATATTTTTAAAAATAATTCTATCACTGTTTGGTAAAACAAATTATAGTAGTCATGTGGTGTCATTGTCAGCATCTTCATAGATCACTTGGATGTAGGATGGAAGGGATACTAGCAAGTCCACAGATGATACAAAACCAGGAGGAGCTGCTGACTCCCTCCAAGGCAGAGAGACTTTGACATGTTAGAGGGCTGGGCAGTCACTCACCATATGAAGTTCAAAAAGGGAAAGTGCTGCATCCTGCACCTGGGATGGGGCAACTCTGGATGTATGGACACAGGAGGGAATGAGAGGTTGGAGAGCAGTGCTTTTGAAAAGAGATCTGGAGGGTCCTGGTCAATGACAAGTTGAACATGAGGCAGCAGTGCCCTGGCAACGAGGAGGGCCAAGTGTGTCCTCGGGGGCACCAGGCACAGCATCACAGCCAGGCAAGGGAGGGAATTGTCCTGCTCTACTCTGAGCTGGGGCAGCCTCACCTCGAGTGCTGGGGGCAGTTCTGGGTGCCACAGAAGAAAAAATACATTAAGTTATTGGAGAGGGTCCAAAGGAGGGCACAAAGACGAAGGACCTCAAGGGGAAGCCGTGTGAGGAGAGTCTGAGGTCACTTGGTCTGTTCAGCCTGCAGAAGAGGAGACAGAGGGGAGAGGTCACTGCAGTTACAACTTTATTGTGAGGGGAAGAGGAGGGGCAGGTGAGGATGTTTTCACTCCATGACCAGTGACAGGACCAGAGGGAATGGCCTGAAGTTGTGTCAGGATACCAGGAAATGTTCTGGATACCAGGAAAATGTTCTTTAGCTAGAGGGTGTTTGGGCACTGGAACAGGGTCCCCAGGGAAGTGGTAACAGCACCAAGCCTGACAGAGCTCAAGCAGCATTTGGGCAATACTCAGGCACATGATGGCTCCTGGGGATGGTGTTGTTCAGGGCCAGGAACTGGAGACAATGATCCCTGTGGGTCCCTTCCAAATTAGCATATTCTGTGATTCATGCCAGCATGAGTTCATTGTTTTGTGCGTGTCTGTACAGTTGTACAAAATTTAGGTGGTTCTCATGTTCCTGGGCATCTTAGATATATTTTCCTTGGAGTGGAAGAAGGTCAAAACATACTAAAATATTTTTTCATGTACTTTATACACATTTAAGTGAAGATTGGTTCTAACTCAAATTTTAACTGACTTAGTAAATACTCTATTTTCAATTTTTAAAAAGATTTTTTTTGTTGTTGTTGTATAGATAGGCAAATGTTCACTAATCCAATTCCATAATTTTATTTTTCCCATTATCATTCAGCTGATATTTTTCATATACACCACTCCAAAAATAAAAAGGGTAGGAGTCTGGTGTAATATGATAAATCTATTACATGGAAATTCCTGTTGTAAGGTTGGACTTCTGCTTCTTCATTGGAGAAAACTTCCAATAAACAAAGCATTGAATGATACAAAACTTGCGTAATTAGGTCAAATAAATTCAATGAATGATATGTTTTAGGAAGGCTGATAAGTATGATATGCATCTCATTGTTTGGGCATTTTGTCAATAGTAAGACTTATCTTCAGAATAAGTTTCTACTGGCTTTTTTTTTTTCATCATAGTTTCCTCTCATGGTCCTGATGATAGCTTTTCCACCCAATGATTTTTTTCAAGTGGCAGTGAAACACTGTTTCAAATCTGATAAACCTGAAAGGTTGCAATGCACTTAAGATTGGGGATCTTTTTTCCATGAAGTGAGAGAAAAATTACAGGAGAACCAACATGTAGGAAGAAAATATTCTAGGGAATCTTACTGATTAGTTGCTTGATATTTGGTCATTTATCTGCTCCCAGTCATCCCAAAAGAACTGGTATAGTGGTAAAATTCATTGTTTACCCATGTATTTCTTTGTGTATGTGTATACAAATATTTATCTCATACATGGGCATCTCTACATGTTTCTTAAAATTCATATTGAGAATTATTTGGAATGATATTTAACTGCAGTGTCTGC
>VYXF01008081.1:584964-613522 GCA_013397295.1 Polioptila caerulea | reverse complement strand
TTTTTTTTTTTTTCTTTCAGGGACTCTGAACATACTCAGAATTTCCTCATTTAGAAAATACCTGGAAAGATTAATTGATGTTATTTAAAGTTACTTGAAGTAACTTCAAGTAACTGTTGGTATTCAAATATTACTGCAATATAGATGGAGAATTGTAGAAAATCTGTCATGTCCTGTGGAAGACAGAACTATTTATTTACTACAAAGTCAAAGTATATCAGGAATGATCAATGTTGGGTTTTATGCTCATGAAGTAATTGCTGACAAATCCTGTACTGATGAATAGGCTTAAAATCAAGAGTCAATTGAGATCCCAGAGGACAAATAGATACATGGCTCCAGTGTGGTGATATCCAAACACAGCTGGGGGTGCAGCTGAATAGGGAAGGCAATAAAGCCTATGATACTGTCAAGAATAAAAATAATACTACTACTAAATAACAGCCTGAACAACAAGAGAGATTAAGATTATGAATTCATTATTGTTTTAAGGTTTTAAAGTCTTCTGCTGGTTCATCAAAATGATGCAATTACAGAGTCACAGATTGTAAGGCTGGAAGGGGTATCCAGAGGTCACCTGGTCCAACTCCCTACTCAAAGCTGGTCTAATCCAAGCAGATTGAAAAACACTTCCCAAGACAGAGATCCCTCTACCCCTCTGGGCAGCTTGCTACAGGATTTCACTGCTCTCATGGTTAAAAAAAAAAAGCGATAAAACCAAAAAATTTCATAATGTGCAACTAAATTTCCCATGTTCCAAGAAATAATGATTTTTATGTCACTTGGATTTTGTTGCTTTTATTTCACATATTTTGTAGGGATTTTTTCTGTTGTAATGTTAGAAAATCATTCATTGTGATATTTGTGTCTCCAATAGATTTGAATATGTCCCTCTCATATCAACAGAGATATAAAAATACAACTTTGCAAATGACTTCATCACTCAGACATATACACACTTACCTTGCAACATGTTGTGATCTTATAAAAATGTCTGAGTATTATGTGAGCATCACCAAAGTGTCTTTCTCAAACTTGGAAGGCTTTCTTGCCCCTTTTCTTGCCATCTTTTTAGATTATTTGCATTATATAATGGGCTATAATTTCATTTTTAATTAAATAAACATTATTTTAACCAACTGAATTATTCTACTCCAAAGGAAAAAAAAATAATTAAAACTTTGGTAATGGTAAAGCAAACTTACCAATATGTGCATTCAGGTAACAGCAAGGCTTTCTTTCAGTTTCTCCAACTTTATTTTTCGATTTGGGAAAGAGTTTTCCTTCAACGTCTCACTCCAGGTGCAGCCTTCAGAAGCATTTGATACATAGAAACAGAGGATTTTACACAGCATCCTTCTATCTCAGTGAGAAAAGGTATTTCTCAGCCTGTAATAATCTGCAGATAAACAACAAACCTTTTGGACATGTTTCCTGCCTACCTCTAAGTCTTTCCTTGCCTATTCCAGGCACAGCATAACTCCATTAAATTCAAGGTGTAAACAGCCCTGCACAAAAGAATAAAGGAGATTTATATTTGCATTATTTCAATTTACATAAACATAAAAGAATTATGTTCAGAGTCCAGATCACAACTATTTCTAGGATGTACAGAGCACACATTAGTCAAGGAAAAATTGTTAATGTTTTTGCGGCAGCTGTTTTAGAGAAAGACTGGAACATAGAATGTTAACATTTTGCTTAAGGATATTATGATGCAGAAAACATTCAGATTCTTCTGCCATCTCTTTTCCAAATTTAAGTAACTCAGTGGTTGAAGAACAAGAAATTGATTTTTGCATGCATACACACACACACACATACACACATTTAAATATCACAACAATACCTGTAAATATCACTACATAAATATGAACATAAGTTATATATGTAAGGGTATATATGTGTGTGCATATGTGCATTAATTCATTATTTATTTTTTTTATTTTATGCCCCTATATGCATGGGTAGCCATATATGTATACAGAGTTTGACTATGAGAGTGAGCGTACACATTCCCTGATATTTATATTCAGAATTAATTTACAGCTTTATGGCTTCTTAACTGAGAGAACTACATATGCTGTAATTCCAACTGTGAGTCACTGTGATGGAAATAAATGCTTAATGAAAATAGCCCGTAAAACAGTTGTATTTAATAGAACATAACTGAAAAATAAAGAGATAACAAGAAACAATGATCATCCCGCACATTTTGGAATATTCCCTTTTAAAAATTTCTTTGTAAACAGCAATCTAATCAAAGACATTCCTGAAGAAACAGTTTATCCTTTGTTGTGGCCTTGAACTTTGACTCAAACAATTCTGTTCTGTAGTCATCTGGTGAACATATGGGTATTGTTCATCCCCTAGATAAATGCAGGCCAAACCCACAGATAATTTTTGTTGTGCTTTAGGACTGCAAGCCAGACAATAATATGGCTTGATTCTCCTTCCTGGACTTAGGTGGTGGGGGATATATTGCTAAGGAGATTGTCAATTGGATTCGTATAAAGGAAATTTTTTTTACACAGATTTCATCTGGATAAACAGACAGACAGACAGCAGCCCCAAGCTGCCATTAGATTAGGGTTGGGAGAGCCACAAAGCTCCAGGAATGCTGTACCTGGAATGGTCACACTAAAGAAGCACTGCACTCCTTCTTCCAGAGCTTCCTAACCTGGACCACCAATGGCACTGGGGCCTTGAGCAGCAGACCCACACTGCATGTATGGTTAGGGGTAGGGTCCAGAGAGCCACAGTCTACAGGTCCAGTGACAGTGAGCACGGGAAAGACATACCAAGGGAAGCACAGCCCTGCACCAACACTGCTGCCTGCACACATTTCTAATCTGGACTGTCCGTGGTAGTGAGCCTCAAGCTGCCATTATGCTTGGAGTAAGGATTCAGAGACCAACAATGCCTACACCTCCAGGGATGCAGGGGTGGAAGAGGTAGGCCAAGGAAAGCACAGCACTGCACCCACATCCTTGCCTTCACAGCTTTCTAAGATGGGCTACCTATATCCCAAGGTTAAATTATGCTTAGAGTCAAGGTGAGGGCTGGCCTTCAGATAGCAAAAAAGGTTACAGGGGACAGGAGGGATGGAAAAAAGCATTCCAAAGAGGAACAGCACTGCTCAAACATCTCTGCTTGAAGAAATTTCTGACCTGGGCCACCTATGATGCTAAGAATCTCAGCCTCACCCCCAAGCTGCCATTACGATCAGGATTAGGGTGCAGAGAGCCATGAGGCAAACTGCTCCAGGGATGCTGTAGCTGGAATAATCATGCCAAAGGAAACACGGCGCTGCACCAACATTCCTGCTGCCAGAATTTGGGACTGAGAAATGCAATCTTACATCTAACACCTTATACAATCATAGACTGATACAATGGCTTTAGGTTGGAAGGGAACATATAGGTCATCTAATTCCAACTCTCCTTCCATGGACAGGCACACTTTCCACTAGACCTGGTTGCTCAAAGCCTCATCCAGCCTGATCTTGACAATTCCAGGGAAGGAGGGCACCCACAACTTTTCTGGGCAACCTGTTTCAGTGCCTCATCACCCTCATAGTAAAGAATTTCTTCCTAATATCTAACCTAAATCTACTTTCTTTCAGTTTAAATCTAGTCCCTCATGTCACTACTTTGTAAAAAGTCTTTCTCTGTCTTTCTTGTGCACTCCCTCAGCTACTGGGAGGCTCCTGTAAGGTCTCCTTGGAGCCTTCTTTTCTACAGGCCAGCTCTCTCAGCCTTTCTTCACAGTAGAGGTGCTGCAGCCTTCTGACAATATTTGTGGGCCTCCTCTAGACTCACTCCAACAGGTCCATGTTCTTCTAACATTTTGTGCCCCAGAGCTGAACAAAACCCTCCAGGTGAGGTCTCGCAGAGGGGCAGAATCATCTCCCTTAACCTGATGGTCACAGTCCTTTTTTGCAGCCCAAGATATCGTTGATTTTCTGGATCACAAGCACAAATTGCTGTTATATTGATAATCTCATTCACTAACATACCCAAATATTTCTCCCCAGAACTGCTCTTAATCCATTCACTGCCCAGCTCATATTTGTGCTTGGGATTGCCCCAGCCAAATGCAGAACCTTGCACTTGGCCTTGTTGAACTTCATGAGGTTCACAGGGGCCCAGTTCTTAAGCCTGCCAAGGTCCCTCTGGATGGCATCCGTTCCCTCCAGTGCATCAACAGCACCACGTCTTGGAGCTCTGTACGTCTTAAAAATACTCACTGAGGTTCAAATGATAAAAAATAATTATTTACCATAAACTCAACAATTCTGTTAAAAATCATTCAGCAATGAAACAAAACAAGTAATAAAAATATTATCTTACTTTTTCTTGCAGAAATGAAGATACTGTAAATTCAGTCTATTTGCTGAAGGTTGTGTGGAATTCAATTCTGTCATTAAAAAGATATCTCTTTATTGCATTTTGATATTTTCAGCATATTTTCTCTCCTTTTGACCCTTCTGATAACAAGGATATGCTCAGACCTTCTCCAAAGAGAAAAAACCCCACAACCTCAAAATATAAAATCAATGTAAAGTGACAGAATGCAAAGAAAGCAATTTTGCAGCATCAAAATTTAAATGAGCAGCAGGACTTCTGGATGCTTATCAAAACCAAGCCAACTAATATTTTAAAGTGTGACTGTTATTCCTGTATACATTAAAAATAATGGAGTGTGCCAAAGTCTGTAAAATTCTTCTGTTATCACAAAAGAACATTTCAGTAGAATTTACATCCATAGCAATTTAGAAGTTGATTTACTTTTGTGGGAATTTGTTTGGGTTTGTTATTCCACTGCATGCACTATAATGTGTAAATTTTCCTGTGGCTCAGGCTGGCATCAGTAGTATCTACATACAATCCTGTAACATCTTTGTTTTATCTAGATGTGTATGCACTTCAGTTGTTTAAACACCTGACATTAACACCTTCTTGCTGTAAGGGAGGAATCAGCTAAATGGGCATTTGCTTACAATTTGTCTTAATTGTATATAGACACAAATCTAAACATATGTCATATGTACCTTCTTTGAGAGCTGGTTAAATGAAATCTATCTCCAGTGACTTAGAGCATTTTTTTTGTTTTTTTGTTTTGGTTTGTTTTTTGTTTTTTTTTTTTTCAAATACAACTCATTTATAATAACTGAAACTATTCTATAACCTGTCCCTGAAACAGCCAATTGGGATAAAAATTTCATTATACTGTGCTGTGGAGGTGGCACTTTTGCTTGTCATACACAAATGTTCCTTGAAGTCTTGCTTTAGGAGCAAAAATTATTTCTTTTTCACTTTTAAGGAAATTAAATTGAAAACAAAAAAAAAAATTATTTTGGATTTTGCAGAATCTGAAAGCTGGAGATAAAAAAATGGAAAACCCATTTTCTCATGTAGGTTCTCAAATCATACTTACATTTGATTCTAATTCATATCACTGTNTTTAGGAGCAAAAATTATTTCTTTTTCACTTTTAAGGAAATTAAATTGAAAATTAAAAAAATATTTTTATTTTGGATTTTGCAGAATCTGAAAGCTGGAGATAAAAAAATGGAAAACCCATTTTCTCATGTAGGTTCTCAAATCATACTTACATTTGATTCTAATTCATATCACTGTTCCAAATTTAAGAGGATTCTATCTGGAAATAAAAGTCTCTTAGACAAAGCGGATTCAACAAGGTTGGTAATGTTTTAGTATCCAGTTCTTAGCCTTTTCCCAGAAGGTTTCTGAAAGAACAATTTCTCAGGAATCATCTTGGCTGGAGCAGCTGATACTGCCTTTAAGTAAAAAGAAGTGAAATACATTTCTATTTCTCAGAGATTTTTTTTCTTGTATTGTTCAGTCATTTGATCTGGTCTAGGTAACAGATCTCCCAATAAATGATGATAAAAAGCTAACAGATAAAAAAGGTAATTAAAACCAAAAACTGGAATGTGTACTGGAAAAACTGGAACAGCAAATATTTTCTGTGTGGGATCCAACTGAAGTGAAAATAATGGAGTCTTCTGTCCAATTTGAGGTTGTGGTTGCAAGAGCATGGTAAATATTCCTTCCCAAAAGAGACATAGCTGTCTAACACAGATGTTAGATAATGTCAGTCTTAGAATGAAAGTAAAACTACACCAGTTTGGAGACCACAAACTTAAACCTTGTGCTGTTTTAACTGTGTTACAGACAAGAATATAGAATTGAAGAAAACACAAAATGGAAGTAAAATAAGAAATAAAAAGAAATTCTGGGACCCAGTCTGTGTTTTCAGAGATTATTTTTCGTTTATGTAATTTATCAGCTGTTGGAAAAGAGGCAGTCCAAGCAGGGAAAAGTATCAGAAAACAAGTAGTCCCAATTTTCCTGCATCTTGATAAATATACTCAGATACAACTCAATGCTACTGAATAGCCATGCTTCCTCCTGTTTTCTCTGTTTAAGAACACCCACTGCTTTTTAATGTACTTTAATAATTTGAATATAAATGTCAATGACATTCAATATAATTTAACAGCAAAATGGTAAAGGCCTGGGTAAGTTTTCCACAAAGACATATAACAGTGTAACTTTATGAACAAAAGAACATTTTCAAAATAGAAAAAACAGCATTGACCAGGCTACATATTGTCAGCATAGATTAAACTGCACAATAATTCTCAGGAGACAAATGCTGTTATATCCTTTCCCCTGTGAAGGCTCAGCAAGGCAAAACAATCTTTTGAAAACACAAGTGACTAATGTTGAGTGAGACAGCAGTTTTATTCCCAGGGGTCTGAGTTAGCACCCAAAATTACATCCAAACAGTGCTTCCCTTTTGCTGCCATCCTTGCTAAAGTATTTGAGAGAATCATCTATTCCAAGTAGGCAATTTTGACAGCAACTGGTAATGCTTAAACGTATATTAACTCTGTTAAATTGAACTGAATGTAATGCTGGGAAGCCTTAATATAGGCCATTAGAAGATGAAAGGAGATAAACTACACATAAGGAGAAAATACTGTCTCTGGCCATCTGCTTGTCCTGGTAACACGCAGAAAATTTGCAATATGCAACAATTCCCTCAACTTACTGAACAGCAGGTGCCCATCTTTTCTTTCAGCTGTCCAAAAACTGTTCCCTTACAGCTCTCCCTGTTCTCCCTGAAGGATTCTTTCATAGTTTTGTAATGCAAATTTAGAATAAGTAGGAACAGGTTCTGTTTGAACTAGAATTATCTCAATTTACCTGGTAACCAATGGATTTAGATCCTTGTTCTGTCCTGTGAGCATTCTACTTAAATGAACAATCACTTTTTTTCCTCTAGTGTCACATCCTTTATAGATGAAAACGACAGCAGTATTTTGCAAACAACAAAAAGCACAGGGTGTGAGGACTGTGACTTAGGAATGCTGTTTCTCAATAAATGCTAAACCAGAAGTAAAGCAATAAAGTGAGCCAGAATAAGTTATTTTCTTACACCCTTAGCAATCATGTTTGTCTTCCCTTGAAGTGGGGGTATTGTTGGTTGAGGTCTTAGGAATGTCAGGCTGAGGTGATACAGATAGAGGGAAGAAAAGTATTCCATTCAAAAAAGTCACCATTTAGGGGATCAAAGGTCGAGATATGGCAATATTAAATTCAATATACAACTGTGTGTCTTTTCTGCATTTATTTTGAATGTCCATATTTTTAATTGTACACCATATACATTCTGGAAAAGTCTTGTGGCCTGCAGTTAAAATTTAATGCAGTAAATTAAGATTTTGGGGACTGCTAAAATAAAGAATTAAAGCTCCAAATTTACATTCTCATCAAAATGAAAATATGAATATCAAATTTAGTTGTTAGTCATGTAGTGAAAAACTATGATCAGCAGCCACTAAGCAGCCAGTTACATGTCTTTAGCTGCCTCCTCTTTTATCCTGGGGATTTCATGACTACTCATATAATTTTCATATTCTGTACCTCTACATGAGCCTCTTGATATTCAGAAACTACCGATGGTACCATGCATTTAGTTATAAGGACTTTGATCAAATAAGTATGCTCTAGTTATGGATTAACACCAATCAAAATATTAACAAATTGCAGTTGTGACTGCCTTGATTGTGGTGTTTCCACAATGTGCCCTTTGCAGCCTGTTGTAGGTTAGAGCAATCCCTAGAAAGATGCGAATTTCAAGCTCTCTTTAAATGGATTTTTATGTAAGTGGATTGGTTGCTCAGGTCTCCAGGGAAAAAGGCTGTTTAGCCCTTCCATCAAAGTCACTACGCAGAGAGAGAAAAGCTCATGAGGGCTGTAGGTGAAACATGGTCTTGGTGATGAGGGCACTTAACTGGAAAACAGTGTATTTAAATTCCAAGAGACAGAGAATGGAATTAACCCAATTTTACACCCTAGGGAAATGTTTAATCTCCTACTAAACAAGAAAGGAGAAACAATGCCAGCAAAGGCTACCAGCAGTCTCCTTTCCTTTTTGAAGAATACCTAAACTGCATTCACTTTTCAACTGACAAGTTGTTGTCACATAAAACCCTGCAACAGACTAAGCTGGGCTTTGGACATCCTACCTGAACTCTCGGAGGAGACCCAAATTTGCACCAATCTGTGCTTGAGTAGCTCAGATCCCTAAGTCCTACAATTGAAAAACTAGGAAGTCTATGAAATTTAGGTACCTCCAGGGCTAAGCACCACAGAGGATTAATTTTGAACAAAGATTTACCTCAAGGACCAAAGTTGTAATAAAGAGGCCTACACACAGTACCCAGTCTCATCCCTACTGTTTCAGTGTTATAGCTTCTCCATGTATACCATCAATAATTTCTCTCAGTATTATATAGATGTTATGAGGATGAAATTGATATACAGAATTAATGAGATGATAATAGTAGCATCTAGGAATTTAGATAAAAATGATATGACATAATACTACTTAAAATGTTGCACAGTATTAGAGACACATTTTAATACTTATGATTTGTTTCACCCTTAGCAGGTTACATTAATCTGTTTCAATGACCCTGTTTACATCTGACGTGGGCTGTAATTTTAAAACCAGCATCTCTTTTCAAGTACTCTGGCTTCCAAACACTGAAAATTAGAGGCTACTTGTAAGAGGTAGACTTTATATTTAAATTGATGCACGTCAGTTCCATTTGCAATTATGATAATTTGGGGGGTTATTTGTTTGTTTGGTTTTCTTTTTTGTTTTGTTTTGTTGGGTTTTTTTTTCTGTTCCATTTTAGGGACCTAGATGAGCAGCAGAGATGAAAACTTTTTGCTTTGCATTGTTAATACAGCTCAAGTCTGGGTCAGGAGAAATTCTCTGGATGAAGGGGGGATGCTGCTTTCCCTGACAGAAGGTGACCTTGCTCTGCTGGGAGAAGCTTCTGGAGAGTACGATACATTCTGGGGGATGTGAGTAGCCAAGTGTGAAGGACACAGAGCAAGCAGAGGATCCACAGCAGGAAGAGGCTGGGAAGCCCCAGAGACAATAAGTGAGCAGGCACACAGCCAGGCCTCTCAGAGGCTATAAGAAAGAAAAGATTTTCTCTCAGGACAGGGAAAGAAGAGAGGCTACTGGAAGCAGATGAACTACTAAAAGTTTCTGGTAAAGGTCTAAGGTTAGGGGACATTATATATAGGAGGGGGGAGAAGATTTTTTTTTTTCCCTAAGGAGAAGATTTAGGATTTGTTGTTTATTACAAAACTGAAAGAAACTTAACTTTTAGTTTAGAAGTCCTGATGATGTTATGCTCACTTTTTAAATAAAAAGTTCATGTAATGAACTTGTATTGAACATGAATTCAGTGTAATCTCAAATATCACATTCACTGGCAGACATATCAGAGTCAGACATGTTTCTTATTCAAACTCTTTTTCATTTTCAAACAAATTTAACTCTTTATTATTTTAAAGCATTTGTAGGTATTCACTGAATTGTAGTTTTTTGACTTGGTGCATTTCAAAGGTTCAGATAAGACTAGATGCAAAAGTCTATCATCAGACTTCAGGTGCTCTTAAATGACTTGTTTTCACACTGGGGAAAACAGTGCCGTGTCCCACTTTGCCCCCTTACCCCCAAGCAAAACAAAGCAAAGTAAAGCAAGACAATAAAAAATTAATAACTGAACATCTGAATCATCTGCTTAACCCAGGCAACAGTATCCACTGTCGTTAGTGACCTCATCAGCATTATTTCACATAGAAGATTAGCTATGTAAAGTAGAATAGCCACAAAATTCATTCCCATTAGAAATGTGAGTAAAGCGTTATCCTGTTGATTGAACAGAAGACAGCCTGAAAGAAAACATCCCATGGAAACCTGTGTCAAGAAAGAGACTGCCAGGAAAGACAAGGCTGAGTAAGCAGTGGTCATTTCAGCTCTTCAATACTGCAAAATCTTTGAGGCTGAATCTCTTTGACCCTGCTAGGAAGGAAACCTGGGGGCAGCTGATGGTAAGTGACAGGACCATCATTATATAGCAGCCACCCAGGCAAATTCTGAAGCCTCATTTATACCATGGCTAAACAGCAAAGGACATGATTTCTGGCAAAGAGATTGTGATAATATTTCATTAGAGGAAGAAAGGGTGCTGTATTCCTTTGAACATCACTTTGAACAAACAGGACATGCATCAGTAAAGAAACTTCTTATATTTATCCACAGGAAAACAAACATCTGACTTGCCCAATCCTCCGGCAGGAGGCATGACAATTTTGGGGGAAGATGAAGGAAATCCAATGAACAGAAACCAGAGCTATATATAGTACTCTGTCCCTCTCCATTTCCCCCTCTGCTGCTCTTCTAGTAATAATTATTTTAGAAATAATAATAATGTTTAAAGAAAAATATGTCACAATCCTTTCATACAATTACTATGTGAGCAGGCACTCGGTTTACCTCTCTCTCTTTTGCTTAGTGAGTGAGGGAAAATGTTGAAACAAAACATCTTAGCAGTGTCATATTTTTAAAAGTGCTGTTACCAACACAGGATGTTTTTTCCAGCAGAAAGCCTAATAATGTCAAGAGTGCAGGAGGTCTCATAGGCAGAAATAATGGCAGTTTCATGCAACACGTGAAATTATAATGCATCTTATGAGTAAATCAAATCACTTTTTCTTTATAATTTCTGAATTCCATAGAGGCCATGAAACACATATTTAAAAGGTGTGCAGAAGGACCTTATTCATTAAACAGCAGAGAGAAGTAGTTGAAGCTTTATTAAAAATTGACTAATAGGTATTCCAGATAATTGAACTGACAGGCTGTTTTGACAGCTGCAAGCAAAAACGTGCTTTCTCTAAACAGTTGGTGTAAATCTTTTAGGTTTCTAGAAAGAGAAATGATGTACTGGTTTAACTTTAATCAGTTTTATGAAGTTAAAAAAAATTGTAACTGCTCACCTCAGAAGTTGAAGCTACACTAATTGAAGGTGCTGCCAGTCATTTCAGTGGTAGAGTTTGAGCTGAAAGAATTTCCAAGTTCTCACACAATGAGAAAGGTGGAAGGTGAACACTTTAAAAAGTTTTTCTTAGAAGAAAATGTAAATTAAGACGAAGACCTGAACTCAGAACTTGATTTCCAGAAAGGCACTGAAATATTCAATCTGACTGAAGTTAGCAGATTTTGCAAGAATCTATCAGCTTTGAAAATCAGGCTGCAAGTAACTAACAAACGCAACAATCTGCACCTTGAGTGGGCTAATGTGAAGTAATAGGCAATTATACTGTCAAAAAAAAAAAAAAAAGGAAGAAATGGGAAAAAGAAAAGAAAAACAGCAGAGGCTGCTTATCATTTTACAAGTTTGAGAATTCAAAGTAGCAGGAAGCAAGGGAAAAAAATTTTAAAACTTTAGGTGGGAAAGACAAGATAGAATTAAAGTTGATTGTCATAATAATTAGTTCACTAAAAAGGAAAAATTGACCGGACAGGCAAATGTCAGAAAAGAGAAAGAAATTTTAGAAAGGACAAGCAAAACATAAAAAAGGTAAAGTAAGTGAAGACTTAAAAAATCAAATGGAAGATTGAATATTTTCAGAATATAGTGTAGGTACTGAGGCACTACATATTTGGAATCAATGTGAGTGTAAGACTTGTCAAGGAAGCATTGAAAATTGGACCATGTTACTCTGTATTCAATCTTTAGGAGTTCTTTTAATCTGTGTATACAAGTATACATTTTATATCTTGATTTAGAACAGCTGGATCCTCTTTTGAAAGCTCACAAAAAAGATAAATCAGATGGACTTGCCACAGGCATGTCACTTCAACTATAGGCATACATAGAATAGTATAGCAAAAGCCAAGAGAAGAGAAAAATCTTAGAAGAAATGAATAGCTGACACACTGAGACTAGTCTACCTGGTGTTTGATTATAACATCTCAAAAGCAGGACACAGCTATTGAATTTCTGTACGTGTTTTTATTTTTAATAAACAAGAAGATTTTTCATATCCAAACACTGCAACACTGCCATGCTGAACTTATCTGATGTTTGATTAATGTATTGGCTTGATGTATAATAACTGAACAAGGAATCTACATGCTGTTTTGACGGGTTTATTTGATTTGGACGAAGAAGTCTTTTAGTCATTTAGTATGAGAAAGAGTGCTCTTGGAAGATAACTGTATTTCACAGTTATCAGTTTTAAGCTACCCTTTATTCCAAGAGGGAAGAGCAATTGAAACACTGGCTATTAGTAAAACTGGTTTGCAAATGGAATTTGATTGATATTTTAGATTTCTTGGGACTATATGTGGCATAGCTTTGTATAAATTATATTTGTTTTAAATGCAACCGAGCTCAGAACTGCCAGGAACAATTTAGACCCCATAAATGTTTTCTCTAAATTGAATCAGAGAAGGCTGAAAAGCCTCTAAACACTGTACAGGGATTCAATGTTTAGGTTTTAAATGAAACAATTTTAAAAATTGGAGCCTTGCCATCATTTACAGCACTGTCAGAATCAGTGCTCTGACAAAATAGGTTGATTTTCTTCTTCTTCTGTTCTTTGCTCATCTTTATTGGACACTTTCACTGTTAAATGCAGTAAGTGAGGGGGAGTGGGAGAAGAAGAGAGAACAAAAGGGTAAATGAAACATTATTATGGAAAACTATTTTCAGAAATTGCATTTTATATTCAATATGGATATTTTTGTCTACACCAAACAATAAAGGCCATTTTTATGAAACACAATAAAGTCATCTCAGATATTTTCTTGTTTCACTATATCCAAATACATTAATTTTTTGGTTTCAATGAAGATTTATGCTACCTATATTGCACAAGGTAAGTGTAAATAAGAGCTATAAATTGCTAAGCGGTTCATGTTGCCTGTGAATGGAACTATTGTTCTCTAAACAGCCTGAATTTTAGAGAATCCAGCTAACTTAACACCTATGAGGTGCCATACAGGAAAAATGCTATAAAAATCTAATAACAATAAATATGCATTGGTATTAAGTTATATTAGTTTGGGTGAAAGTGCATATATTTAGAACTTATTAGTATATATACAGTTAAAATGAGTTTAAATTAAGAATGTTTTGGGCACATGTGTGTCCAGCTTACCACATATGTACCACTCCTCCATTTGATTCGATGCCTTGCTATTAATTCTTGGAAATACAGACTACTTAGAAGTGTCTGCACTATAAAGACCAAAATTATTGCAAGCTTCCAGTACAATCTGCAATGGAATTCAAAAGTGAAGGGCATTCTTCTTTAGCAAGAAATCTTTTGCTAACTTTCAGAAAGTTAATATATTAAGACAAAGTCTAGAGAACATACTAGGACCTACCATTTCTTAGAGGAGATGCAGATCTGCTTATTCTGTATAGAAAATACCAGGACCCAAACTTAGAGCCTATATTTCAAATCCTTTGTGTTATGCCAGATTTCTGTGGCAGGATTCATAGCAATGCCTTAAGCTCAATAGCTTTGCTGTACTCAGTCCACTGAGTAGAGACACTTGCTGTATGATATTAAGAAATGGTAAAAGGTAATGTGTGAGCAAGCCTTAACTATTGCTAGATGTATTGTCTAAAAATCTAGCAAAGAAGAAAATATGGTAAAGGATCAACTTTCACTAGAGGAACTAGAAGTTGCCTATGAGTGTCAAAGAAATGCACATAACATAACAATGGTTAGCTACAAACCACCTGCATTTTGCTGTATGAAGACACAGTGTCCAGTGCCAGAGCCAGTTACTGCACAGCCAATTTTCATGCTGCTACTATTCCCTCCAGTGCATACTCTACCATACTCTACTTCTTCCTTTAAAGGTCTTGGACACATAAAAATACATTTCTGAGCACCTTTCAGATATGGTAAGGAGATGTCTTAATCTATTTGAACATAAAATGTATTTATATAAAAATGAGCTACTGTTTGTATTCTAGACTTGAGACTGCTACATCTTATCTTCTGAGACTGAATAAATAGGGCATAAGACCATGTTTTGAATTAAAACCACGCCCATACTCTGACAGTTAAGAATGTTCTTCTGCTGATGGTCTATTTCTACACAATTCAAGGGTAATAAATTTAAAAAGCAACCAAACAAAATAACGACTTTCATGTGTAGTGATTTCTCAAATCATAATATAACTCACTATTTTGACTGCAATGGTAACAACAAACACTTTTTTAAAAAGAAAGGTGATTACTTTTACTTTCAGTATATTATCTTTTGACAGAAAATGCTGGTTTCAATTAATGTGTATTGATTCAAAGGAATTTGAATAAAGTTGATATGCAGTGGTTCTGAATGGTAATTTTAACTTACTCTAAGTACGAATTGAGATTAGAAGACTATATCTTATACTGAAAATATTGCATCGACCAGGAAATTCAAATAAATTAAAATTAAATGGATTTTAGGGGGAGGAAGTTTAACTAAATCACAAGAAAACGTGGCACATTCTAAAATAGTTTAGAAAAAAACATATTCCTACAGGTTATTCCATCTTTTGCCATATCCTTCTCTTAAAATCAGGAAAAGTCCAATTCAAAGTGATTTTCAATGGATCTGACTCCCTAGTTTAGTTAAAACTGAAAATCATGAAATATGACAAAATTAGCCCTCACCTTCACGTTAAACTATTCCTTTAATTTGAAAGAGAGTGGAAGAGATATGGGGAGAAGATGTAAATGGCAGTGGAACTAGAATTTGGGAACAAGATATTTCCTACAATGACTAAAAAGTGTTTGGAAGAAACTTCCTTTGTTCATTAGGGCTCATTAAAATTCTTGCCACAACAATTTTTTTTTTCTCCCCATATTCATACAGGCCAAAATTTAATCTGGATCACTACACCCGACTGCTACACAGACAAGTGCTCATATTTCTTTGTTGCATGCTTAGTTGAAGAATTATATTCAAAGGAGCTTTTAAAGAAAGAATTGCCTCATTTTCACTTCATGCTTGTAGTGGATAGTCCTCTGTTATATATTTTACTGTCTTGTCTTATAAATCTTCAAAGAGCAAAAGCAACTGTGTGTATCATATTCAAACTTCTGGGTGTATTAGGCTGCTCAGGTAGTGTACATATAAAACTGAAAACTAAACAATATACTGCAAGGTGTAGGTACTAAATAATTAACATCATTAATCTTTGTCCTGATGCACAAGTCCTCTTAAACTACAGAGATATTGCAGAGCAGCAATAACATAAAAATGGAGTGCCCTGAGCCATCCTTTCCAGAACCACCAGTGTTAGGTTGTAAACATTGTTGCTCATCTCATGTTTTTAAAGTGCATGCTAAGTAGGGAGTTATTGTTAAGGTTTCATCCTTGCTTTGCTCACAAAGAAGAAAGAACTTGGCTAGACTGGCCTCTAGGAGCACATTTTTTATCAGGGTAATTTTAAGTACTTTCAGCCAGTCACAGAAATAATTATAGGAAAGGAGGAGGTGTGGGCAACACACCAAATAAAAAAAAAGCACATTTATAAGGTTTTCATTTTTTTCCAGACCTTTAAAAAAAGTTATTATTATTATTATGCATGCCTTTAATTTGGGCTCTGAGGAAAAAAAAAAAACAACAACAAACTTGAAACATTTAAGTGCTTTATTTTTTCTCACTTTGGAAGTTTTCACTTTTACTTAAATGGTCTCTTTATAGACGGTCTTAGAAAATACTTGATAACACAATCTGCCCAACTCTTACAAGTCTGAAATTAGGAGCTCCTTTTAGCTCCTACTGGGATGGAAAGGCACTGTTTATCTCCCCTCTCTATTCTGTGGTTTAAATATGTGTATCATTCTCTATGGTCACAGCCCAGAGTTAAAACTTTTTCTAAACCAGTGCAATTAAATCAAACATGCTAATATCTCCAGAAAACAGATGCCATAATTTTGGCAGATTTCTTATATGTTTCTCCCTCACTGAAAATGCTATAAAACAGCAATGCATTTTTACTGTAACATATCACCTGCTTTAAAAAGGAGTACATGATTGTATTTATTTATCCATGTATATTAACCACACATGTATGCATACACAATTTGTTTTCCACATGCTTCTTGTTCAGAAATTACCAGAGCCATAGAGGAATAAAAGTAGAGGAATAAAAGGAAAGGAATAAAGTGAAATAATGAAGTGCAAGCATGTGAGATTTGATTCACAGTAAGTTATATTGGCTGCTTTCAGAGACAGACTTAGTAGTAAAGCTGTCATGGATACCACAAGTACAACTGCACTGAAGCCCAGAGACGAGGAAAGCCAAGCTGAAAATGGCAAGGGAGAAAACAGTACTGGGTCTTGGCTGAAGCAACTGTCTGACTTTATGCCTTTCACCAAGACTCACTGCATCAGTGCTACTCTGTAAATAGGACTCAAGCACTGGAAAGTGTGTTTTACATAGGGTGACATGAATTTTCTAGTTTTTCAAATGCCCCTGGAGCTTTACTGAAAATCAGTGCTATTTGGCTAAAGAAAATATTTGATCTGAGGATATATATATGAGACTTCATAACACAGATTTAACTTCATGAACATTCAGGTCAATGTATAGACTATAAGTAAGGTCAGCCTCAGTTCCAGACCTCAGTCTTCTGAAAAGAGATTAACCATTTCCTTTCTATTCCCCAGATTTCTCACTTGTGGAGAGAGACTACACTACCTATGCTATATGAACCATATTAGATGAAAATCTTATAAAATAATTATCTTTGGCTGTTCTTACACAAATTTTCCTCAGAAATTTTAAATGCTTTGACTCTATATTCAAGATGTGCATTTGTGAAAAAAAATCACCTTCCCAAAAAAGAAAAATGGTTTTATAAGGAACCTTAAAACCACTGTAGACTCAAATTTTAACACTTGTTTGGTGGGGTTTTTTGATTGATTTTTTTTTTATATCTACAGAAGTTCAAGAGGACTTAGAAGAATTTTTGAGTGAACACAGAATACTGCTGTTATGTTCTTATGATTTTGCTTGGAGTCCTTTTCATTTTCCAAAAAACATTTAACAATTGGTGAATATTTTGGTGAAATATCTTCCTAGATCTCAGTGGCAGGAGGTGAAGGGGGACACAAAGCATTCATCTCGGCTGAAAAATGCTCAGTAGGCTGTATTTCATATATATGTATGAGTGTTGAAGTCATTCAAAAGAACAGGCACATTGAAGAAATTGTATCCTGTATATAGATATAACCTCAGAGAGAGAGAGAGACCCCCTTGGGAACAAATGTGTTCTGAAAGGCATGTTTTTGTGTGCATTTATGTTTTAGATCTTTTAGGCACCTTCACTTTGCAGAGTGAAAGGACCTATATAACCTAACAGAAGGGGGGACTGTGTCTCTCTTATGGAAAAGAACCTAATGGCAGAGGAGTCCTATTTGCCCCAAATTCTTCTGGATCCTGAATCCTAAATGTAAGGAAAGAGTCATTTGGCAGCACTCGACTGTGCTACAATCTGTTGGGGCTATGTTGTGTCAACTTATAGAGACTGATATGACTCATACTCTTGCAGAATTATAGGAAATAATTGCTTATGACTTATTTAAGAGAACAAGTTTATATCATAAAGCTAAAATAAATAAGAACATGACTGGAAACTAATGCAGTCATTTAAGAATTAGACAGTTTTGTCTCTTTTTTCCCTAGATACTGTTCCTTTAATATCTCTAAATGATGCTGTGAGGAAAATACTTTCACTGCCATCTAGATTTAGATTGTTTGATAAATTAGCAGGAAACTTAGAAAAATACTTTTTTGCTCTCTGTCTCTGAAAGCCACAGTAAAATCGTATATATGTTCTTCTCTTTGTCTCTGTATATTATAAATGACTGAGCAGATTGTGAGCCGTGGGTGTGGGTGGCAATTAAGGCAATTATTGTTCATAGAATATAGAAACTGCATTAGAAAGTGGAGACATTCCTGCTTCCTTCTCTGCTCTTTTAGACAGGGAAAAAAAAGGTTTTATTATGTCAGATATTCCATTGAAAAATATGCATTACTTTTCAAATAAGATACTGGGTGGCCAACTGGCATAGCATTTTTGGATAATGTTTGTAAATGCTGTAAACCTGCTAGTATTTCTATGATTGCTCAAAGATGACAAGCAAGGTTAGAGCAAGGCTGCATTTAGAATTATGGAAGGTTTCAAGCCAATGTCTTTTTAAGATGCAGTGAGTAAAAATTCAGGGAGGATATTGTTTCAAAGGTTTGTTTCTCTTCATGGCTAGTTACACATCTGTGTCCCTTTCTTCTTTAAGGTGGACTTTGTAATTTTGGTCTTCCTGCTTTTTTTTTTTTTTTTTAACTTTCCTTAGGTGAAACTATGTAATTTTCTCACTTCTTAGACTGTGGATCCAGTGCTACACCAGTTCTTTTTATTTTAAGTTACAGCATGCCAGTAACAGGATCTATTTCTGTAATCTTTTGACTATCAAAGTTTAGTGACCTCCAAAACCATCTGATAGTAAATACTTGATTCTCTCATTGTGAAAATATGTTGCATTCTGGAGATTTTTGTGGATTTATATTTCATCCTTTATGCTATTTGCCAAGAACCATTTTTTTTTAGTCATTTATTATGAAAGAAAAATAATAAAAAAAGAAGACTGCTATTTATATTATAGGGCTGGTGTATGTATTTAATGATATGTTAGTTCAAGTGGCAGAAAGAAAAAAGAAGAGTATAAAATATACAGCTAGATCTAGTTTTTTGCACCTATTATAATTTGGCATCTTTCCATAGACTTCACTGGAATTATAATCTGTGCCAATGAGTATAATATGTGGTTTCCAGAAAATATCAGTGCATTAATTCACTTGGCTAGACATAGATTTCTGTGGATGAAGCTTAAAAAGACATCTTTTTATATTTTTCTTGAATATTTCTTTCAACATGGTAATTAGGATAATGGATCATGCCCCCACTACAATCTATGAATCGGTGAGACAACTGTGCTTTTCTATGATAATGCATATCACAACCCCGAGGCAAAGCACATGAGAGCTGGGGAAAGCATTCTCCGGGAGAGCTGTCTAACAAAATGCATTTCTACCTAAGGCAACTAATATCCTCTGAAACCTCTGAGTCTGTTTTAGCAAGTCTAACTCGATGGGAATTCCAATTAGGGTGTCCTCACTAAAGATGTCTCTGTTATCTATAACTTTGGAGACCACCTACATCACCAATTAGTAGATCTTGAGATGCATGAAAGTCTTTTAATGAACTAATATGTACATGCTCTTGGAGGCTGTGGGGGGTGTGTGGATTTATGCCTTCATGCTCGTGTTACTTTTCTCTGTTTCTTCCAATGACATTTCTTGTTGTGTCTGTCTGTGGTAATGATGACCATCCAGCTCATTTTCAGAGGATCACATTGACACTAACCTTTGGCTCACCCATCTGTTCCTCGCTTTACTGCTTCAAATGTCTCCTTTCTGGCTCATTGTTAAACTGGAATAGAGGCAAATTCCTCCAAGCACAGCAGGGCTCTGCTGGGCCATTTCTGACTGCAAAGGGCTGCTTACTAAAGTCCTCTGATTCAGTTGCTCTTGTCATTGAGGATTTCTTACCACTAAATATCTTGCTGGATGCTGATGGCAAATAAAATATCAGTAGGTGACAGTAGGCTTTCCTCTCAAAATAAGAAAGGAATACAGCTCGTCTCATACCTTCCGACATGGTTTTCAAGCTCCCTTTGGGTGTTTTCTCTCCGGGAAATTAGTAGATCCTGGGTTGTTAAACTCAGCACAAACACACAAAACTGAAGGTTAGGATGGTTAGCTCTGTAACCCTTTGGGTTCCTGTAGTGACATAATAAATAGTCCAGCAGAGCTACAGGTAAATTTCTATTGCAAGAATGCACAGACATATCAAATATCAGAGTATTTTCAGGGCATTCATTCATAATTCCACATATACCACCACACTGGTAAAGCCTTTAACAGTGTCAGAGTTGTATAAACAGAAAAAGCTACTAAATCTAGCGTATATTACAAATTTATTGTTTCATATATTAGCATTTTGCCACTTCTTATTTTTTTTTGGATGGTAAAAATAAAGAATGCTTTGTTTTTCATTCTGATTAACTCCTGATTTTGTCTGAAATGTTATTTAATAGAAAGTATTCTCTTTTCATCTTTTCCCAATGTAAAACAAAGCAAAAACACAAAATTCAGAATATAAGAATGTTATAATTACATCAAGATAGATTTGTTGCTTTGGGAAATTTTGTCCTCCAGATTGCCTTGTTTCAGTGTACTATAATAAAATGTATTTTTATGTAATTTAAAACATATGTTTTGAAGCGTGTTCTGCAGCAACTGAAGAAAAATGTGAACAAGTGAGCCATTAAAATTGCAGTACATTTTGCATACCATAAGTGCAGATGCTAAGAATTATTTTGCATTGCAATAATCTTATCCTTTTAAATTAACTCGGAGTGTCAGGCTAAAACACTGGGCCTGGATGACAGTTAAATGAAGGATCTTTACTCTCCAGTCCAGCAAGCTACATTGAAAAACAAGGAAGGGGGCAGGGAGGCAACAAAATTGTCAAGTAGATGAATACCGCCTCTTAATATCAGCAGTAATGGAGAAACTGTTTGCCATCATGCAAATCTGTGCTTAGTGAGCAAAAAACATCCTCCAAGGTTTTCCATCAATGTCAGTTGCATACCAACATGGTTTAAAACAAGTAGCCTAATGTAACACAAAAGCATCACACACATATTTCCCAATTCTTTTTATATTTAGCAGAATAATTTAGTGACTAAGTTTGATGCATATCTATGTGTATGTGCTTTCTTACTAGAATATACCGTATTTAAAGGAAAATAATGTTTTATTTTCAGAGTATTTGATATATATTTTGATATGCCACAGTCAATGCTACAGAGGAAAAAAAAAGTGGTAAACCCATATTACTCTGTAAAGAACAGATGTACTTGAGCTGACTATTTGCAAGTATAATAGGAAGCTGTGAGTTTGGGGCTTGAAAAATGGTTATGTTACTTACAGGAAACATATCAAAACTGAGAGACAGCTGGAAATTGTAGTAGATGAGACACTGGAAAAATCCAGGAACCTCCTGCCAAAATCAGACACAGAAATATTAGATCCAAATGGATTGAGTTGCCTTTCATCTACACAGCTACCTACATATGCATGTATTATACATCTCTTTGAATTATGTTTATATTACCAATACATTTGCAAGACAGTTATTTGGGTTTTTTTACCCCTGTAAAGACATTACCTAATTCAAAATCTTGTCCCCATCTGAGATTACATATGTATTCTGAAAAACCTGATCAGCTGACAAATTGTCTATGCTTAAGAGGAATCACTGCAAAAATACTTTCATACCATTGTCATTCTACTTGTGCACAATAGCAATGATATGTTTCCAGAAAGACTTGCAACGTTCATGCCATTTTAACATTTGGATGGCTCTGAACACTACCTCTTCCCTTTTTTATGCATAAGCTATTTTGAAAGTTGTTTTAATTCTACCAGTTTCTTGAATATTAATATTTAACTGTTCATCTTTTCCCCACTTATTTCCCTGAAATCCCTTAACAATGTGAATCAAAATCAAAATATTCATCCAAAATACTTATTACTTTCACAACTCAAATAACATGAGGGTAGAATTGGACTCCCAAAAATTAAAGTTACAGTAAAAAAAATATATCACTGTAGGTATCCCACTAACATGAGCAGGGAGAATCCTTACCTTGCTAAAGATATCCCAATGGATATTTTCGATGTATTTCTACAGGATATCTGCTGGTCTAAAGTCCCTTTGCAAAATTTGTTCCTACTGAGAACAAATGTGGGTCTTTTAAATTTCGTGTCTTCCTTTTTTGCCCTTGTTCATTGTATTTATTCTGTGAATTGCTTTTTTTACTGTCTTTTGATATCATATCACATCCAGAACTGCAGCTTGATCCTAGTAGTGAAACAAATCAGGAGATTCTTAAATAAAATAATATAATAAGAGAACAATGAGGCACATGAGACCATGGTATGTAGCTTTTAAAGAGCAATTATTTTTTTAGTGTAAGAATCTGCTGAAATTGTATGTATGGAAAATGGCTGGTTTATTTGCTCCCTGAAACAGAGATTTCAGCTGTGGAAAAAAAGGCTGGAGGACCTGTGGTGCTGTAAATATTTAGTGTAGTCCAGATTAGAGTATTCAACGAGATAACAAATAGGTGTACCAAGGAAATTAAGCACTCCCAGGAAAGCTTCAGAGAAGCTTTAGATGATGCCAGAACATTATGTTACATAATCATCCTGGTGTTCTGATCAAAAAAATAAGAAGAGCAATTTTAGTGACCAAATTTAGTGAGTAAATTCCTTCTTCTATGTCAGAAAAATTTCTTTCCGTCTATCACTTCTCTGTCTTCCTTACATCCCAAAACTGAAATCTCTGACATAATTTCACCTCCACTTCCTCATACATGAAAAGATTAACAGAGAAAATCTATTACCATGAATGAAGAACTCTGCTTTACTTGATCAGTTACTTGCCAATTATTAACAGTTCCATCATTTACTTTTCTTTTTGAGTTTTGAGGCAAAGAACTCAAACCTGAAAAACAAAGTGCTCTATAAACATCAATGAAGTCTTGGAATTAGCTTTGAGCCAGGTAATTATTATTGGGCCAATTCTACAAGTGGGTAGCCTGCATCACAGGAATAAATTACTTGTGTGTCAAAGAAGAATTCAGTGGCAGAGCTTAGAAGTAATGTATTCCAGTATCCACTTCTTTTACTAGACAACGCTCTGCCACATAGGATCAGCAGTTTTTGAGAAGTTGGGCTTTTAAAAAAACAACATATACATCATTCCTTGTAAAAAATTGAAATTATTAATATTTATATCAAGGCAGACAAGTCCTTGACCTAAAAGAAGGGAGTTACACAGTGATGTGGTCGCAGGCAGCAGAAGTGACATGGGAAAGAAACATGCAGGTGTTATGAGGAGAGGACAAGGAGAGAAAAGAAAAATTAACCCTCTGATTCCCTCTGGTAAATCTTCTATCCCACCCTATTTAAAGGGATCAAATGATGCAAAGGTCTGATAAATCCTCAGAAGAAAACCAGTTATTTCAGCAGATGTCTCCGGGTATTTTCTAATTATGTGCCTCTTCAAAAATGGCTCAGAAATTACTAAAAAGTAAACTCCAGGGAAAACATAATATTTGGTTCCTAATATTTTCTATTTTTCTGTACTGAAAAAATAGTATGGGTAGTAACAGTAATTATACAAAAAAGTAGAAATAGTAAGAAAAGTACAGGAACAGCAGAGAGGCACTTGCAGCAGACAGTCTTGTAGCAGCGCATCAAGGTCAAACTTTACCAACTACCCCACTGTATTATGCAAAAACTTATCCTCCCTTAACTATTCATCTTCTGAAATGTTACACATCTTTTTGGAAAATATACTAGAGATTGTGGGAAACAGTGTTATAAAGCACGCACTGAGTTTCATGAGGGTAAATGTGAAAATACAAGTAGTGTATAAGATATGCTCTCTGATTATAGTACATTAAACAATGATTTAATTATTTCCCAAAATCAAAAGAAGCCAGATCCAAGCATGTGAGGGGCACATTAATTCAAATGTAGATCCATTCTTTTTATGTGAAGGCTACAATATTTGCTGACAGGTTTGGTTGACAAACCAGGGAATCTAAGCAGCTAAATGCCTAAGTCTCAGCAATTTGATCCCAAGCTTTTCAGCTGAGACCATGAGAATCAATAGTCTCCAGGGATATGGCTCACAGGAGAACCTGTGAGGCATACTAACAAGTGGGTTAGACCTGCATCATGTAGCTTTTTATAAGTTTTTTTACCTAGGTATGGCTTTGTGTATGTGATCCATCAAGACAGCTTTGATCCTTTGGAGCACAGCAACTAACAACAACAAAAAAAAAGGGCTAGGAGAAAAGATACATGTATAAAAAGTTAGGGATTATAGAGGCTTGGCTGTGATGGACAAACACAGGAATTCACTGTCTAAAAGATAACACTAGGCATAATACTTTTTTTTGTTTTCAAACACAAGCTTTCCCAATATCCTACAATGTTTCACACAGAAAGCCCCACACAAACACTCCAAACAATGACTATAAAGAGTAAGGGAACAAACAGAAAAAAACTTGGAAATTTGAAAGGGAGGAAGATATCTTATGAAATACTCAGGAAAGAGACAGAGCCCNCTTTCCCAATATCCTACAATGTTTCACACAGAAAGCCCCACACAAACACTCCAAACAATGACTATAAAGAGTAAGGGAACAAACAGAAAAAAACTTGGAAATTTGAAAGGGAAGATATCTTATGAAATACCCAGGAAAGAGACAGAGCCTAGTCAAACCTTCCTATCTCAGACTTAGAAAGGATCTTGTGAAGGCTGACTCTAACCTTTGTGGGCATCACTTTAGCATGGTAGCTGTGAGCAGAAAATGAACAATACAGTTAGGTGGATGCACTCAAGGAGACAGCTCTTGACTGCTTTTTTTAGCATTAAATGGAGGAATCTGTTTTCCAGTAGACTAAATTGTTACCTCTGCTTACAAAAACCAAACCCGCAGGCAATTCAAAGGGATCATTTATGAAATGGAAACATGAAACTTTGAAATAATGGAAAAATGAAATATTTCAGGGTTCACTCGATTCAGCTACTCCACTCTTTTTGCAGAGATTTCCTATAACCTTGATTTTCAATGCTGAGCTACACAATGCATGATTATATATTTAAATCCCTATTTGACCTCCTAAGTGAACATCACTTTAAGAAAAGACATTACTAATGGGATTGAAAACATACAGAAAAAAAAAATAATACAATAAAATATGCAGTCTTACTCTCACTAGAATATTTGGTCAAATTAGGCAAATTTCCACTAAAAGTTGATTTGAAAATATAAAAACCAATTAGAATTCTTTTTTTTAGCAATTTCAAGTGTTTGAGATTATTATTTCATGTTCATGAAGATATGCATTTTTATTCTGATGTTATGTTTTTTTACTATTTAAACTTAATTTCTTTCTGTGTTATCATTTTTGTAGTGTACTGGTGAACTTAATATATATTATTACTTCATATATTTTTTAATATATATATAATAATATTTATTATTTTATCAGAATGAAGGTGCAAAACTGTATAATTTAAAATATTCATGCTTTCAATGGCAAAGAATCAAACATAGTGATTCAATATTGATATTTCAGAAAACACAATATATTTTTCTATACTTCTTCTCTTTCTTGTCCATCCCTTTCTTTTTTCTCTTGTCTCCCACAAAAGTCCATATTTAGCTTTATTTCCAAGATTATGCTTGAGGTGGCTCAACGCTTAAAGGCTCCTTGCAATAAGTTCTGCTGCCCCTGTTCCCGTTTCANCTCCACTCTTTTTGCAGAGATTTCCTATAACCTTGATTTTCAATGCTGAGCTACACAATGCATGATTATATATTTAAATCCCTATTTGAACTGCTAAGTGAACATCACTTTAAGAAAAGACATTACTAATGGGATTGAAAACATACAGAAAAAAAATAATACAATAAAATATGCAGTCTTACTCTCACTAGAATATTTGGTCAAATTAGGCAAATTTCCACTAAAAGTGGATTTGAAAATATAAAAACCAATTAGAATTCTTTTTTTTAGCAATTTCAAGTGTTTGAGATTATTATTTCATGTTCATGAAGATATGCATTTTTATTCTGATGTTATGTTTTTTTACTATTTAAACTTAATTTCTTTCTGTGTTATCATTTTTGTAGTGTACTGGTGAACTTAATATATATTATTACTTCATATATTTTTTAATATATATATAATAATATTTATTATTTTATCAGAATGAAGGTGCAAAACTGTATAATTTAAAATATTCATGCTTTCAATGGCAAAGAATCAATCAAACATAGTGATTCAATATTGATATTTCAGAAAACACAATATATTTTTCTATACTTCTTCTCTTTCTTGTCCATCCCTTTCTTTTTTCTCTTGTCTCCCACAAAAGTCCATATTTAGCTTTATTTCCAAGATTATGCTTGAGGTGGCTCAACGCTTAAAGGCTCCTTGCAATAAGTTCTGCTGCCCCTGTTCCCGTTTCACCTCCAACCATCTTCATTACTCATGAGGCTTGACAGTGTACAAGTAGGTGTCTGTCCTGCATGCTCACACTTGCACCCTTTGTCCAGCCCTATCCTCTCATTCTCCAGCTCTGTCCCTAGAAATGGTTATTAGTACTTCTGTGGCTCATCACTGAGTTTCTTACAGAAGTACTCATTTTTCCCCCTGGGATAATTTCATTCCATCAGACTTCTTCTAGTACTTTTTTGTTGTTGTTGTTGTTTTTTCTCACAATTTAGTGAGGTTGCTTTCTGCTACTCTTATTGGAGGGTTTTCACTCATCACTATTCAGATACTAATTTCTCTCCATGTTTTAGAAATAGTTTTTGGGTTTCCTGACTGCTCTTTGGAAGGACCTCTTCACTGGTTTCAGTTGCCAGATTATAAACCCAGAAATAGATAAAAGAGTTGTTGATAGTTGACTAAATTGTCAAAGATGTAAGATTTTCTGTAGAATTTTGGACTCTTTTGTAATTTTCTATTATATCAAGTGAAGCTTTATGCTGTACTTAATTCATTGCAAGCACTCAATATACTTCTTATTTTATTCTAGTATTACCTGTTTACCTGTCATTCCAGCTTTTGGATACATCCAGATCTACAAGAAGTTCCAACAAAGACTTTAAGTAATTCCTTCCAGTATTTTTATGCTGTTTCTAGTTACTTGAGAGACTTAGAACAGCATAGTTCAGCTTTACCCTGTTAATGATCTTTAATACATGTAGAAAGTGGACTGAAACTGTTGCTAGCCTGGATATTTTTAAGGCAAACTTTGGAAATTGCACTTCTTTCTAGTTTTATCATCCATACAAAAATGCCAAACTAATCAAGCCTATCATGTTTTGAAGGAAATTAATCTATTTTACTTAAAAGGACAAGTGTTATGCATTAAATCTGAGGCCAACTTGAAATTTGTACATTTTTTTCTGTTTATTGCAATGAAAACATAAGAGAGATAAATATGCAATGAAGTCCCATTAATCATACTCTTCATAAAGTAGAAAAGGTTTCCAAAATTTATTTAGGGAAATTAGATGCCTAACTCCCTTAAAGTTTACAGATATTTTAGAAGTTTCATTAAATAAGTAAAATCCTATTTAAAATTATGATCCAAATCTCCTTGATTTTCAGCAAAAGTATTGCCACTGATTCTGTTTGTGTTTTAAGTCCTAAAAGCATGACTACACAAAAGGTTAAGTAAAGAATCCAAAATCTGCCTGTATTGGCACATTGACTCATTCTTTAGAAGGATGCTGAACTAATGGCTTTGCTGTTGTAAAATATTAAGCAAGAATATGTAATAGTATTTGACACATAGGAGTGCAAATTTAAACAAAAGCAGAGCTCATATATTGCTTTTACATTCTATCTGCCAGTCAAACTGAGACTTTATAAAGAATGGCAACGCAATTTTCAGTCATGTATGGTATATCGTGTAGGTCAAATTCTTTTATGTAAATCTCTTTCACTTGGGTGTTTAAATTTCAATAAAAATGTAATGATAAAAAGTGTGGCTTTTATTTCTCCTTCTTCCTCTAATTCATTCTGAGTTTTAGAGAACAAGTGTTTTATTGAGCATGACACCTAAAAGAGGCATTGTTTTAAAAAGGTGTTAAAACTAGAGTCACATATGTTTTGGATAATGCAAGTATTACAGGAGGCTTCCCCACACAACCTTTCTTTCCTGTAAGCTGGGGCTCATGGAGCTGTTTCTGTGGGTTAGTTTGAGTTCACTGGAACTCTTCAGATCACCACATGAGGGTACCTTACCTGATGACTTACAACAGCATGGTGCATTTCAGAGGTTCCAATTGTTATTTTGCTTTTCATTGCTGTTTTCATACAAGAGGTTCTCTGTGTAATGAGTATAAAATATTCTTAGTGCTAAATTGTGTCTAAAATTAGACAGTAACTTGCTTCTCTCAGCCCCTAAAA
>VYXF01008081.1:564602-575551 GCA_013397295.1 Polioptila caerulea | reverse complement strand
GAATGACACAATATATGGGTTGTTATTTTGTGGGTTTTTTTTTTAATACAGAACAGTAAACACACGTGGTAGATATTTGTATCTAAACAGAAGAAAGCAAAAATATTCCATTTCATGTTTTACCTGCTGTGCTGAAATTCTCAGTTCTGAGGGTTTTTTTGGGAGACTACATTGGTATAAAATATTTTTTATCATGACCTGCCTGGCTGCAAAGCAGGACCAGATTACCTATCCTGTGAAAAAAAACCCAAAAAGCCAGAGTGGCTGTATTCACTGTCATTATGTTGGACAGTAGAGATGAGCAACCATAATAATTGCATTTTCTCATGGTAAAAGATGTCAGCCTAGGCTTCTTATCCTGCTAGGACTACAACCACAATAAAAAAACCAAACATCTCAGGTTTATTTGTTTGAGGCTGATCTAAAGCACTTAAAAAATACTGTTTGGTTTCTTTTTATTTNCGGCCGGGTGTTGAGACCACCCAAAGGAGCTAGCCGGGGGGACTGCGGCGCGTCAGTATAGGTGCTTAAGTCATGCCTTAGATCAGAGCCTGGATGTTTGTCATGTAGGATGAGCCCATCAGGGTCAATAGCATTCAAAAGTTCAGTATCTTGAAAACTTGTTTTCCAAACACAGCCCTTCTTGTGAATAGAAATGTTGTTTTGCATGGGGTGAATCAAGGGGGAGTCTTGATTGCAGCTGTTCTAGAGCTGTAATCCTGACTTGGTTACTGGCACCCTGTTTGGCCATGGATACCTGCCAGCTCTGTGCCTCAGTTTTCCTGCCTGTAAGATCTGGAGAGCAATGACTGACTGAGACACAATGAGCTGTTTGTAGAGTACAGAGAAGGTGTGAAGCGCAGCAGAGTCGCTAGTTCGACTGCCTAAGAACTGTTTTAAAGAACAGCTTAGTGAAATCTAGGGTGTTTTTGACCCATGTATTCATCTGTACTAGTTCCCCTAGGTGACCTAAAAGGGATTAACAGCTATTCCTAGGTTAATTGGCCTCCATGGCATCTCTTCTCTAGAGTCTGAATGGGATATGCTGGCTGAAAATCCAAATCCCCAGATGCATTTTAGCAACTAATATGGTAAGGGAATCAGCAGTTTTTTATTAGTTTTTCAAGCAGTCTGGTGGATCTTAGTCATCTAGAATGGCCCAAATCGAACGACAGCTGCTTTTGCATCTTTTCTCTGCAGATGTCATTTGAATTACTAACACCAGTGTTACATGCACCTCCTACAAGCTAGCACTGTCATTCCCCAGCTGCAGATTTTCAAGCATTTCAGATACTATCTGAGTAAGTACTTGGGTGGAAGATTAAAAATAATAATGAGGCACGTCCTATAAATCAGAATGTCACTCTTCAAACTTGTTGGAGGGTGGCAATACTTCTGTCTGTTGGGCAGGCAAAAGCAATTGTTATCAATTGCTTTAACATGACTTCACATTACTTTGTCATTACTTCACAACACCATCCAAAACAGTCCAATATTCATTTACTGTGTTATTTGAGCAATTATAACACCCTTATAAAAGCTTTCAATAACAAAAAATATTGCATTGGAAACCAAAAATCGGTTTCAAGGGAAGTTAGATTTCTAACTGCTTTTAAATATCTGAACCCTGGTCTCATTTTTTTGTGATTTAGACAGATTATCATGTCAGTATGCCATATTACTAAGAGTTGTCAAACATGAGATGCACTGAGGCCTGAAATCACATTTTTTCCAAACCTGTTAAGCTGCCATTCAAACATTAGTCTGTAAAACCTGTGATGAAGAAAATGTGAGGCATGGATTGTCTATGAACAAATCTATAATATTTCAAAGTTTTAAATCTTGGAGGATGCAGCTGACTACTAAGACAGATTTAATACTTACAAGATACAACAGTATGAATAATGTAAAATTAATTTTAAAAGAAGCATTTAATGACTGGAAACAATTATGACCTTGATGAAACTAAGTGTTTTGGGACTGCTGAAGGATAGTATAACTTGTTCAAAGAGCCAAAAAGCTGGTGAAGGGTATGAAGCACAAGCCCTGTGAGGAGCAACTGAGGGAGCTGGGGGTGTTTAGCCTGGAGAAGAGGAGGCTCGAGGGTGACCTTATCACTCTCTACAACTCCCTGAAAGGAGATTGTAGCCCGGTGGGGATTGGCCTCTCCTGCCAGGCAACCAGCAACTGGATGAAAGGACATAAACTGCATGAGGGGAAGTTTAGATTAGACATTAGAAAGAAATTCTGCACAGAAAGAGCAATCATATATTGTAATATGTTGACCAGGGAGGTCATGGAACCACCATCCCTGGAGGTGTTTAAGAAAACACTAGATGTGACACCTGGTGCCATGGTTGGGTTGACACAGTGGTGTTTGGTCATAGGTTGGACTTGATCTTAGAGATCTTCTTCAACTTAATTAACAAAAAAAATACCCTAAATCATAAATATTCATATTAAGAAAAAAGACTGTCTTTATGTTTCTACTGAATTTACCAAGTAAGCTTTGCATAGATGGAAGTAAGTGATTTTACTACCTCATTGCTATACCCAAACAGTAAAGATTTTATCAAGGAGTTTAACTCCTGCAGTTATTTTAGTCTTTGCTTCATA
Organism: Polioptila caerulea; assembly: GCA_013397295.1. Lineage (NCBI taxonomy): Eukaryota > Metazoa > Chordata > Aves > Passeriformes > Certhiidae > Polioptila > Polioptila caerulea. The sequence goes on along the minus strand of VYXF01008081.1, from coordinate 572,935 downwards.
ATTAGGTCTTGTTTTATGTTTTCTTTACCCATAGGATTATTATTTCTGTCATTCAGGACAGATGGAACAGGGACTTCTGTAAATGTACATTGATCCATGTGTTCCTTTGAAAAACTGAATAAAGAACACACACCCACAGCTGAGAAATTCTGTGTATTCTCTAGTGTGTCCATACAACAAACTAACATATAAACTACCTGGGAAGAAAGCAAGCATTCAATATCACACTATTGTGTGTGATGCTAATAATAACAAGAGTGATGCTGTCAGGGTTAGAGTTCTTTTGAGCTGGTGTGGGGAAAAAGGGTAAGGAAAAGGTATGTTGCATGGCTGTTTAAGATGTTAGTTGGTCTTTTACTGTAGTTAAGCAGATTTATTTTCTTTTCCACTAACATTACTTACAGCAAGTTTCAGGTAAGACCTGTATAGAAAATAGATGAAGTACACAGGTGGAACAAAAAGATCCAGTGGTGTATTATAGGAAGGACAGAAGACAAGCAGAATTACCTTATAGCAAGAAGCAGAGAGAACATCTGCAAAGAGAAAGACAACATCATACATATATATGAAAATAAATATTAAAAATACAGAGGGGCATACAGACACATAGAAAATCCTTTGATAGATATAATCCTGGGCTTAATAATGGGGAAATTTTCTTCTGTGTGCAGGGTTGGCTATAGGAGAGCACTGGCTTTAGTTTTTAAAATATTTTTAGAGAACTGTAGAAAATTATGGGAAAAAAGTCATATTGCTTTTTAACTTTGATTCATGCTTTTGTGATTCTTCAGGTGCATTTTTCTTCTTTACTCTTTACAGTATAAAGAGAGAGTGAGAATTAACTCTCTATTTACCTATATACACCCGATCAGTTTTCAGTGGGAGGTATTTGCACCAAAGTCTTAGTTGATGAACAAGCTTTTAAGTCCTAAGATATAAGCCCTAACAAGCTTTATAAGACTTAAAATATATAAGACATTCAGTGTGAGAGGATAGGACTCTACCAGGTGTATACATGCACTTAGGAACTTTTATTCTTTCATTTTCTCAGAGAGAGAGAAGGAAGACTCTCCAAATAATATCAGAAGCAATACCAGCTTGAAAATCTGAGAGCAATGTGCAGAACTCATATGGAAAGCACTAAATAAAGAGAATACCCTAACTGATATTTCCAGTCTGGTTGATCATAAATTATTTTATTATGTTGCTTGGCATGTGACTTATCTCAACATCCCAACACGATCCACTGGAAATAGCTCGCTGCAGTATAATATATCAAAAATGTAGAAGCACAGGAGGAAACTGATACATCTCACCCTAATGAAATACAGATTTTGTCTATCCATTTTGTTAATTAGCAAAGTACCTCAGATCTAATTATGAATCTATCTTTAATATGCTTGCTTCACCCTGCACATCATGGGCACATAGCATGGTAATTATGCTACATAAAACTAAATAGAAGTTATGTCCTCTGGTGTTCGACTGAAGAATCTTTGTGTTTGGGGATATTTTAATTTCTGGAGTAATTTTATAAAAATATCACTTAAATAAATCATCATCTCTCACCCTTACTATGGCTTATGAAACTACATTATGAATGCTTGGTGATAGATTATATTTTATCTAATGTATCTTTAAAACATCTTCTAAACCAATGTTTTATCACAAGGTTGATAAGACTGTGTTTTGTTCTCATCTGAACTGCTCCACTCTCCAAAGAAACAACCCTCATTATCAATGTCCTTAATTAAGGAAACATGGGGGACAACTGTTATGCTTTTCAATACTTAGAACCTCAGACTGGAAGTCAGTTCTGGAAGATACCCGCAGTCTGGTAGCACAGTCTGCAGGTACTGCTGTGCTCTGGTGTGTGCAGAGACCTTGTGGTGAATGAATAGGCTTGGGGTAAAACAAGAAGCAAATTATGCAAAATACTTAAAAGCAGACTAGACAGATATTTACTTTAACCTTGATAGTGTTGTATCTGTATGTAGGGAGAAGAAAAGTGCTGACCACCGGCCCTCTTTCCATCCTGTTTCTGGAAGGGAAACTGAGCATACAGGCAGGGATGTAGCTGCAATGCAGCAGGGTAGACAGCTGGATACCAAGGAAAGGACCATTTTGGGTACATAGTCAATATCAGCTCCTGTGCAATGTCCATTTGATCCCAAATGGAATTTCTCCCAGCATTGAACAACACACTACAAAGAGGGGGTAATGAAGACAGAATCATGACTTGAAGAACTAGAAATAGAAGCCCTCCTTTTTTGCCTAGTATGTGGAACACTAGAAGCTACATTGCATTTTAAAACTCAGTACAAATAAGGCAAACCTGGCATGATACCTGGCAGGAAAGACTGGGACATGAGGAGCAGGACAGAAAAGTGGAAAAGTGCAGCATGAAAATTTGTCTGAAAACTCACTGTAGGGAAACGAGAAACTGATTCAAAGTTTAAATGCCTCAGGAACATTTGACTGAAAAAACTTCAAAAATGTAAGATAATATAATAGCACTATTATATCCAAGAACTTGAAAGCAGAGGCAACAGCAGAAGTCAAATCTCATGTTCAGAGCAGTAGTAGAATGTATAACTGCCATTGTCTCACACTGAAGAATGAGACCCTTTTTTCTCCTTCTATTAATTTCTTATAGTAGAAGTAGCAAAATGTATTTACAAAAGTGTCTCTTGACTCCATAAGCTCTCTTGCCTATTTATACTTCAGTTATAAATAAAGAAAAGACAGTGTGTCCTAATTTAAAAGAATATTTTTCCTGCCAGAACAGTAAGATGATGAGCTATTAAATGGAGAACAAAGAAATAGTAATACAGTATGTTAAATACAAGTGAGACAGCTATCACATTTCTATTCAATACTTGAAAATATGCCCACCTTTTCTTACAATCATCCTTAAATAGCAATTCAAGCATAATTGTTCCACTACTACATGTAGATTGCTAGTGCCTGAAAAATTTTAATCTATGTACTCATGCATTTATGATAACAGCTATTAGACAAAATTAATAAGAAGTCGGTTGCTAGTACCCACAGGGTTTAATTGTTATTTTCAAGGAAGAAGCTGAAAATTTAGTTTCTGGCATTGTTCCTTGATCAATTAATTCTGTTTCACTTTAGTCCAGTATTTTCATATGTAAGTGACCATATCTCATTTTGGGAGTTGTCTTTCAAAGCTAATGAATGCATGCATAGAAGGGAAGTTAGTAAAAGAGAGGATAGCATGCTTATACCACTAGATACTTTCACTGAAAATACTCTTTGAATTAGACTGCCAGCTGTAATACAGTTGTAATTGCAGTTCATGCCTGCCCTGAACTAGACAACAGGTACTTCATCTGTACTACATAATTTCTAAATTTACTTTTGATTGGGTAGTGAATGTCCATGTGTCCTTTTCTTCTCAGGACTGAACTCTACAGTAGAGGGTAAATCTGTCTTGGAGCAGAGACAGGGCTTGGTGATGTCAGTGAGAAGTTAGAAGCCAAGAGAGATTCGGTTGTTGGCTGGTGGAGTGGGAAGTGAGTTCCTCAGCTGAGCAGCCTAATCCTTGATCACTCTGAGGAAACACATCAGAGTCCTTCTTTACATAATTGTCAAACTTTGGTTTAGAAGAAAGTATTTTTTCTTGGCATTGTACCTTCTCTTTATACCTACTATCCCCCTGGATGACTGCCTTTTAATTTCACTGCTCAGTATTAAGAAAGATTTTCCTAGTAGATGAACAGTTTATACTGCAGCCAAAGAAAAGGTCTATTGCACCCATAAAACCAGAACTACACTAAGCAGGATTTAAGAAATATTAGGTTTCTTTCAAACTTAGACATAAGAACAGTAAGTAACAATATGTGTAAAAACATTTTTGCAGTCTGTAGCCCCATAAAAACTGTAATGCTTTAGAGAATAAGCTTCAGGCAGGCCTTCAGCTAACTGCGTCCAGGCAAACCCTGAAAGGCCTCAGTTGTTGTCTGTTATGAGCATTACCAATTTCCTGTGAGAACTTGTGATGTGAACTGGAATTTGTTACGTGGCATTTCTTGCCAGGATGTACAGTTTTGAAAGCAGGGAGTATGTAAATGTTTGAAATATAGATATCTCTTCAAAGTAAAGGCTCCAGAACTATAAGCGACCTGCTCACTGACAATTACTGCTCACTGAAAATATGCAACTGTTAAGAAAATGAGGAGCCACTGGGCAACAGGACAGGGAACGTACCACAGCAGCCACCCTGAGCATTCCACAGAACCTCTGCCACTGCCAGCGACCCAGAATTCATACATGTCAAGAAACTCAGACATTTTACATAAGGAAAGGTCCTGGACATTTTTCCCACATCAGTGTACCTCATGGATGAACTGTGGAGACTGCTGCCTAGGCTGGGGTGAAGGTGACTGCCAAGGGGATGAGCGCCGCACTACTGGGGTCTCACCAGGTGTTGAAGATGGCTGCCAAAGACTCACTGCTTACAATGTCTACTGAGAGCAACTAAAAATGAGTAAGGACTAAGCATTAGTATGAAGGGCATCAATGAATGTCAATCTAGTTAAGTTTTTCTTTGGAGTTCAAACTGACCAGGCTTATCACTCTTATAAACACCACAGTGATATTTAAGTGTCTGATACATCCTTGTACATATATTCAGTTGCTGCTCTATCAGTTTGTTTATTAAAATTCTTCTTTTCAGTGGTTTTAGCCTTACATACTGTACATTTAAAACTGATATCTGCAAGATTTTACTTCATATCTGACCACAGTCTTCATATTGCAAAGATAAAGAGGCCAAGTCTCATTTCCTTTTTATGTTAGAGCTACAGGCAAATATCAAGGAATCTGGATAAGCTCTGGTCCAGGGCTAAAAAACTGAACAGGACATGAGAAACTACGACACGAGAAATCTCCAGACGTGACAGATAACAATGTGAGAAGATGCCAAACATTACAGTTAGCACTGTGAGGACTGTCAGGGACACCTGGGTGTCAGAGGTAGTTACTGAGCAGGTAAGCACGACCTGAAGCTGAGCATCACAGTCAACTGGAGGGCAGCATTGTAGACCTTTGGGGGAAAACAGCTTTACAGAATAAACAGCACTTAGGCCACCTTGTTAGTTAAGCATGCAATGCTGAGATTTCCTAGTTACCAGAAAAAGAAATATCAGATTCAACTATGGATGTAGTAAGACTGAGCTCAGCGGACAAAATAATTATTTGGGACAGAGCTGGAGTGCAGAAATGATGGTGAAGAGGATGGTGAAGTAAAGAGAAAAAGGGCAATAAAATACATAAATGATGTGTTTGGGTATGTCCAGGGATATCCCTTGTGCTTCACTGCAGCTGGAGGAGGACAATAAAGCCAAGCTGTTCCAACCATAACATGTGCTAATTCTGCTGTCATGATCAGGAGGAACTGGGGTCAATGGACTGAGGTGCTTTCCCTTGCTAGCAAGGAAAAACCCAGGACAGATGGACTGAGCAACCTGCTATCACACTGTCAATGCCTGATGAAAGCCTGAAAACACCAGCATCCTCCTGAAGATGTTTGACTGTTTTGGCTTTGTCTGCCTTGATAGATCTCTAAATCACAATTTTGCTAGGTATTCCTCACTGAAATTCATGTTTTCTGGATATGGTAATCTGACTTACACATGGCACTCAAGACATGTTTTACAATGATAATTCATACTTTTCCTTTCCCATTGTACTTACTTGAATTTGTTTAAAGAACAGGCATAAGATGTTTGACTTTTCAACTAGCATCTCAGCAAATACTATAAACTCAAGCGTATGTTAAAATATAACATATGGTGATCTTCTGACATCCATTACCAAGTTAACACTTAAGATCCTGTTTCTGCTGTAGCACAATAGCTCTTCCAGATATGGAATTATTCAAGAGTTAAGTAAATCTAAAGTTTCTCATGTCAAAGATCAAAGTGAACTCACCTAGGCTTTTTTTCACCAAAAAAAAATGGTTAAAATGAGTAAACCATGGAGTGAAGGGGAAATGCCTAAATTCTCCTCTACCTAAATTTCAATTAAAGGTAATAAAGAGGTTTTAAGAGAATAACACTCCTCCTTTGAAGGATAATGAGTGTGAGTGTACATTTCCCCTGAGAAGGTCTTTATTTACAATCTGGTCATATCGATCTTTCAACAAAACCCTGGAGCAGTAATTATACCAAAAGACGAAGAAAGTGAACACATATTTACAGTTAGTGAACAGTACGATAGACTTATTCCCATCTCCAGAACATTTTGTAGAAAGGTTTATGGTGAACCCTAAATAGTTGTTCATACTATGTCACGAACCAAAAGCATATATGCTAGCTCCTCGGAGCACTCACTATATCACTTGATTTATCATGAAAACACCAGCTGGTGAATTTGCGACTCAGACACAAAATTCAAAATTTGTTTACTTTCATTCCAAACTTGAACTTTTGACTGTATTACTTTGTTATTAACACAATATAAACCCCCACAGCCCCGACATTTGCTGAATAGGTCAGATTCTCTCTGGTTAATTTGTCATACTTCAATGAAACATACTGAAGTTTTTCAGCACTATCATGAAAAACTAAGTTGCTTTTGTAAATGTACATCAGCTTGCTCCAGATTCAGTGTAAAGACAAAGCAGAATCCTTTGGCACATGGGAAACCTTTTTTCAGCCAAATAATTAATATTTGATATCCTCTTGGGTTAAGACAGACTGGTATGAGATGAAATATAAAATGTTTGCAAAGGTTTGTAAAGATCAAGGCATAGAACCAATAAGATTTTTATTAGTTGTTTATAAAATATATGTTTTCCCACGTACCTAAGACAGATGTTTATTCTATATGCTATGCTGTGACCCTTTCAAAGCATAAGAATAAGACTCTGAACTTGAGTTTTTGCATAATGCCTTAGATATACATACATACTATCTCTTCCCAAATCCCTTTCCTCAATATTATACACTACCTTTGCTTGGATAAACAAATTTTTGTATTTTGTTTGAAAAGTGTAGTAGTTGTTCTGTACTTTAATCATTATACCTGCACATTCCTTAACAGTTCACCTCACATATACAGATTAAGTTTCTGCTGCCTTTTAAAATCAACAAAGCAAAATATTTCCCACCTCTGTGTCTTTCTTTCTTCCCCTAACTCAGAAATAGATCAAGGCCATGGATTAAATAAGGTTAAAAAAAGAGAAAACAAATAATAACTTGTTTTCTGGTACATACCCCTGCAGATTCCGTAAGTACTTGGAAAAATATCTGAAATAGCAATATTTTTTTCTTAAATATCTAACATATCTGATTGCTCTTCTGTTAAGACAAGATGTAGGAGGACTGTTCTTCCCGCTGAAGCACCCATTGACCCATCCTTCCCTTGCTTAAAAAACTTGCTCTTTCTTTTCCATATTCCCCTCTGTCCCATGGTGTCGTCTGATGTTGACTTCTTACTACAGAAAATGGAACAGAGCTCAGTGTGGTAAGCATAGTTCTGGTTTCTAGAAAGCTTTATCTCCTCCATTATGGGACATAACAAAAGGATTCTGAAAATTTCTAATTCTGCATTAGCTGTAATATTTCCTTAAATTAATACTGATTTTGAGGTGGTGATTGTTAGTTTAAGTGGCTTTGGCCTCATTAGAATATAATGAATTTTCAAGGTTAGTACTGTATCATGTAGGTAGTAATAATAAATAATTTCCTTGTCAGCAGGGAGTCAATGAATATTTTGGGACTCCATCTGCAGACTATTTGGCTAGCAGGAACGCACTCTACATATACTTTGCTATTGATGTGCCTGTAAAACTCCAGTTAATTATAATGGGGATTTATAAATGGACATCAAAGGCCAGTTTGTGAGCTCTCTGAAGCCCTGATCCTGCAAAGGCTTATAAATGTGTTTAATTTTCACACTGTTAGTAGTACAGTTGAAATCAATGTGACTTAATATTAGCTACATGCTGAGTCTTTGTAGGATTGGGGACTGGTAGTGATTTTATACAGAATTTACTTAGCTGGTTCCACTAAGTTTGCTTGTTGTGATTTGCATTAAAGTTATAGTCAAAAAACTATAATCTGAAGAGGGCACACAATCCTAATTCTAAATAGATTTTATATCACTGCAAAGCTTTACATTGAAAAGAAAAAAGACTTTTGGACAGCAGAGTTTTTCTAGAGGGGTAATTGGGCCACCTGTAACACGAACTTAAGTTAAGCAAAAATAGAATCACTTACAAAACTTACTTATGGTTCTACAAAAAGGTAAAAAAATGTTAAAACATCTTGATTCATTTCACAGGTGCTGTCCAAAGTTATTTT
>VYXF01008081.1:531413-564538 GCA_013397295.1 Polioptila caerulea | reverse complement strand
TTTTTTTTTTTTAATTGAAATGTAGTCCTAGATTTAGTAAATGTCGTCCTGTGAAATGCATTCTGTGTTACAGTTTTTTACACAACACAATTTCAACATAACTTATTTAGTCAGGACAGTCAACAAAAAGATCAGATCTGACGTTTTTGATATGACCACTGCTTACCACCATGCTTCTCCAATAAGCAGAAGCTATTAAATATCAGAGAGCACTGGGGGCAACAACAGGGGAACTTTATTAAGAGCCCCCACCAATCTACCTATAGGAAAAAGATAAAGTTTAAAAAAAAAAAAAAAAAAAAAAAAAAAAAAGGGCAANAAAAAAAAAAAAAGAGATGGCAGAAGAAAAATTAATGAAAGAAAATATGTGGGATTGAGCAGAAACATTTCCCTGAATCTTACATTTTAAAATCAGGAACTTCAAAAAATTAAATTCCTTCTCACACCATAAAATGCATGGAGGAGAAATCTAAGTGGGCTTCAATTTCTCAAACAGTGGAGGCAAGGCGTCCCTTTGTCCTTGCTCGGTTAGTGCATCCCTGTGCTATTTGTCTTTGTCAGACCTATGCATTTGAGTACCTGCACTCCTAGGTCCCAGTTTGGGCTGTGCTCCTGTGCTAAATGGATGCGCTGTAGGATATTGACTACTGTGAGTTTGACAAGGCTGCCCTTTTGACAAGGTGAAAGAGGTCATTATATTCACCTCTGGGATGCAGCCAATATAAATCTCATTCTTAAGGAGACACAATGTGTTCAGAAGCAGAGCCACAAGTCCAACAGCCTCCTGGATATTGCCTAAGCAACACAGATCTTAAAAATTATTAAAATGTAGTCCGGGTCACCCAAGTATGATAGGAAATAATCAATACTGTTTATTGTTCTCTGTGGTATTATGTCTGTATCTAGGACAAATACGGGAGATGTAGCTTGGGGCTTTCTGTGACAAACAAGTGTTGCTGTTTTAGGGGAAAGCATGAGTGCCAGAATGTCAGCCCATCCACAGGGGAGACGAAAACATATGCAAATGAGCAAACCTCCACAAACCGGTGCATTTCTTAATCTTCTTCATCTGTCCCACCCCTTTTTACGGTTAAATGAGTTACTGCAGCCCTAAAGCTGTAGAAATCCTAGCACAGTTGCCACTAGAGACTGGGGCTGAATCCCAATGAGTAGAAAGCACTGATTAAATGACAGAACAGTCTTTTCCATTCCAGTAACTCCAGTGGTCAGGCATTGTGAGAGCAAGGACTTTGAATGTCATTGAGCTAAAGGAGTTTTCATACTCATTACCATTCTTTGCATATTCAGCCGCAAGGTGGGCCCTGGGCTTCTTGGCCTCCTTAATGCTCTCTTCAGGCTGCACAAAATTCAGAGAATCTCACTAAAGAATCCCATATGGCACCAAGGAACCTGGCCCACTTTTACAGACCGCTGGCAACTGAAGATCTGCTACAAGGAAATAATTTTGATGCCCAAAGGACAGAGCTGACTCAAACATGGCAAACCATATATTGTCACTGCAAAAGCTTTATGTTGCAAAAAGCTCAGAAACACATAAAAATAACTACTTACAGAACCATAGAACCTGTGAAATATTTGCCAAACAAATAATAAATTTTAAGAAGCTTCTTTGCTTACCTGTTATTTACTATTTAACAGTTTTCTACATTAGAAAAAACATAATCCAAACCAACTATGAAAGTGCATAAATGGTTATCTAGATCATGCATCTCCTGTAAGCCCCCAGGAAAACTGACCATTTTTGAGAGATGCTGTATATCTGTGATTCAGATGCTAAAATCTTCAATATGTATTTATTATCAGAGATGGCTATTGCCTTGCCTTTGTGGTTATCTTGTCTATGTGGCTATTTTTGGTAAATTGTGGCACATAATCTATTTGTAATATCTCTACATTAAGTCTAAATAATCACTACATAAAAGCTGGATGAATTACATTATGAAGCAAATGTAGGTCTGCCAAAGAACTGATCTTTATGAGACCTAATATAGTCTACACCACAAAATAGGATTCAGTCTCCAATGAAGCAAAAGTACTTGAGTTTGGCCCCGCTGAAAGAAAATGTCAGATAAATTACAAAGCTTCTTTTTAACCCAAATTATCCTTTCTTAAGTAATTGATGGCAAATTTTTCTGCTAGTAGTTTCTCACATACCGCTGCCTTGTTTTAAAGGCACGTCTGAAGTGGAAGCCTGCTGTTGGCATTGTGCATAGCAATGAATTGATTCTTGTCTGTGCGGGATGCTGACTAGCTGTACATTTGTCATATGTAGGAAGGTATGTTCTTACCTTTCAATCAATCACTATTAATTTTATTTTCCAGATCCTTTCCTTTTTATTTCCCTCATATTTCATTTGAACATCTGTCTTAACCTAAATATCTAATCTTTTCGTATGCATAGGCATTGACAGTCATTTGTAAGAAACACATATATTTAAAATGTCCTCTGTCTTTCTGCCTGTTTTGCAGCTGCCTTCCTGAAAGGCTCTATGCAGGCTGCTGTCAGACCATCTTTCCTCAGATTGTTTAGTATTCAATTCACTGCTCATTGGCTTAATCCTCTTCACTCTCTTCTATTAAAAAAGGGATTAAGCATTTCTAAAAATAAAAATAAATGTTGAAAAGTTTGAAAAGGTGATGCAAGTAACTGTGAGTGACTAACAGTTGAAAGAGTTCAAACATTCTCTAATTAAACACCAGTGCCAAGGAATGTTAAATGATCCTAGGAGTTGAGCTCTTATGGGGCTTGTAAGTACTCATTGATACAGCAAACCTGCGCTCTGGCACTGGAAGAGCAGCTATGTCCCTATATTCTGATAGAAAGAAGGTTGGAAAGCTAGACAATATTTGAAAAGTGACTCAATGGAAGATGGACAGAGCATGGAGTTGAAAGTTTGAGCCCATTCTCCTTCCTTTAACTTGTCAAAATAAGCCCTGTAACATATTGCTCCAAGCTTATTAACTTCTGATCCAAATGAAAACCAAGCTGCTCAGCAGAAAATTCTGATAAAATTCAAACTTTATCTGCCCACTACAAATTAACTTTTTTTCAGACCATAATCCTTATTTCTGCCCCCAACTTTGTTTGAAACATATTTATTATCAATCCCCAGAGAAAGTGGAAGCTTAGGGTATTTACTTGGGCTGTTAAAGTAACTTTTGGAGATGTTAGTAGACATCTCTTCCTCCTGGCAGATATTGGAGACTAATGCTGTAAACACAATTGTAATTGCTCTTACACTGCACTCCCAAGTTCTTGGGTTACACATGCTCTTCTAACACAGACACCCTTGTTTCACAGGGGGGAAACTGAGGCAAGACAGGTGATGACCTAACATAGGGAGGATTTTAGCCAGTTACATCTGTTTGTGCTTCAGTTACACTCCTACCTTTTTCTGCAATTTACCCTCATTGGTGTTGAGATGAAACAAGGTTTCATAACCTCTAATAAATACTGTATGTTTTTATTTGAGTTATGTTTTTACCCAGATAGAAAAATAGGTAACAAACAAAAATAGTTAAACTGAAAATTTGTAATATGAAAAAGACTCCACTCCTCAGCATTAAAGATCACTTTTCTGTTCTTTCATCGGAAGAATACAGAATTTAATACGTGTATTTTTTAGAGATTGAGAATATTCTTTAATGCATAAATATAATACAGAGTAAGGATTACTGAAGATTATGAGGAGGTATACAATGAGAAGATGAAGGCTTAAAATGTTATGCTAGTGAAGTGTAAAAGTCAGTGGAAGATGTACCCTGGATTCATTTAAGACCCTTTGCTGAAGCTTAAAGAATAGTATAAAGCATCCATTGGAGGCAATTTTAAACTGTATTTCTAGAAACAAATCTTTTAAAGCTGAGTGACTTCAGAGAAGCATCAGTTAGAGAGAAGCTATAAAGGCCTAACCAATAACAATGATGTTCTAAAAAAGGAGAATGAGGAAAAGAAGCAGCATGTAGATAAGGCCAGTCAAAATGTTACATGAGATCATCCTAATGACTGTGAGGTTACTGAATAAGTCATGATCTGTTTGATGGAGTTTCTAGAGAAACAGACAGGCTCTGAAAGGTACTTTTTTTTTGTAGTTAACTGTCTTGAGCTAGCCAAACTGAATCTCTGTTCTGGACAAAATACTTCTGATAAGATTTGGCTTAGATATGATTTTCCTTTGTCTTTTAGACATCTTAGAACATTTATAGTCACCTCTGTTTTGTCATTAAAAATTACAAAAATCAGAAAATATTCAGAGGCAGAAGATTAGAGTAATAAAGAAGATGCAAAATTTATTTTAAGAGGAAAGACTGAAAAGAGTTTGATTGCCATGCTCACAGACCTGATGAATAGTTTTGTTTGAATTTTCACTGCTTTTATTAACATATCCCTCTTTTTCATTACTTCAGTGTATGCAATTTCTACATTCCTTAAGGAATTGCGAAAATAAAATTATCGATATTCAAATCATTCTGTAGATTTGTATCTCCATGCACAAGAACACGTAGATCTTTTGTAAATGTACATATTTAAGCACAAAGATATTCATATATATATTTAGACTGAATTCAGTACTTATGTGAATGCATAAGTAATGTGGCATGATTTTAGAAGGTGAGGCTACTTTAGCTGAGCTGGAACAAAACATTATATTTCATTAAGTCTCCTATGCTAGTATGTCCCTAAATTGTTGATTGTATTGATAAATTTACCTGAGAATTATAAGATTATAATTATTACGTAAAAAAAAAGGGAGGAGTGGAGAGGAGAGAGGAGAGGAGAGGAGAGGAGAGGAGAGGAGAGGAGAGGAGATAGCCACAAGCTTTTCTTTAAAAAAATTCCTAATAGAAAAGTTTTAAAAATACCATAATGTCAAGTGTACTTCTAAAATCACAGTGTGCTCTGTGTAAACATTATATTTAAAAGAACTGTAAAATAATTGACTTCCCCCTCCCTTCCAAAAAACTCACCTTGTTGATGACATTGAATCAAAATACAGAACTAAACTCTAAAACAAATTTCTGTATTTAAGAACAAAAGTTATGTATAGGAGAAGAGAAAGGATTGAAGCTGGTGGAGTACAGCAAGGACTGAAGGATTCATAATAAAGATCAGAAAAGAGGAAAAAAATAGTCCTTAATGGAAGAAGTAACTGTGGGAAACTTCTAAATTTTCTTGTAATGATGTGACAATAAGTTTTATATATGGAGGACAATGGGGTAATTCTGAATGCTACTTCAAGTTGAAGCAAAGAAACCAATAGTAGTACCTCTCTAAGATTAACTGCAAACAAGCACAACAAACTGCTGTTTTCCTTGAATTTATTAACTGGTATGACTGGCTAAATTCATGGGGAAATCAGATGAAAAACAAGAAAAATAAGGGTGATTTAATTATTTTTCCTTTCAAATATTGAACTTTTCCTATAGAAAGAAGAAAAAGACCAAAACATTTTGAAATTTTTAATCATTTTGAAAACTCAGCCATACAATTTACAAGAATCTTAGGTAGTTTTTGTTAAACTAAACCAAAAAATTATCAGTATAACCAACAATTTTGAGCATATTAGCATAACAGACAGAAAGTGTCCATGCTATATCTGAAAGCCTTGTGCTTAGGCTATCATACTAACCCGTGTATCCTACATTTCACAAGATTGACCAACAGCCTTATTTTTAAGACAGCGTGATAGAAGTTATGATGAGAATTTTGAATGACACTTGAGAAACTTTTCATAATCTGTACCTTAATTTTTCTACAAAATAATACTTTGATGAAAATTGTTTTGTTGGAAAATGCGCTAGTAACTCAATTAATGTTATTTCCTTGGTTAGCTCCAGCCTAATTTTAAAATTCCAGGTTTTGTCGCAAAAATCGATTCTCTTTGCCTAATCTTATCTCTTATTCTCAGTAGAAACAAATTCACCTGTTAAATTGAGTCTTTTCCTGTGCTAATTTCAAAAAGAGAGAATTTATCCAGTGTCCTACTTGATGCCCATATTTAAGCTAAATCATGAGAACATAAATCAGAAACCCAAGTAACAGCCGTTCAGCTGACAGATCAGGTAGGAGGGAACGCTTAGTCACAGTGATTAATAGGTCTTTTCAGGAAGCACTTAGATACCATGGTGATGAGTGTTACAGCAAATCCTCAGATAGTCCTTGATGACTTCATATGGTCTAATTCCTTTTTGACAGTAAAGGGAGGGTAAAAATTAGACTTCTAAATTGCCTGTTTGATATTCACATGGAAATAGACTGAACAAACTACCATGACTACAGGGGTCTAGGTTGAGACCATCATGTTCAAGGACACTTGAAAGGACAGCTTCTAATTTTCTCAGATGATTTTGGAACTCTTGCTGAAGGTCTCAACTTGCAAGCTGTTATGCACGACTGCATATAGGCAAACCCCTTCAAATTTTTTAGTAGTTTTTTGTTCAAGCATTTGAGGCGTAAAAGGCTTTTGTTCAAGGATTGAGGCTTAAAACAATAATAATTAAAATACTCTGATTAGGATCCTTAGATCTATAAAAAGACTATAAGAGGGAACTGTGCAGGGTTTTTGGATCCAAAAGATGTCTGTGCTACAGGGAGTCCTAAGCCTGGCTGCAGTGTGATAAAATCACCTTGGTCACTGCAACCTCTTTTGCCTATGCCACAACTTTAGCAAATCACTCTTGTTATTCTTATTGAAAGAATAATCAAAGACTGTGGGCAAGCAGTCATTACCTTAAGAGAGAGTTACAGCTGCTATTCCTCCTGTCCCTCAGCAACAGGGAATGCTTCTCATTTTCAGCACTGGTGAATATGTTCAGTGCCCCAGAGATCTCCTTCAACTTTTCACTTTCCAATGGAAAGAACAACTAATTCTAGCCCTTCTTCTCAAAGGCAGAATAGTTGTTTGCTATACAGCACTCCTAATTCTTAAAATTTTCTGGATCACCACACTGGGTAAAACAACACTTGACATTTCCACGTTGAAATTATACTGTTGTAGCATTTTTAGTATAAATTTGCCTAAAACGAAACCCTGTCAGAGAAGATAAGTATTTTTAATAGTTTATGTTGAAAAGAATATCATATTAATAAGACAATTAGAGAGATAAATAAATAAACTGATTTTTTAAAATAAGTTTTCTAAACAAGTTAGAAAACTAAAAGCCTATTGGCATTTTGCCTTTCAGTCTTAAAATGGACTCATTTATTTGGACACATGGCATTGTTGACCTGATAGTGAGATATAATAAATTGGTAGATTTCCACTGAAATGAATGTAATTTTGATTTTCACCAGGAGTGGGTCTAACTTTCACATCTCAGCTGCTCTATAATAATTACTCTAGCAACACTTGTACAGAGAACAAACACAACCCTCCAATTTTATCAGAAATAAAAGGGCATTACTAAGACTTTTCTTGTGTTTACAAAACCTTTGTGTGAAATAGAGAGAGAACTCGAAGCAACTTACAGTGTACATTAGAATATTCCTGTCTCCTGACAGACCCATCCATTTCCAAGGGTATTTAAATGCTGGCATGTGATTCTAGAGTTTGTTCTGAAGGGTCAGATTGCATAGTGAAACATCAATGAAAAAGGGATCAAGTGAGAACTTCCAATGCTTCTGAACACCAGGAGTTTTACTGGAGGGCCATATCCTTTGTGGCAGTGACTTGCATTTCTCTCCAGCTGGAAATTAGATTGCAGTCTTAGAGGTCTTTTCCAACCTAAATGATTCTATGAATTAAGCAGTTTATTCAATAAACAGGACTCATAGACTTTCGGAGATCACATCTTTTGAATATATTTGGTCGCTCGTTAATTTGTTAAATACATTCCCTTCAATCTTTCAATCCATTCTATTTTAATTTGTGCTTGGCAGGAACAGCTTTTCAAAATAGTGAAATGCTTGAGCCCAGTCTTATCCTCAGGGCTCCTCACCTGTAGAAGAGTGGAACTGCTTATCACCACTGGAAAGCATAACTGAGTTTGTTTTTTTGTGAGTTTTTTTTTTTTTTTGTAAGGGCTGAACTTTTCAATTTCTGTTAAATTATGCATTCTTTTAGGAAGAGAAACTTCATATTTGACTCTTACCATGATTCTATGCCTCTGGTTAGAAAAGTTCTCTGGAGGTCATCTGTTCCAACTCTCTATCCCCAGGCTGAAACAATTATACCTTTAGCATCCCTGACAGAGGTCTGTCTAGCCTGTTCCCTAGTCCGCAGTTTATGCAGACTCTTACCACTTTCATTATCAGTCTGTTTTAGCAATTTGCTGTTTTTAAAGTCAGAAAGTTTTCCTAATGTCACACAAGGCTCTTATGCTGCAATTTCAGTTCATGTCTTCTTGACCTGTCCTCCACACAGATAGAAAGCAGATTGGTTTTTTTTTGCTTTGCAGGAGCCTTTTACATATTTCAGAAGTGGTATCATGTTTCTTTTCTGTCTCCCTGTCTAGACTAAAAAAACACAGTTCTTTCAAACCTTCTTCACAGGTCATGTGAGTAGGGTTCAATATTATTTCTGATAATTTATGACATGGAGTCTCTCTATCTACATCTTTCTTGTAGTTTGATGTCTGTGAAAGACCCAGAAGAAACTGGACTAGCAGTACAAGAAGGAAAATATTGCTACCTATATTTCAAGTTTGGTTAATGCATTTCACTGTGCTGTTCTATACTCTTAAAACTACAAAACATGTTTGATGCATGTTCTGCTGATGTTTCTCAGCTTCATTTTTGCAGTTAGGTAGTCAGCTGGATTAAGAAACATTCCAATTAAAAGGCAGAGTCTTGCATTTATGTTCATTGATTTTTTTTCTCCTTCTCAAATAATTATTCAATTTGACAAAATTGTTTTGATTTTGGAATCTGTCCTGCAATTTATGTTAACAACTTTGAAAATTATATGTTATGTCAATTTAATAAATCTCATTTCTACTTCCATCATCTAATTTCTTGCTTATTGGAAAGTACTAGATCTCTGCTGAAGCACATAATTCCATTTTACACTCTTAACTGTCTCTGCTTTCTATATAAGGCTTCCTATCACAATCTATAGCAGGCTTATTCAAATACCACCATCTGCTATAAATTCAGCTATGAACTATTTATTTCTGACAAATCTCTTGGGTCCTAGAAACATGTGAACGCAAGATCACCACTTTATTGAGGTTGAAAGGGACATTGGGAGGACATTTAGCCCAGCCTCTGATCAAAGCAGGCTGGACAGTGAATTCAGATCTGATTGCTTGGTTTCCAAGCATTTCCATTTGAGTCTGGAAAATTTCCAAACACAGGAATCCCATAGCCTCTCTGGGAATCCTGTTCCAGAGCTTAATTACCCTCCTAGAGTAGATCCCTTTCACTCTGTTCATGCTGTCAAGGAGTTTGGCTCTGTCTTATTGGTAGCCTGTTCTCATGCAATAGAAAGGTGCTACTTTGTCTCTCCAGGCTGAATTAGCCTTTTCTCCTCTCAGTTAAGCGCCCCACCCTCAACCATTTTGGTCTCCTTCTGCTGGACTCTGGGCTCTGGACTCTGCTGCACTCTTTCTACTTTACTATAGGATCGTAGAATAATAGAATATCCAGCATAAGAAAGGACACACAAGGAACATAGAAATCCAGCCCTGGCACTGTACAAGACCATTCCAAGAGTCACAAGTATGTGAAAGTGTTGTCCAAATGCTTCTTGAACTCTGTCTGACTTGGTGCTCTGACCACTTCCCTGGGGAGCCTGTTCCAGTGCCCAGCCACCTTCTGCATGATGAATCTTTTCCTAATACCCAGCTTAAATCTCCCTTGAGACAATTCCTTGCCATGCTATCACTGTTCCTACCACTGGTCACTGGAGGGATCAGTGCCTGCTCCTTTGCTTTCCCTTGTGAGGAAGATGTAGACCATGATGAGGTCTCCCCTCTGTCTCCTCTTCTCCAGGCTGCATAAACCAAGTGGCCTCAGCCACATCTTGTAGAACCTTTACCAGCTGCTTTATAAACACTTGTACCAAAGCCCTGAAAAATTATTGCAACATTCTGTATGGAGTCTCTTAATTGCTGAATAAAGGGCAATACTCTCTCCCCTTGATCTACTGGCTATGCTCTTTTTGCTACAGCTCAGTATGAAATGAGCTTGTCTGCCAGGGCACAGGGGTGATGCATATCTGGCCTGCTGCCCACCATGTCCTTCCAGCAGAACTGTTTTCTGGCAGTCACTCCCTAGCTGATGCCTGGCAGCAGGGGGTGAGTGTGCCTCAAGCACAGGACTTTGCAGCTGTCATAGTTGGATTTCATAAGGATCTTGTTATCCCACTTCTTTAGCCTTTCGAGAGCCTCTCAACTGCACCCATGTTCTCAAGCATATCAACTGCAGGGCCCATCTCAAACATATCTACAAACTTGATGAATACACACTTCATCTGGTCCTACAGGTCATTGATAAAGATAGTAAACATGATAAATTCCCTGTTTAGTCTCTGAGGAATTCTGCCTATAACCAGTCTCCTCGTAGATTATGAACCACTACCTTTTGAGCATGACCATGCATATGTTTTTTACTTACCTGATAGTCCGGTCATCTGGACCATAATGTCCCAACAAAGACACTGTGGCAAATGAGATTCAAAGCCTGCTAAATTCAAAATAAGCATTTCCCATCACATCTGCAGATCTAGGAAACTCATCATAGAAGTAAATCTGGTTTATAAAGAATAGGTTACCTCTGGCAAATACATATGGGTTATTCCAAGACATCAGAAATATTTCTAAGGGAATGTGCTCCTTGGAGAGCTCTTTGAGGCATCAGAGAGAGATTGACTGACCTGTAGATCCCTTCTTACTTTTTAGAAAGTGACTTTACCTGTGCCTTTCTCCAGTCCTATGATATTTCAGAAATCAAAAAATCAAAACAATCTGTGAAAAATCAACACTTATTCAAGATCTGGGATCTGTGGAGAAGTTAAATGGCATAAAAAATTTCTTGTTGGCACAGAAAAATTCTAGCTTGCTCTCAATTCCTTTCCTAACACTCTATCTACTTTTCTTGATTGTCACTGCATTAAAGTATTCATATAACTATAACTGTGTAGACCTGAGGATGCATTCTGCTGCTTTAACAGGCTGCACTGATTCCATCTATGAAAATCTGATTGGTTTTGATACTGTGCTTTGATTTACATTTATCTTCACTGACTTCTGTTTGTCATTGGTGCTTCACGTATATGATTCTGTGAGACTTCTTCAGTCCTCACAGGTGATTTTCATTTACACCAGATAACTTTGTTTCATTGCAGACATTAACAATTCACTATCAGTCTTTCTTTCTGGATCTTTTGTCAAGTTTTCTTTGGTCCAAACAAAGATTTCACTATGATTCCATTCATAAATAGCATATACTTCAACATCTGATCTTTATTTTTTTTTCTTTTTTACTACCTTTTAAATCATTCTTCATTTGTATGGGAATCTTCCCTGCTCTCCCTCTTACAGAGTAGAACTGTTCAAAATATACCAAAAAATAGACTAATTTTGAATGGAAAGCAGAGAATATTGTGCATATGGAAAAAAACCCCACAGAATTTAGTTCTATAATATAATTAACCTACTTAGAATTAGAATTATAGGCTTATAGAAACCCTTCTATAATAATTACTTTTGGAAATACTTTGGATTACAGGTGTAAATGTTCAGGTTACTAGATTTAAATTTTACTTAGACAGAGGATAAGTTCATGTTTCTGAAAGGTTATCTGATTATACCATTTCAGATTTTGAAAGCTAATGCAACTCATGAGATTCAAAGAGTACTAAATTCAGAGTCCCAAATATGACATTGGATGAATTCTGATTTCGAGGTAAAAACATTATCTACTGAATCAATAACATCATTCTTTTAATATAAGTTCATGGTGAAGTAAATATTTTTTTTAATTGACTTTAATGGATTTCATTTCTAAATAGCTCTTAGAAGTTTCTTAGCCGTGCAACAACAGCAGTTGCTGATGTAGCTAGATAATAAGTCATTTGTCATCAGTCTGAATCTTAGATAATGGAGTCATGGCTGATGATGATCACTCTTGGACAGAGGCTTTGAGCACCTCTAGGTGCTCATGTGTGAATATAACAGTTGTTGATTAGTTTTATGAGAGATACATTGCACACATCAAGAACTAACAGTGCTTTCTCTATATCTGAGTATTTTGGTGAGCATTTTATCTGAAATTCTCATAACTCATTCTAGAGCACAAAATTGCTATGGAAGATATTGTTTTCTCTAAGCTTTACACAATTAGTGTAGGCTTATACTGAGACAATTTCTATGACATTAGAGAAATCTGGATCATTTGGTACATAGATTTTCCAGCTTTTATTTGGATTCTTCATCCAGAGGGTCCTGGTACTGGCTTGTCAGCAAAGTGGTCAGAGCACCAAGCTAGATAGAATTCAAGAAGCATTTGGACATTTTTAGGCACTTGATATGACTCTTAGGGATGGTCTTGTGTGGGGTCAGGAGATGGACTTAATGATCCTTGTGGATGCTTTCCAACTCAGAATATTCTGATTCTGCTAAAAACTGTAAGAATTAAAATAATAAATACAGCCTTTTTGTGGTTTGCATTGAAACAATTTGTTTTTCTATTTTTTAAGAATTTTCTATTTTTTAAGAACCTGTTAAATCACTCAATTTTACAGATATAGTTCTCAACTGCTAAATAAATCCCTCTTTCTGTATTATGATATTAAATAGACATTTAAACACTCTGGAATGGTTCCTTGGTTTGTCTATAAAGAAACACGTTGGAAATGAGATGCTGGTGTTTATAAGTACTTTAAGCTATCATCTGCTAGCACTGCCAGAAACAATGCTTACCTCTCACACCTGCTCTCACTTCAGCTCCGTGCAATGAACCACACTGGAGAACTGATGGAGCTGAAAAATAACTGTTTCCTTCTGCTGTGGAAGTTTTCATTTGAATCACTCTTGGTTCTGTCACTGTGAAATTATGCCTGCTCAAGGGAGGATATGGCATTGACAGGACTAGGTAACTTAGGGTGCTACTAGCAGTTAATAAAGGTTGAGCTTCAAATGAATGTTCTCTTTTTTACTGAGTAGCTTTCATTTTCTCCATTCATTTTCTGCTTTATTTTGCAGGGTTAATTAGCTAACATGGTGAAGTAAAATTTCCTTGGTTTTCCACTCTAAATTAATCTTAATGTTTTGTATTTTCTTTAAATTAATCATATTTGAATGAAAAGTTATTGGGTGAGGTATTTTTCTTGAATCTGAGAAAATCAAGGACATGTTCCCAACCCTGACATAGATGGAGGTGAGAGAAGAGGAAAAGGGTGATGGTGGGGAAAAGAGCCTTTGCAGCTGTGTAATCACAGCTGCTTCACAGGATGCAGGAGACAGCACAGCTATTGAGTGTGAATGGCGAACCTGAGTGCCCTAAGCACACCTGCATCTCAGTATGGTTAGTACAGCACTCTTAGTTTTGGAGAAGAGTTGCACAGTTTTTAACTGCCTAAAAGGCAGATGGTTTATATTGTGCTGTGGAAGTGACACTGCTTCCCCTGAGTTTAGACTATGCCACCAGCTTTTTGATGACTGTGTTGAAAAGACACTCACAGATGGACCATTGGCCAAAATCTTATTCACTAGCATCTTGGTACAGGGAAAGTCTTATCTGGGAAATCAGATCTCTTGAACAAAAGGTGGCTCTCCAGACAGAGATGGGCACCTCCACTGCAAGGGTCCTTGCAGCAATCTCTTCAGCAGGATTGCCTGAGACTCCTCAACCCACTGCTCTGCTCAGCTCCTGCAGTTCATCTGGCACTGCTTCTGTGTGACAACCCCACCATAAGCAAGCTCCACTGCAACAGATTATTTCAAGCTACAGACAAAACATCTCCTAATTCTCTTAACTGTCTACAAAAGACTGCCCCATTGGACTTTCCTACACACAATTTGATCAATTTTTTGGCAGGAACCTCCTGAGAGTCTCTGAGATAGCACATTTCTCCACCCAGGTTGTTAATCAACATATTTAAGCACAGAAATTGGTCTAGGCACTGCAGGGTTTCCTGGGGGAAATCTTCAGGGCAGTCTCAAATTTCCACGAGGAGAGTTTCTTCACCAATTAGTCAAATCCTTAATTGAAAGGGTGGCTAGAAGTTCGGTCAATCACTGTCTCAAGTCAGTTTATTGTCTAAATTACTCCATTATCTCCTCTATGCAGATGTATACACAGGGAGTTTCGGGATCACTCAAAGAGTTAATGACTTGAGTGCATCAGGTGTGCACACAGGCACAGTCCTGTTTCTCAGCTACACCACTATTATAGCCATAGGACAAACTTGAATTTCATTCTTTTTTTTATGCTTAAGTTCTATACCTCTTGCTGCAATTAAAAGCCAGGCTACCTGAATCTCAGTACCTCAGAAACTCTGGCATTGCCTGAGGAGTAAGACTCTAAGTTATAACTTTTATATAATTTTTTAACAGAAATTATTTAAAACAAGCCTTTTACTAACAATATTTTTTATACTTTTAAAGATTCAAATTGTCTTCATAGATGATGCAAAATGATTAAAAATAAATAGATATCCTCTAACAAATTCAAGGCACGACTTGTCTTCCTTGTGTAGTAAGGGCCTAACTGAACAATGGAGAAAAAGAGTTACCCATGTGCTTTTTGTCCTCTTTAGAACTCTTAGTATTATGTCTACTACCTACGAAGCTGAAGAATAACAAAACATGATAAGAATTTTTGTATAACTAATAGTTCTTACGTGCACAATATTAATGTACACTGAGGTTGCCAACTCACAGTACTGTCTAAACTAAATGTTCACTCAGTGAAAACGAACTCAGTGAGTTTGAAGTGCCAGTCTAATGAATTAATTGTGGTCCTTCCTTTATTTGCATTTAGCTTTTTGTAGGTCATGGTAAATGAAAGCCACGTGACTACACACAGCTTATGCTGAAGGTAACTTTAGCACCATTTATACCTCCATTCTCCTGTCAGAACAACTGAGCACATCAAATAGCTCTGCAGTGCTACTGGAACAAACCACCAGCTGGTTACAGCTAGGAGCATCCGAGAAGGGAAGAGCAGTCAAGACAAATATCTTGTGAAGGTAATTCCCTTGGACATAATTTTGGGACATTGCATCTGGTAATCTCAGTTAATAGGAGGTTATGCTCAATTTGTAACTGAATGCTATGAATTCATATCTGTTTTAGTTCCATATCTTGTCTTTTGTCTTATCCGTACCAATGTAAAGTTAAAAAGAAGTAAGTACGTGGAAACAAAACAAGTCTCCTCACTGTTAAATCTCAGCTGTTGGACTGCTTTACCTACATCTTAAGAGTTACTACAAATACGGGGTCTGACACTTGGTGCTCCTAAGTCACTTTAGAAGTTGTTTTTAACATCTATTTCTGAAACAAAAGCATCTCAACTGAGGTGCTGTTAATGCCGGCTTCTTCATCTCAAGACCTTATTCCTCCCTGCAGAATATCAGCAATTTCTACTGACTTTAAATAGAGGCAGTTTGTGTCCTGCAGGGAAGAAAAAGACCTAGGGAGCATTAACTAAAAAAGCTTTAAAACAGAAAACTGCAACTGAGGTCATCTTAATTCAAATATTTTACACTGTGCTGGCCTTAAATGAACTAATTTGAGACCTGTGACCTTAGCAGAGGGATTTCTCAATTGACATACTTTTAGCTGATGCAAAGTCTACCTGAAATGGCCTTAGGAGCTCTGTATAAGCATATTACGAAGCATATATTATGGTAAATGTGAAATTCTTCTGGATTTAGTAAAATCAGATATTCATAGAATATCTATGAGGAAAGCTTCAGATTTTGGGGTATTAGTAAGTTTTTGAGTGGAAGTAAGAAAGTAATAATGAATTCAGATGCAAGCAGATTAAAATATAAAATTATAAACCTCTCCTGTGCCATAAAGAAAGTTTTGTAAAATCAATGGCAGTTTCTCCTGTTAACTGCAAGAGATCCAGAGACTGACCATTGCATGCAAGGTCCCCAAAAAGCAGCTAGTATTTACCTGAAAAATTTGGAGCTAGCACCATATTTACAAAAAAATAGGTTTGCAAATATTTTCTAAAATCCAAATCAAAGCCATAAATGATCAGAGCGTATGTTCAGGATTCAAGCTTGTCCATATGATTTTCTCTTATCAAATATAAGAGGTAACCATTTGTATGATGAAGAATTGTTTCTAAAATTATCAATGTCCCGGCCCTCACCACCCACCCCCAAAATATAAAAATCCAAACAGAAAATTCCAGGAAATAAAACTTGATTAAACAAAAAAAATCCTTTGTAATTGTCCCACTCATTGCATCTCAGCTGGCAATGAGTATAGAATGATTGCAGGTATCTATTGTGGCTTCTCAGCCGAGGTCTATCAGCCTGATTCCTCCCAGCTATGTGGTGTGGTCAACATTGGACAGACCTGGACAGCTGCGGTGTTTCAGCTCCTTCCAGGGATGGGCTGTACTACCTGAGAGGAGGTGACTGAGATAGAGGAGTCCCAGGGTGTGAGAAGATAATATGGGGAGGGAGCTGTCACTGGCAAAAGGAAGGAATTGTGGCTCTATTGAATCTCTGCTTCCTAGGAGAGTTGCCAAAGCATTTTCGCTTCTCTCAAAGGCAGATGAGTATAAAACTTAATCGAGCCACAACAATTCACTACTAATTTTTTAAGAGTTATAAAAGAGAAAGGGATAAACAAGCACAGGAAAAAAACCCCCAAAATATATATAGCAAATGTTTTAAAGAACTCATAGAAAATATATTTTCCCAATATGTGAGCATGAAATGCTAAGCAGACCCACACAGCTCGGGAATTTGTGCACATGTAATTCTGACTTCTATCTTCACATCAAGCATTTGGCATGTAAGTGCATGGACAGTTAAAAACACTTGGATTTTACTGCACTGTTACAGATGCTAAAACAATATAATACTTGGCAATATCTAAACAGAGCATCAGTGCATGACTCCTGTGTCAGAACCCTTGTAATGGAATGCTATTATATATACAGATTTAAGACAGAAACAAACCAGAAGTGATATAAAGTTCTGACTTCTCTTCCCACACAAAAATCCAATACTCTTTTTTTCATTTGATAAAGATTGCTGCTCTCATAATTGTGTGTTAGGTTTAGCTCCAGAGTTTATATTTTTGTTCTCATGACCATATTTTTTGGGTTTAATGCAGTCTGTTGATTTTGGACTGCTGAGCCTGACTACATATATCAGGCAAAGGGATTGTTGGATATGTGCCTTCACTGTCTCCTTCAGTCACAAAATTTCCTTTACAGAAATGACATCTTTGGTATTACAGATCTGGAGATATTCCTTTGCTACTACGTTATGTCCTCTCAGAAGGATATACTCATATTTTTCTTTCTAATTGTCTTTTGTGATGAATTAGTTGATTTCTATTTCTAGTTTAAAATGATGCTTGCTTTATGGAAATTTTGTTCTTAGAAAGTTTCATTCACTTCCAGCACACATGAATAAAGTGATTTTACAATAACAATGAATTGCTCTTAAGAAAAATACTGAATTATGCATGTGGATATTACACAGAACTTCACCTACATTTTGAGAAATGATTGTTTAACCTGTTTTTCTCACTTTGTCTCTTAGATCACATAATTTTCCACCTTATGGTCTTAACACATTTTCAGTAATGACTAATATTGTATAGAGCTGCTCATACCTCTGCTATTTTTTAAAATTTTTTTTTACGTAACTTCTTTATGTACTTACCTATTTGGCAATATGAGGGAAAAGGATACTCCATTATTTGATGGTATACTTATGCTACAGACTTCTGCCAGAACATCCATGTCAGCTGGGATAGATGTGGTGTCATTTGAGACTGATTTAGCTGTAGGAGCAGAAACTATCATGTAGACTACAATGGCAGAACCATATTTTTGTCAGCTCTCTGTGAGAAAATTCCTTTGCCAGACATAATAAAGATATGTAAGCACAGTAAGGAGCTTTACTGACATGATGTAATAGTTTAACTGTACTTAGAAAACACTTTAGATTTGTTTGGTTTGGTTTTTGTTCGGCTTTGGTTTGGGTCTTTTGAGGTTTTGTTTCTTGGAGTTGTAAATTTTTTTTTTTGTAACAACTTTAGGCAACTTTTTGATGACACAAAAATCCATGAAAACTCCTTAATGCTTCAGCATCTGGACTCTTCCCTGCAATATCAGGTGAAACTATGTAAAGTCTCAGAAATTTAATACATTTTTAGTTCTGGACCATTTATCTACTGGATCTAGTTACTTTAGTAGTTTATTTGTCCAGAGTTTGGTTCTAGTAAGAAAAAGAGTTGTCCAAACACAGGTTGTCCAAACAAAAGTACATGCTTTGGAAAAAGTTCCTTAAGAAAATAACTTGTTTGGTCTACCTGTGCAGTAGGTGTTCTTTATGAAGTTTATTTTAAATAAGATTACATAAATCCCACAATATAATGCTGTTTCCAAGAGTATGATTTTCACTATCATTTGTAGTTTTACAGGGATCTTGATCAAATATAGCTTTCTTGAATTTGTGTCTGCATTTGGGAATCCAACACCAAGCAATTGCGTATTCAACCTACCTCAAAAATAAAAATATAAGTGTTACGGCTCCCACTTTATTGAGCTTTTTATCAAACTCCTGGTCTGTCGTTGTGACAACTGTAGTTGGAAATGGAATGGCTGATACTCCAACAAGGAGCTCCTGCACTAGGTGAGGTCTTGGTCTCAGTCAACTGTAATTTGCTCCATAGGAAAAAGATTATAGATTTTTATACCAGAATGAGGTTTTGGTAATTAGCAAACTGTACACCGTAGGGACCCAGATGAAAACTTGTTTCTTTTACAGACCTTTTAGAAATGTTAAAAATATCCCAAAAGCTGATGGGGAAATAGACTTAAAACTGCTGTTCAAAAAATGATATCCATTGTATTTTTGGAGACAGGGTACACAACAAAATAAATTCTAGACCTGAATAGAAAAAGTAAATTAAAGCAATGTTATTTTAGTGATGCTAGAAATATTTTTTTAAAAATATTTTTATTAAAAACCCCAAACCCAGTACTTTTGTAGAAAATTGCTTTTTCGCTATCAGATTTTTAACAAATCTTATAGCAGATGTCTTTACACTTTTATTAGTTTATATATTTTCCACGGGGTCTCATGATAATACATTCCTGCTGAGATATTGTGGTTCAGACTTCCAAGTGCATTCTCTTATCTTATTGTGTTGGGGTTTTTTCTTTTTTTCCTCATTTTTAATAACTTAGTTATGCATATATTTTGCCATTATGTCATTCTCTTCTCCTGGTCCTGAGATAAAACTTTCAAGAACAACTTGTTATTATTAGTCGAGGTATTCTGGCTCTTCTTTATTGTTCTTAAACAGATGAATGCTTTTATACTCCATTTTTGCCTTGAGATTTTTGAAGAAGTAGACATTATATCAGGTTGTTGAATTACAGGAAATACATTCTCTAGTATTATTAGGCGCCTAAACACTTACCAATCACAACTTTCATCTAAGTATTTTAATCTTCACCTGTATTAGTCTTTACTTAATTTGTTCTGGCTTACCTTCAGTTAAGTGCATTGTCCTTTACCTTTGTTATCACAAAGGACTTATTTCTTTCTCTTCTTTTTTTGTAATCCATTAGGAAAATGATAATTATGCATTTATTGCCTTTGGATATTTAAACATCACATTTTACCTTGCAAAATTATGGTAAATAGACAAGTGCAAGTCAATAGTAGATTTGCTTTATGAGCGCTGAGGTGGAAAATTTCTGTAACTTGTTTGACTGTGTTGTACAAGTGAGATGAAGATTGCTTTAAAGTAACTTTTGTGTCTCAGTTAAATTATGCTTCCTCAAAGACAACTGGATTTTTCATAAGCATAGAAAAGGATTTTTAATGTTTCCTTTGTTTGAAGTGCAGCACCCTATATCATTTAAATTGAAAAAACTTTACAGAGGTTTGCCCAGCTGTTTGCACTGCCAACAAAAACTTAAAGCAAAGGAAATTTCAGAAAATTTGTTCTGTAGAAAAGTTTTCTTATCTTTGACTCACTTATTACCTATCACAAGGTTCATTTTAATCCTCCTTTTTTTCTGAGGTGCTGTCCTTCAAAACAGCAGGTGTTGAAGTCTATCATGTAGCAAAATTCTTCCTTATATGCACATAGTGGAGTTAGTAGACATTTAATACAGAGGTACTTGAAGTGAAGCCTAACCCACATGAACCATGCAGCTGTAAAATTGATTATAAGATACCGTGTCAAGGCAGCCACTTTATCCATTTCCATGGAAGAATGAGTTAGAAGATGGAAGATTAGGTTGAGCAATTATATTTCAACTACCCAAAGTATTCCACATTTTGAAACTGAGCATCTCTGTGATTTGGGCTGTTGTAGGTCCGTTCTTGTCAGTCAGAAAAGTTACCATGTCTAGCAATATAAAGGATGTTTTCATTGCATGACATTGAAGGAAGTAAAGTAGGACATGTGTTTTCCCTTGCACAAATCAGTGGCAATATAGAGTCAGCCAGAAGGGAAAGTCTTGTGGGAAGATCTGCTGGAATGCTGCCAGGAGGCTTTACTGACATACTGTCCCTGATAACCTGAAAGGGGGAAATTCTGAGTTTCCTTACTTTGTCAAGAACTTTGGCAGGAATAAATGGTAATTTTATAAATTCTAGCTCAGGACAAAATGTCAGTCATGATTAGGATAAAAATAGGAACAGAGTATGCAAGAGCCAGGGGATCTATGGCCTTTTCCTTTCCTCTTGCTAACTAAAAAAATTTTAACAAATCTTCTTTAGATATTAGATATTATATAGTTAATCGATCCCTTTCCATGGTGGATAAGATATTTTTGCTTCTGTTATTGTAGTATTTTGGAGCTTTCAATCTGTTTCTGCTTGCACTATTAGTGAGCAAATACTATTTAGAATCATAAGTTCTTCCCAAGAAAAAAGGAACACAAAAGGAATTTTGCCTGATAGTAAAGCAGATATATATTTCACCTAAATTTCAATAAAATATCCCAAGTTTTACCACTAAATATTAATCATAGGAATAATCTAGCAATACAAATATATTGCAATATACTATATGGCAAATATAAATATGTATCACCATATAAGGGATCTGACACATAAGAATTTTAAAAATGTTGAACCCCTAATTTGCTTCCTTGATGTATAAATATTATACAGCTTTTGATTATTTTGTTGCATCTTATTATTTTGGCTGGATTTGGCCTCATTCCAACTTACAGATAAACTCTGAAAAGTAATTGGCAGTTATACAGTATAAGATCATTTTTCACATATAAAAATTATTTTAATGTAGTCTATATGTGTTTATGGTCTCTTTACCTTGGTAAGCTCCTTTTCATCAGTAATTGAAACATACAATTTGAGAGTCTATGAGTTTACCTACGATATTCCCCTAACGTAGCATTGATAATTTAATGAAAAAATTAACTTATTGATTTTGCTTATCTAACTAACCAGTAAACCAAAATCAGCATCTTGAACGAAGTACAGCTGATCAAAACTGATGTGCTTGTAAAAGTATCTTTCTGTTTTAACTTTCTTTTCACTAAATCAGCATGAAAAAAATAAAATGGAAGAATTTGATCAACATGTAATGAAATTAAAACACAGGTCATGGTTTTATCTATCTGAAGAAACATTCAAAACACTAAAGCATCTCCAGGACCATGAGCAAATCCATGAGCAATGTGATCCAGTCACGGCAATGGGTCAGCAGGGACAGTGTCAACTGAAGAACAGTCTCAGAAAATAATACATGGACCACATGAAATGGACCAGGCAAGTGCAGCTAGTGTCCAATCTGATTTTAACTCCACAAGGCATTATCACCACACAGCTGATCTGTCACAGAGTATTTCAAGCCAGCTCTGTGCCTCCAAGAAAGTAGCCTTGTGCACATCCAGCAAGTCTAAGGCACTGAAAGACATGAAGAAAGAATACAAGAATAATATGTGGGACCTTTTGGCTTCTTGAGAATGATCTGGACATCAGAAGACTGGGGAAATAACTCTCCTAAGGTACTAAAATGAAAAAAGGTAAAACTTCCATATTAGTGGGACACATGATTAACACTGGGACAGAAAACACCAGTGAAATCTATCTTAGCAGGAAATTTTCCCCCTTTTCTGTCATGGTTATAATCCTGCCTTGGTGTATTGCTGCTGAAAACAAACATAGTCTTATTCTTTAGCCTTGTAATTTATATTTGGTTAAGGAATTTAAATAAAATTTAATGTTTGTTGAATCAATTCGGATGATTGTTCCATAAAGCCGCATTTCTTTCAGAGAAAAAACCTCAGAGAATTCCATCAATTTTAGTTTTAAGAATCTCATACATCATGGACTGTCTGAACAGATGAAGTAAACAGCATGAGAACATCTTGAAGCATTTGAAATGTGTGGTAAAGGGACTAATGATCACATAAACATGGTATATAATTATTTCTACTTATGAAGGGACAATATTTCAATAGTATTTTTAAAGGTCATATATTTTGTGATTGAATATTCACTTGAAAAGAACTTGAGCGTTTGAACTACAGTTTATCTCTGCATCTTTGAGCAAATTAACAGTAACTTGGCTTCAACTCATCGAGGTTTTCTTTGCTTCCTGCCCACAGCAGGAATCCCTCTGAGAGCGAGTAGGCTGTTTTACAACTGAAACCTTAATTTGAGACAAACAGATGCAGTGTAAAACTAGCAAGTTGTTTTGTTTGTTTTGCTGCTGGAAGAAAAAATAAAAAAAACCCCCACAGATTCTGGCTACTTTAACTACAATCAATATTTTGAAATTCACCATTAATTCACCTGTAAATCCTTGTAAGTCCTTAAAAGTTTTTATAAGTAATACCACCACAGATCTCCAGAGAATGAATTACCTTCTCCAAGAAAAAATTATAGAATGAGGATTCACTCTTCAACTACGCTACA
The DNA here is from genome assembly GCA_013397295.1 of Polioptila caerulea. Classification (NCBI taxonomy): domain Eukaryota; kingdom Metazoa; phylum Chordata; class Aves; order Passeriformes; family Certhiidae; genus Polioptila; species Polioptila caerulea. The sequence continues at coordinate 541,466 of VYXF01008081.1, read as the reverse complement.
TATGGAGTCTTATAATTGAGTTAATGTTTAAAATTGTTTGTGCTTCATGGCAGAAGAAAGGCAATCTGAGCTGCAAGAACCATCTAGCACCACATAGCACCACATAATGCCTAGTGCAGAGTACTGGTAGGAGAAATATTAAAAATGTTTTTTCTTCAGAACTTAAGTGTATGATGAAGAAATAAGTATTAGGTAACATTGACATCCTCAAATAACTTTTAAAAAATCAGATTTGTTCATAGACTGCTTCTTCTCACCTTCTGTCAGCTGTTTATTTTAAACCACTAATTCAAAAAGTGAATTTTTAGTTCAAATTCCTTTTTTTCTTTTCTGTCTCAAGAGTATGTTCTATTCATACAACTTGAGAAATTGAGAAGGAAAGTGCATTCAGCTTTTTCTGCCACTGGGCACTTAGAAGATGTCTTGGGCCAATATGAAAGCATGAATTAATGAATTACTGGGAAAGCATAAGGATTCTTGCCTTTGAAAAGTCCAGTTTTGTTGTCCTTTCTTGAGACCTTTCCTGTATTTTGTCCATTGACTCTTGAGTACAAAAGTAAAAAAATTCCTACAAGCAGATTTTATTTTAAAGGAAATGGGGGGAAATGAAGATTTTTCAATTAATTCTGTGCTGAAGAAACTATTTCACAACATTTTCACAGCATTTCCTAAAGGAAATTTCTATTTGCAATCTACTGCTTAATTTGTCTCTGAATGTGTTATAATGAAGTTGACATACTGAGACATGACTCTATTTCTATGTACCAGTTGTATATCATAGATCAGAATAATAAGTAAATATTTATTTAAGCCTGCAACTATGCACTTAGCACTTTCTAATACTGCTTAACAAATTAGACCCTAAACTGACTAGAATTATCATGTCAGCTGAGAATGACCATTAATAAAATGTGATGTGAACACTTCACTCTTATGTTCAGTTAACATTTTTTTTTTGCAAACACTGTCCATTCTCGCATTTTCAACAGAATTATGGAATGTCCTCCACAAGTATCTTTTTAGCATTTAGAAATGTTTTGATCAATTTCCCAAGTGTGATGAAAAGCCAGTTCGGGCACTGGCAAACCAGTATATGAAAGGCTTGAAGGAGTTGTAAAAATCTTAAATAGCTGATCTGTACAAACCAGATTATTTTCCAAGTGATCCATGGGAAGTCATGGTCCTTTGTTAACAAACAAACTATAATATAATACTTGCTCCATTGTTTATATAGCTTCTTATTATGTGGTACCCATCACGAAAGAGATGCAGAATGTCTATTAATACTGCTTGTGGACAGATGCAAGTAAGTAACAATACTCATTATCTTTCTGAAGTGAATAATAGTGAAAAATATTGCCCATGAGTGGAATCTGTCACCCTCTAGAGGTACCTATTTACTTCTAATGGTTATTGAGAAAAATAAAGGCTCATTGAGTGTGAAGGTACCTAATCTGTGAAACGTGAACTCCATCCTCGAGGGAAGATAAGGCATTTGAAAAATTTAACCTCAGCAGGGTAAGGACCTTGATAAAGATTGAGATTACAACAAGACATGAAATTAAGGAAGAGAACTTGAAAAAAGTAAGACTAGAAGACCACTAAGGACTAAAAAAGTAAACTGGTTTTGAGAGTCACAACGTTTTCCTAACTAGACAAAAGGGTAATCAGCATACAAGACAAAAGGAATGTATTTTGAAAAGGAAGAAAATGTAGGAGACTGATTCAGAGACTGACAGTACTCTGTCATTTGCTCATCCTTCACTGAGATAGGTAAATAAAAGATCTCTATTTTACAAGGACAGATAAGAACACAAATAAATTTCCTGTTACATTATAGTAAACCTTCAACTAAGCTATTTTTTTCCATGCTGGTAAGCAATTTTGCATAAAAGATCTTCTACTCTAAAATGTAGTCCCTAGTGAATTTGTACAAGCTAATTATGGATTGGTGAAAAATAAGATAAGAGAAGTGCTGACACAATCTTAAATAACAGCATGCTAGACTAAAATGCCTAAGTTGGATAACAACTTCTGAAACTTTGCTCATTGGTGTGTGCAACATTGTCTTTTAAGCAAACATAGCGGTTTGCAGCTCAGCAACACAGCTAAAGAAATTTTGTAGTACACAAAATGATACAAAGGTGATTAGTATGTCACACTCAGATCAGTATGCTATGCATTGTGAGTGGGTTACCCCACACAGTATGAGTGGGTTCTGCACCATGAAGATTAGGGCTTAAGTAATGGAGTAAATATAAACGTAAGTGGCATCTATTTTGTGTAATTCAGGACAGCAGTAGAGGGATTATTGACAATACTGAAGAAAGTTTGTTGGGAAGTTGAGGAGTGGGCTAAGAGCTTCTCATAGACTGATTAGTGTCTTGAACTTCTGTCATATTCTTCTGGTTTTGTTTTTTAGTTTGATTTTTGGGAAGTTTTTTGTATTTTTGTTTTATTTTGAGAGATTGTTTTTACTTATTCGCTGTTTTTTGTCTAAATAAATTCAAATAGCTTTTTCAGACTAAGGTGAGTTGGTCCTGACTCTCTAAACTTCAAGTTTAGCAGTGCTTACTTGCATAGAGAAAAAACCTGAAGCTGTGTTTATGAAAGAAAAATTTAATTTTGCATACATCACTGGGAATGATGAAACACAAAAGAGAACAAATGTCTCCTTATTTATCCATTATGATCATTTCTTAATTCAGTTGGAAATAATAAACACACTTTCTTGGGCATCTTGGCAGGAAAATTAAATTATGTCTATGCAGCTGGACATAGTCTGAGCTTGTCAAGGGAAAAGAACCATAGTTTTCTCAGTGCTGAAAGCAAGCACTAAAATGTGAAGGTAAAGTCTAAGCATACCACTGAGGTATTGGATTACTTGGATAAGATGTTCACTGCTTGTTTGTTTCTTTTTTTTCTCAGTTACTTAGCCTCTGATAGGACTTCTCCTCTGGAAGAGCAGAGCTTATTAACATGCTAAATTTGTATGTCCTTCTCTTGAAAACTTATGTTACTTGGGAGGAAAGCCAGCAACCATGCTGGCGTGGTTATCATCCACTGCTGTAATACAGTCTCCATTAGGATGGGGGGCTGTGTTTCTTGAGTGGAAGGATTAAGACTACGCCCTATTACGGGATGGAGGAGTTGTTGCATGGTTTAAACGCACCAAGGGCTCTCTCACACTTATGTGTGTAGAGGATAGCAGTTCTTTCATACAAAGAAATAAGATTTAGATGAACCTATCAATCATTGAACTAAGGAAGTTTTATCTTTGTGATCTTAGGGGGCAGAGATATTTTTTTTCCTACATGCAAAGATGGGATCTAGAAGAGCTGTAGTCATGAAAAAAGCACCAGTTGACCTCCCCACTCTACTTTTATTTCCCTTCCTCTTAGTAAATGCATGTGGCCTTAAGCTTAGCAATAATCTATGTAAAGTTAAATATTAAAAAAAAATAAAATAAAATATTATCTGCACTTTTATCTTGCATGTTCATGCTAGATAAGAGGAAGAGTTTTCAGTCAAATAGAAAACATCAGCATTCTGTTTCCTGTAAAGAGAGTAAATTAACTCCCATTAAATATCATGTGCAGGAAGTTTCCAAAATCTTCAAGATCACTTAAACAATCATTTTTCTGACACAGCTGCCTACTTTTTTTTTTATTTTAAAAGAATCAGGTCCACTGTTTGCTGGAGCACCTAATCTCTGTTAGATCAATTCCATGGAGACATATCCCAGTAGTTTAATCTCTGCTTCATAGGATTTCTTAAAAAATAAATGAGAGAATTCTGAGCACTGAGGTTTTAGAATCCAACCTCTTTATTTTAAATTAAAACAAAATATAATAGCACTAGATATAGAATCTAGGTCCTTAAATACACTTCCAACACTTGTAGAAGTATTTTGCTTTAGAAAAGGGCATTGTAAATTTCAGGAATTATTACATGGCATATACGGTACTGATCCTGATATTGCAGACATGTACAAGACCAAAGTCGAAGACTTGACTGATTGAATGTTGATAACAATAGTTTAAGTGGAGCCAATTATAAGGTTATTCATACATAAAAATGTTTTCATGCCTAAGTATACTATTTAAGTTTCATTTTCATAAATGCCTTTATCTTACCTCCATCAAGATTCTATTTCTGGATCCTATATGTGAAGAAAAACTGAAACAGAATTTGAACCTTTCATAGTTTCTATTTTGTGAACACTAGAGTAGAGGGAGCAAAAAAAAGAAAATGTGAAACAGAAAAGTGTACTCACCTTTATAAAAAGAAATCATAACATAAAATCAAAATAGATTGACAAATGGACTCTGCACTGCAGCATTTTCATACAGGGCCTTAGGTGAAATTCTGATTATAAATTATAGTCATCTTTTAATAATAGTTATGTCTAATTTTACATAAACACCTGCTGAAAGCTCACTGGGAACAGACATTTTTAGTTGTTCTTCTGTAGAGTTGTGTATATCCTTCCATTTAGGTAATCTATACAAAAAAATAAAATGGAAATGCTTCCAAAAACCATGTTAAAAATGAATGCAAAACACAAAAGCAAAATTCATTTATGTCTCTCCTAGTTATTACTCAGAAAGTGTAAGATAAATCACACTGTCTCTCACTGTTCATATGATCTGCATACAGCTAATATTTTAAGAAGAAAAACACTGAAATGTGAGAGTACATGAAATTACTGCAGATTCACCCAGAAAAAATGAATAATTATTAGTTCTCTTTAAGATAGTCTCAAGATAATAGCCATGATCTTATTTCTATTAAATAAAAGTAGGATATCTGTTTACAGAAGGGGACCCAGAGGGGAAATAAAGATGTACAAAAACCTGTTTGATTTGTATAGTTCTGTGACTTAGAATACCAGCCAGGGATTCTCATGACAATTTTACAGTCAGAATAATAAACAATTTTCTTCTAGATCAACTGATGAATTCCAAGTAATAATGTGTTCATCTCAAGCAAGCATTCACTTGACTTCCAGTGCCAGTTTAACAGTTACCCTATGAATAAAGGAAATTATAATTTTTTTTGTTGCATCATTTGTATTACTAGCAAAATATTTAACATATATTTGTAATCTTTCCCATAGGAAAATTTCTAAATGTATTCATCTGATTTTCCAAAGGTTTTGGTCTCTTGACAACAATGATAGTAATATCTTGTCTTAAATTTTGTGAAATAGTGATCACATGCTCACATACAGATGCAGACATTGTTGCAGCCATTGTGGTAATAAAAGCTTTTATTTAAAATCCTCTAATGAGCCATTGAGGAAAGGATATGAGTAATATTTGAAATTCACTTCATATGACCTTGACAGACAGCCAATACAAAACACGGGAGAGGAGGACACAATGAAATCGGTATGGGGAAAAAAAAAAGGATCGTTTTAAACATATCCTATTGAGAGGGAGTTTTCCTCCTCATCCTTCATTCACAACGAAAATGGATTGAGGTAAAATGAGTTCCCATATCCTCACATATGGACCAGGGTATTCACCAAACTCCGTTTCATTTAATACAGCATCATAAGGGCATCAAGATGGATTCCCTGGAAAGTTTATGGTAAATATGCACCCACAAGTCCAAAAAGTTAAAGAAATGAACATTGGAAAAGGGTATACATGTTTCAATATCCACTTGAGTGAAACCCTCTTTTTTTCTGGCTAAACATCTTAAAATAGGTCACTGGAATACTTCTGACCCCAGGTTAAAATGGCCAGAGGTCCCTTCTCTAACTTTCCACAATTGTCTCACATGGAACCTAAATTACCTAACACTTTCTTGAATGGATTTTGCTGTAACTCAATAAAATGCACTAGGGGAACTTAGGAGCAATAGTAGAGCAAATTTGATTTCAGCTACCACCCACCCTTTAATTACTTCAGTGTCTGAAGTCTCTGACCATTTAATCTTTGAGGCACTAATAATGTGCCCAAATGATCAGTTACAAGTTTTTTAAAATTGCCTTGTGTACGTGCATTAGGAGCTCTTGGTAGGCTGCAGAGGGAAGAAGTTGCTATAGAAACACCACCTTAACACACTCCATTCACTGATGGCTATAAAGAGATACAATGATCCCTGCATAACTACTACTAATCCACATGATATTCAAAAATTGCCAGGTTTTTGCTCTCGAAATTCTTACTTGCAATGCCAAGGGAACTCCCCCTCCTTCCCTGCACCCTAGCCTCCTGCCTTTCTATTCAAACCTTCACAGATGGAACTTTCCTTGAATGACTACTTGCCTGTGTTACTTTGTTCTGTTTCCTGCAGACAGCTGCATTCAGCTGTGATCTACACAATATGAAGAACTCAACAAGATTAAATAAAATCAGCTGCTTTGTCAGAAATACCTATGCAACCAATTGGCAAAATATGTTGAGACCATCAGGTTGGAGTAATGCTTAGAAGAAATGAACCTTTTTTATTTCCTGTAGCTTTTCCTGTCTGATTCAGACTGTTTAAAAACTGCTGCCCCATCCATTGATCCATTTTATCTTTTTCCCAGAATTTTTCTCCTCAATCTAGTAGGTAATTAAATATGTCCTTTCAGCTATTCCTTATTCATCTTTTAACATTCCCAACATTTAATCACCTGTAGGTGATAGAAGTACATGCACAGTACTATTAATCTTTCTCAGTTGTAATTGTGATTCAATTTGAGATGACAATATCTGAAGAAAGTTCAGAATTTAAATCTACCTAGAACTAAAACTAAACCCAAGATATCTTTTTGAGTTTACCATAGTCAAAGCTTAAACCATTAATTCAGGAGGTAGAAGACCTGACTTCTAGACTATCCTTACCTTGGAGAGAGATATAAACCTGAGGGAACATAATGGCCTTTTTACCCATTCAGATTGTTTCCTGTTTTGTTAAGGCAAACAAAAAAAAAAAAAAAACAAAAAAAAAAACAAAAAAAAAAAAAAAAAAAAAAAAAAAAAAAAAAAAAAAAAAACAAAAAAAAAAAAAAACAAAAAAAAAACCAACAAAAAAAAAAGAACCAAAACGAAACAAAAAAGACCATGCATTTGAAGCAGAATAATTAGGGAACTTATCTAGAATAAATTATCACAGCTGGATTGTCTTCCAAGGGCATTGAAGCAAAGGAGAGACTTTAAACAGTATCTTTCTCTGCAGATGTTAGATATCTGCTTTCCTCTGCTTACTAAGATCGCAGATGGCTCTTTTAGATTACTTTGGTTAGTGACCTTCTCCTTTCTAGATGTGAGCCTCTACAGTGTCATTTGGGTAATATCTGGGCTAGAAATCTAAAGTGTTAAGAATTGCAAATTCCAGATTAATTTCCTCCTTTATAAAATTCCCAAATCTTGTAACTAAAAGGAATGTATTAATTTTTGATCTGTAAACACTTGTGAAATCGTTCTCCCTGTCAGAATTTTCCATTTAACTGATTGCCCCGTTTTCGACTGGGATTAAGTTAGTTTTCTTTCAAATAGCTGTTGCAGGGCTGTGTTTTTTATTTGAGAAAAACTTTAGTAACATGCTAATGTTTTAGTTGTTGCTGAACAGTGTTTACACTAAGTCAAGGACTTTAAAGCTTCTCACAGCAACCCACCAGTGAGTAGACTTGGGGACACAAGAAGCTGGGAGGACATACAGCCAGAACAGCTGGCCAAACCTGGCCAAAGAGATATTCCATACTCTATGATGCCATGCTCATTTTATAAACTGGGGGCAAAGCTGCCTGGGGCTTGCTGCTTGGGAACTGCCTGGGCATCAATGGGTGGGTTGTGAGTAACTGCACTGTGTATCACTTGTTTTTTTTCATTCATGTATCATTAATATTATTTGTCCTTCCTTTACTGTACATATAGCATGCCATAGTATAAACAGAGGATAATATAGTGTATACTACATGTATAGTATCCTTTTCTGGGTTTTATATGTATATTCTATGCTGTAAAAAAAAAAAAAAGTCTTTGATTGTGTACTGGTTCCAGCCAGGACAGAGTTAAGTTTTGCAGAAGGAGGCATAGCTAGAATCCAGAGATTATTCTATACGATTCATATCATTGCCAGGGGTGGGGAAAGAAGTTTCTTCTGAGAAGGGATTCCTTCCAGTCAGGCAAGTGTGGCGGATGGAGCAGTGGGGTAATGCTGGTCACAAGAGGGAGCAAACAGTGGATTGGCACTAGTCCTGAGCTCGAGAGAGATGTCAGGGTGATGTGGCTGTGGCTGGTTAAGCTTTGTGATCACTTTTGCGTGTAAATCACTCTTTATTTGGGGCATTTTTTTAATTAATGTTGTTGTTTCTGTTTTTTCTTCTTATCTTAGTTCTGTTTCCAGTCAATTGTTCTTATTTCAGCTTGTGATCTACCTCTTTTCCCTCCAATCCTCCTCTCCATCCTGACAAAGGGAGTAGAAGCATAGGAAGTGAAAGTGAGCATGGAGCTCGTGATTTGGAGTGTCTAGTTTTTTGATTTGGGAGCACCAAATTGGAAAGTACCATTCCTAAATCATAACAGGTAGTTAAAAGTTATTTTGACAAAATAATTTATTCAATGATGCTGTAATAATATAATATATTTTAATGCGAGGACAATACAAAATGTGGTTTTTGTTTGTTTGTTTGTTTGTTTTAATTTCAACTGTGAAAACATTGAAGTTGCTTTGATTTCAATGGTATGTTTTTTCTATTTTTTAGAATGGCTACAATTTTAGAAAAATCAACTTCTTTTTAAAATTTAACAATAATTGTTTTTTAACAATTGTTGCAATGTCTTTTATACATATAAATGTATAAAATGTATAAAATATATAAATGTAATAAATTATCTCTTAATAGAAATTTGTTATTACAAAAAAGAAAAATAATATAAAAGAGGAAGGAAAAAAATCCTGAATTAGTAAGCTGAAATTATTAAATCCATGTGGTTTGTGCTCTTTATAGAGAATGAGAATGGATTGTCAGAAACCAAAGTGTTCCATGAACTTAGTTTCATTCATATATGAAGGACCACTTTAACTGATGTGATTAATCTGAAAAAAAAATGTTGAATATCAGGTTCTTTAACATCATTGCACCATTTTAAAATGAGATACATGTAAGTGTTGTGTTGAAAAAATGCCAACAGTTTTTACATGAACTAGGCTGATTTATACAATATTAAGGGCAGCTGGAGAATTCTTTTTTTTAAAAACTTAGATAAGTGATATCTCACCATCATAAACTATTAGGAAGCAGCCTCTGATCTGATGTAACAAGAATTGTCTCCTATCGTATTACTTCTCCTTTACTTTTGTGATTTATTTCCAATTTCAGAGATGTTTTGGTGTTTCAAAGACTTCTCATATAGCGTGAGTGCACAGTTCCCACTTCTCTCTCGCATTGAATCATTGCTTTTTTATTCACCTCAAGAAGTGGTTGACACCGTACTTGAAAATACTAACTTTTTTAGACATTCTCACAGTAAAGCTGTTGTCTTTCTAATGCTCTCTATATATCCTTGAGGAGAGCTAGTGTACCACTAGCATGTTAGCCATTCCTATGGAAAATATAAATTTCTGTCTTTTCCTTACCTTTTCTTTCTATGTTTATAAAAATTTAAAGAGATGGCATGAAAACATTACACATCTCACTCTGGACACCAAATTATTATTAATTATAATAATAATAATAATAATACCAAGAAACAACCAACCAACCGAAGAAAAAAACCTAACCAAAAAGCCTCAACCATCTTTTTTCTCAGTTTGCCTTGCCACTACTTAGACCTGACACATTGAACATGTCTTTTCCCATTCTGTAGGATGGGAAACATAAATTTAAGACATTCATTACTTCACCTCTAGTATGCCATGGACACAGGGTTTTGAAGTAATTTTGTTATCTTGGCTATGCAATAATAGCTTGTTGTGCATGATCACTAAATTAGTAACCCTGCTAAGAAACCAGACAGCTTTTGAGTTTGATCAGAAATCAAAAGGATTTTTTTTAAACTAGGTTTCTTAATATTAGACCAGTAAAATTATGCTGTACTATATACTCAATGAAAA
>VYXF01008081.1:521319-531377 GCA_013397295.1 Polioptila caerulea | reverse complement strand
AAAAAAAAAAAAAAGGCAGTTATTATGGCTGTAATCATTACATGATTTTGAAGGTTAATTGGTAATAAAATCTGAAATGTCCAAGCTGTTACAATCATAACTATTATATCATTTTTAGAACAAAGATCACATAACTAGTGAACTATAACAGACCTCCCAGTTTTTATGAAATATGTCTCAGGAGGTCTGTTAATCTCTTCAGGGCCATCTGTCCTATTTGAATCAGAGAAGATAAAGACTTTTGGGATCAGGGAGAAACTATGGCAATGCATTCTGGGACATATCTAACTTAGGTAGAAATATCCAGGAGGGGCTGTTAAACAAGGATCATTGAACAGGACACATGAATGACTAGAAGTCTGTCTCGAAGACTCCTAAAAGTGCAATTCTTTACACAGAATTTTACCACAGCTTGCTGAAGTTAGTAAGGGAAAGAAAAATTACAGTGATTGAAGTTTGGATTTCCCAGGCTTTATCAGTAATTACTTCCCTCATCTTCATGATATTTGTCTGCTGCCCACTGTGCTTTTTGTCTTATTAAGAAAAAAAAAAAAAAAAGTCTTTTTTATGCAAGTGTGTACTGAAAAATTGCAATAAAATTTAATGAATGTGTTGGTCTCAATTACTGAGCCTCTGACAGAGAGAGATTTTTGTTAAGTTTTTTTCTTTTTTTTCTCCACTAAAAAGTGTAACCACTGAATAATGCAGAAATATTTAAAAAACTACAGAATTATGATAATGAAATTCACAAAAGTTTAGCAATTATGGGCAGTTTGTATTGCCCTGGTAGGAAAATGCAGCCACCTGTAGAAGCAGGTGCCAGAAAGGCTCTGTCTAGTCCAGCTCCTCACCAGTGCTACCCCTTGGTGCTCTGCTGTGTCTGTGCTCCCTTAAGGGCTAATCCTCACACTCGCTCTGTCTCCACTACTGGAATGGCTTGCTGTTGGCTTATCAGTCTACTCCTGGGAAGAAGTACACAGAGATTTCTCTTTAATTGGGACTATGCATTTTGGAACAGCTCGAGATATTTTAATGGCCTCCTAGATATCAGTAGGGAACCCTACGTTTTATCAGGTTCAGCTATACAACAATGAACAACCTTTTCAGAGCCTGTCAGTGACAGGGAGTTTAGACTGCTGTATGTGCATTTGCTTCTCTTTGAATGCTCATTCTCTCTGCAAGTAATATTGTCCAACAAGGGAAAAGGACTTTTTTATTATTTCAACTGTAAACATCAAAAGCTGCCTCTCATCTTTTCCCCTTCAACTTAGTACAAATAACCAACTAGTCAAAGAGCAAGAACTGCCTTAAACAAACTACAAAAGAATCAGAATAGCCAAAGGTGTAAAAAAATCCAAGCTTCAGATGTGGCTCCCTGATAATAACATTGTTATGTTAAGCCACTGGGTTGACTAGACTAAAATCACATACTGAACCTTGCTTTTAAGCACATCATTTCAGAGGCTGAATTTCAGACTTCAGCTTTTCCTGTGAAACCACTGTGTACAACATAGTTAAAATACTATTTTTAATTTAATTTGTTAATAGCTCAACCGCTTTCATCTTGCATCTTGTAATACTGTGCAATGCCATAAACAATATTTGGTTATATTTGTGTAAAAATAATTCACATAGGAAATTGTCTTTAAAGCTACCAGATATACTGATAGCAGAATTCTCAGTACTCCCAAATATTCCCAAAGCAGTGTGCTTCACATAATCTCAATAGTACAAATATAAAAGCAAACAAGAAAGACACGGTGTTTTATGCAAACTTAGGTATTAGTTCTTACTCTTGCAACTGAGCACTGTTGAACTAGTAAGTAAGTGCAGTGGGAAGACTGTCACTGATGAGAGGCCACTTTGATTACAAGAAAAGAAATCCAAACGCTGAAAAGCCCCAGATATTTCATTAAGTTACTTTGGGTTGTTCAGGTGCCATGTACAAGCTAAACCAGTGTAACAGAGAAATTTATACTCACATTTCATATATGGCAAATGTGAAGTAAAAGTTCCCCCAAAACCCCAAACGTTGGGTTTTTTTTTAAAATATTGTTCCTTTTAAATTACATGTTTTATTTCTTGCTTGCAATGGGTTAGAATCCAGATGAACTCCATTAAAACACCTGTCTAAGGTGTGGTAAGTCAATTACATATCTTAATCTATATATCCTGGGCTGATATGCATTTAAGAATTATTCATTCTTTCTTTTAACTTGCTTTACATATGTACACTTGTCATTTCTTACTTTATTCATATAATATTTATTATTTTTTGCATTATTTTTATAATTATGACTACAACCTTGCTTTTTCTATGACCTTACCATCTGGAAAGCTGATAAGATTACCACCAGATCGGAGACCAGCCGTGCCTCTAACACCAGGAATGTCACTAAAAGGAGGAGAGAAAGGTGAGAGAAGGGAGGTGTTTTATCTAATGCAATAATTCAATGACAGATAGGAGCTGAGGGCCCCTCATGGCAGAGATTTCTCATTGGGGTGAGGATTCCCTTTTACCATACCACAGCCCTCTACCCTAGATGGAGACACTACTTCTAATCTACAGTGTCCAAGGCAATCTCCTGAGATATAAGTCAAGGATCTAGAGCCAGCACCTGGTGATTCTGTTTCTGTCTGTCCTTGCTCTAATAAATTTGTTAATTAGCTTGGACATGAAAGGAGGCTATAGTATATTCTAAGGTCAAAAGTGACTGGATGACAACATTGATGGCTGAGCTTTCAGATCTCCTGAAAATATTCAGTTCACCTTACTTCACCTAAGGCTTATTTAAAGGTGATCTGGCAGCAGTTGAGAACTAAAACGAATTTTCCATGGGTGTCAGCCTGCTTTGAATGCCTCCACATCCCTCAGGTCACCAGTTGCACTGTAACCAGTAGCTGTCAGTTCTTGTGCTCCCGGACTTCCCGTCACCAGGCAGGAAAGAAGCTGTCAGCCTTATCTAAGGTAAGGTAAGGATGACCAGATTCCTAAACACAAGTGTGATGGAACAGTACTTTCATATGTTAAAATTTCTTTATCTTAGCAATCTTATCCTTGGCTTCTTCTGGAGCAACTGGTCAAGAATGCTTCTCTGTGTGTGCTGAGAGGGGCTGGATATTCCCACAAGAAAGGACCTGTAGGAAAATGACATTGTGTGTGGTAAAAGTCAAGTGTAAAAATTTAGGCCCAAATAGCTTAAGACATTATTATAAATGTTTCTATATTCCAGTGCAATTATGACTAAAAAAATAGTTTTTTAGTGGCATTTATATACAAAGGATTTCCATTGCATTCAGGATAAGGATACTTTAAGCACTTTAACACTTTCAAGGATTCTGCCTATATTGCTGCTTAAAAGCCTTAAAGCTAATGATTATTTAAAATAATATTTTAAGGATTAGGTAGAAAATAACTTATATTTCTGCCTTCCTTTGTCTCAGAAGACTGTCCTAGCACGAAAAATAGGTTGTGTTTGTTCCTACAGAAAACAACCTCAATCCTTGCTTAGAGGAATAAAGTAATGCAGCTAAAAAAGGTCATAATTTCCCCAGCGTGTGTGGAAAATGATACTTAGAACACATGTATTTTGCATTTGTGTGCAAAAATTACAACAATGAGAGCAAAGACAGCAAATTACCCATCCTTCTAAAGAGATCTGGACAGCAGCATAAAGCTCTGAGCTTCCCCAGCACTTCAACTTGGCTCTTCTCTTACTCTCCCTTAAAGTGTGACAATTATAAAATTATTTCAGTGGATCTCTGTCTGTCATTATCCCCGATGATCCCTCCTCAGCAATGAGGAATGATTAAAATCACCCTAGGACTGTTAAAGCTGCAGTGAATGAATTGTGTGAATACTGTGTACTCCAAAGTATTTTAAACTGGATGGGTAACAGATAAAATAACTTGCCCTTAAGGGCAAATGAAGAGAATACACATTTCAGTTGTGTTACAAAAGGGAAGTTAAACTATGTACAGTACAAATTCTTATGAGTTCTTTTCCAGGAATAAAAATCAGCCAAAATTTTCAGAGTATTTTAGACATTATTTTAATTATTTTTTTAATCTCAGTTCATCTTGCTCCCTTAACACAGCTGCTGGATGCACTGCCTTAAATATCATAAAGTGTCACATGCTTATGTTTCCCTCTATGTACAATCTTCTTCAACAATGGAGGATCTGATTTCACCATTTCTGCTGTCTGCAGTGAATTTTTTTCACACAGCTCTAGATGGCAGTGCTGATAAACAACTAGTACATTCAGCAGGGATAGATTTTACTTGGTGAACTGCTACAATTGATTTGGAGTCTTAACCTTTCCTCCACTTACCCTGTTTCCCACTCTACCACCTGCAGCCCTATAAACAGAAAAGACTTGCATGATGGAAGCCATCTGTACAGTAACTCATCTCATCAGAGTGCTGAAGAGCTGTTCTGCTCAAGTGTTATCAATGTCTTCCAACTCACTGTGTATTTTTCTTATTGCTAAAAACAATCCCAAGCATTCCCTTTGGCAGATTAGTAAGGAATTCAAGTAGCAGATGTTCAAATCACTTTTTATTTTTTGCATATTGAATCTCCATAAGGATACCAAGATCTGTTCCTTGTTCTTTGTGCTAAGTGTAACAGTTCAATCTTCTCTGCACTATAGACAGAAACTATGGAAATGACTGAATATATTATCTGAAAACCCATGTACATTTTTTAAAAATTATATTTAGCTTCCCTGGGAAATACCAAGAACAACATAAACTGATTTTTATTCCTATGCTCCCTTGAAAAATAAATATAATGTCATAGGCAATTCCTGAATACATGTTTACAAGCTACTGCTGCACAAACTTCCTTAAATCAAAACTCTCCCTAATGCACAAAAAATAGAAATGCCTACCTGACATTCCTCAATATAAATTCAGCATACAAAGTTGTCCCCTGAAGATATGAATGAAGTTGTCTGATGATTAGCTGGACTGCAAATATTTTGGATAACATATGTGTTCTCTGTCTTGCTTAGATATAGAATTCTTATTATAATTTATAGAATCATAGAATATGCTGAGTTGGAAGAATCATCATTACAACAGGATCATTGACTCCAATTCCTGGCCCTATGCAGGGCACCCCAAGAGCCACACCATGTGTCTGAGAACATTGTCCAAACACTTCTTGAACTCAGACAGACTTGGTTCTCTGCCCACTTCCCTGGGGAGCCATCAGCTTCATGCCATTTCCTTGAGTCCTGTCACTGGTCACACGAGTAAAGAGATTAGTGTTTGCCCCTCCTCTTCCTTTTGAGGATGTTGAAGACCACAATGAGGTCTCCCTTCAGCCTTCTCCAGGCTGAACAAATCAAGCAACATCAGCTGCCTTTCACACAGCTTCCTCTCCAGACCCTTCACCATCTTTGTTGCCCTCCTTTGGACACTGTTAAATAACTTTAAGTCTATTTTGTATTGTGGCACCCAAAACTGCACACAGAACTTGAGGTGAGGCTGCCTCAGTGCAGAGCAGAGTGGGACAATCCCCTCCCTTGCCTGGCTGTCAATGCTGGGCCTAATGCCCTCCAGGACAAGGTTGTACCTCCTGGCTGCCAGGGTGCTGCTCATGTTCAACACATATTCAACTTGCCACTGTCCAGGACCCCAGGCCCTTTTCCATAGCGCTGCTTTCCTCTTGTTTGTTCCCTGATCTATACACACAACCAGTATTTCCCCATTCCAGGTGAAGAATCTGGCACTTTCCTTTGTTAAACTTCATACATTTGGTTGCTGCCCGTCTCTCTAATTTGCTGAAGTCTTTCTGCAGGACCTCTCTGCCCTCAAGCAGGTCAACAGCTTGTCCCAAATTAATGGCATCTGCAAACTTACTTAATGTTTCTTCAAGTCCTGTGTCCAAGTTGTTAGTGAAGATGTTGAAGAGAGCTGGGCCAAGGATGGAGCCCTGCAGAACCCCGCAAGTGTCTGGTTGCCAGTCTGGTGTCACCCCATGCACCGTAACCCTCTGTTTCTGACCTGTGAGCCTGTTGCTCACCCACCTTGTAACTTGGTTACCCATCTGTGTGCTGGATATTTTGTCCAGAAGAAACATAAGAGACAGTATCAAAAGCTTTGCTGAAGTCCAAAAATATTGTATCTACTGGCTTTCCTAGATTAATTTGTGGGGCTTCATTGTCATGAAGGAAATCAGGTTCAACAAGCGGGACTTCCCTCATGAAGCCACGCTGGTTGTGACTGACTGCACTGTCCTCCAGGTGTTTTTCAATACCTCCTAGAATAATCTTTTCCATTACTTTACCAGGCACTGAAGTGACCAGAACATGTAATTTTAGGTTCATAGGCATTATGTAAGGTTCTCTTAGTAAAATATATAGTGCATGCAAGGTTCTAAAGCATTTTAATGGGATCTTCTATCTTAGAACAAACTCAAGCACAATTTTGGCACATGCTGGCTAGGACTTCCCCAGCAATTTCCATAGCTCAGGGGTAAGAACTTTCCAGGAATCATTACCAGTGGACAATTTACATTTAGAGAACTTATTTTGGAGGCAGTGAAATTATATTAGCGCGCCTACATATTTTTCTGTGCCAGTAACTTCAGTGCTCCAATATATTCTTGGACAGGTTTAATTTTCTCCTACAGAAATAACCTAAATTTTCAGTGCTTTCCTTCTTTAAAGAAATACATTGTTTCTTTAAGTTCATAAGTTTATGAACAGACATAGATACGGCAGTTACAGAATGCAGACAAAAAAAAATAAGAATAAAGAAATTTGATGGAACCACATGGGTGTGAAGCTGATGAATAATCTGTAGCAAGAATTGGCTGAGGGAGCTGGGGTTGTTTATCCTGGAGAAAATGAGGCTGAGGGAGAACCTTATCACTGTCCACAACTGTCTAAAAGAAGGTTGTATACTGGTGATGGCTAATCTCCTCCCCAAAGTGAAAGCACAAGAGAGAATGTCCTCAAGTTGCATCAGGGGAAGTGTAGATTAAATACTAGGGAAGATGACATCACTGAAAGAGTGGTCAGGCATTATAATAGGCTTCCCATGGCAGTGGAGAAATTTCCATCCCTGGAACTGTTTAAAAAGGTGTGAATGTGGCTCTTGGGGTTATGGTTTAATGGTGACTGTGGTGGTATTGATGTGAAGTGGTACTTGTGGTGGAGTTTACAGTTGGACTTGGAGACCTAAAATGTCTTTTCCAAATTTAATGATTTGATGATTCTGTGCTTTATACTCATCATTCTACGGAATTGTTGCTGAAGCATAAGGAATATTTGAGATTTTTTTGAGAGTTTTTTTTTAGAAGTTTTCATATTTATTAAAATAATCAAGATATTATCTATCAAATAAGATTTTATTCCTTGAGCATGATAGAGAAGAATGTTGATGTTTGGTCAGAGAAGGTTTTTAACTTGGAAATCTTGAATGCATTCCACAAAGTGAAAAATGAAACATATAATCCTTGTGAATCTTGATTTACTGACGTTAAAATTAACACAAATTGAGCATTTCCAAAAACTTCAGAAATCATTTTGTCATCACAATCTTTAAGATTGTTAGGGAAATTTCCCAGTACAGCTGAAAATTATTTTATTTGTTTTCAGTTGCCATGTAGGATTAATCTATAGCCTCAACACAATATCAAGGTGCAGAGGATCGCAATTTGGCAAATGCTCTTCAAATCCTACAGGATCAATGTGTTTTGGAGCCTTCTTATTGAATACTACTTAGCTGAATTTCTGATCAAATTTCTTGAAAGGAATTGTTCTATAGCTAACATACAGAGGTGCCTGATAACCATGTGTAATGATGGCTACAAAATGGCAGATTGCAGGTACTATTTCAACTTAATCTACCCAAGAACAGAGCATAGAGGCATATCTTGATAAAAGAATAGACCTTATTGCAACATGAAATCTGCATATTCAGCTCATAAATAGTGTAATGAAACTAGTATATAATACAAGACTGGAAGATTCAGGCCTGCTGGAAGTATTATCAGTAGATAAAAGTCATCATTTCTTCTGTCATGTTCAACTCATAAAAGTGGTCTTACATGGGTTTTATCACTATTGACTAGAAAGCTAATACATTTTTTTATAACTATTCAAAGCTATTTCTGACTAAAGAATAAACATTTCCTATCTGAAGAAAAAAAGGATATTGCTTTCTCTCTTTCAGGATATTCCTGCAGTCAGTTCCTGCAGTTAGGCAAATTATGATGTTTTTGAAACTCAAAACATTGTAGATATCCATCACTTTTGATGAAGATTCTGACGGGAAGTCTTCTGAGAGTCAATAGTGACTGAAAGGAAACTATTGCAGTTTTGGAAATGTCATGCCTAAAATACTGTTTTGAAGTAAAATATATGTAATATATATCATACATTTTCTGTAAGATTACACACTTTTGCTTTAAGATTATTCATCTACTTATAAGACTAGTTTGAAAAAGTTTTGGAAAAGCTTGACATTCAATATTAAAGTAAAAGACCCACAGCAGAGTGCTGCAAATATCCACGCATACACAAGAGGATGCCTTGACCAGATTTTAAATTTTTGTTTCAATCACTGTTCAAGTGAGTTTTGTTGGGTAATATTTAGTCTTTGGGAATGGTAACAAATAGCTGTTCTGGTCAACCACAGTATGATCATTGTCAAGCTCCATTTCATTAATAAGACACACAGTTCTTCTCAGACAAATATAAATCTAAATAAATATACTATGAAATGTGTTTTCTTGTCTGAAATAGGCTTAGCAGAAGACTACATTAAATATCTGATATGATGACAATCTTATCAATTCTTCCGGCAGTTTTGCTTTATAATTTCTTAATCTTATCAGCGAAAGATTTTCTTAAATCAAGGTAAAATTTTCTGCCTAGAGAGAATGCTCATTCCTTCTTATTCTGCCCTTCTTGGCTAATGAGAATAATTGGTCCCCATCCTCTTATAACATTCCTTTATGTATTTGTAGGCAGTTATCATGGCTCCCCAGTGGTCATTATGTTTAGGTATTGAACATCTGCTCAAGAGTTTATTGATGCTGTAGATAGTACCATATCTGCTGGGAGTAATAGCACATTGCACTATGTGGCCATTCGGGGAGCCCTACCTGCGGGAAGGTCACTCAGTAGTAAATCTGAAACACCTACAAAATGCAAAGTCCTTACCATGAACACAAAGAAGGTATAAAGGTATATATTTCTTCACATATCACTGAATTGGGCTGTTGCAAAGCAAGAGGCAAAATTGTTAAAACCACATACAATTGTGACTTTTTTTTTTTTTTTAACAGGAAAGGATTTTATCTGTATTTGATCATGATGTTTTCATGGTGCCTCAAAACAGCAGATAAAGATTTTACTTATTCCTAGACATTTTGTACTCGATTCCTATGAGATCTTGACATTTCTATAGTACCTTCCATGCTTGGGAAGAAAATATTGCAAGCCTGACAGGGGCTGACAAGCAAAACTTTCATTAGTGAAGCATAGTATTAATTTTAAAGTTTTTGTCCTTTGTTTTGATCCCTACTTTGTCTCAGAGTAACTTTTAGGTAAGAAACACCTGATTTTAGTCTACAATAGAAAAGAGAAGAAGTTTTGGACAAGTTTATAAGAAAATAGAAGGTGACTTTGAGCTAGGAGTACAGCCTGATCTCTCTTCAGTTTATTAAATAATGCTAGCTACAAAAGCACATTTAAACCCTCCACTGACAGGAAATAATTAGGTTAACACCAATAAAAATGATATGTAATAATTCAATCAGTGGGAATTTTTAAGTGAGATAACAGGGAATGAAACCAAAAGGATATAAGCCTTTGGGTTTTCTGAAGATTAGGTGAAAGACACAGTGACACAGATGCAAATAATATTACCCTTACAGTGTTTTGTATCATCTGTTATAGTAATCGCTATCTACCAACGTGTTTTGTTGCACTCCTTTTTTTTAGCTCATTTCCCTTCGTTCCTAAGAACATTCTGTGAATGCTAAAAGGATGAGAAAATTCCAGAAAAGGAGGTAGGGAGGAAAGGAGGAAGGAAGGA
>VYXF01008081.1:505812-521226 GCA_013397295.1 Polioptila caerulea | reverse complement strand
AGGCAGGAGGGAAGGAAGGAAGGAAGGAAGGAAGGAAGGAAGGAAGGAAGGAAGGAAGGAAGGAAGGAAGGAAGGCAGGAAGGCAGGCATTTGAATATCTAAATGAGTAGTATCTGCTATTTTTAACCAGGAATATATTTTTTAATTAATTATCTGTTTTACCTTATCGTACAACCCCAAAAGTGTGTGGCCATGTACTATGATAAAGATGTGATACCTAAGCTGAATATTGCTGTACTGTGTTTATGTACTGATAGAGCAGTGGGATGGTGTCTTACTCTATGTAAAAACTGCTGGCAGATTGGCAGCCAAAATGCTGAGAGCATTCCAATTTGAAGGCATGGGGTGGGCCAACTGGCACACTATTTATGAAAGGGACATTCAAACTATGCACATTGCTAAGCTGCCACTGTGAATGAGAAAAAGAAAGACAAGCAAAGTGTTATTGAAGCAAAGCCTAGAAAAAGAGCATCAAAGAGATTGGAACAATGAAGGGCTGCTTTCAGAATAGGATCATGAAAGCCTGAAGCCCTGTGGCAAAGCTGGCAGGTGGACACATGCTGCTACAGATCACAGCAGCAGGACAAACCATCAGGATACTATACAGAGTTGGCAAGGTTGTTAGAATCCAGTTGGGGTAGATTAGAAGCCCTGCAGAGAAAGGATTAGCAGTTATGAGCATAGTTTAGACTGCAGGAAGGTGAAATGAAAATCCACTGTCAACTTATACCTACCTTTGTGCTTCTTTTCCTCCTTGTTGTCAGTGAAAAAGACCATCATGAAATCAGTAGCTTTAAAGTTTTTGTTTGGATATGTCAGTGTAGAATACAGTTCCTATCTTATTCTATTCCTGGCTGGGAGGTTTGAAAGCTCTGTGTGTCTAGTGGGTAAGGAGAGAAAACCCCAAGTATCTATCTTCCACACCCTCTGGTGTCTTGTTTTCATTCAAGACAAATCTTAGAGTCATCAAGACATTTAAGTTTCTTTCAAAATACTATAGATAGAAAACTACAAGCATATAGAAGTGAGTTCTCTACATGTTGTTTTTGGCTAGTTTCCCACAGATACTCTGGAAATCCAGCATGTATGACTAGAGATCTGGGGTGTGATGAGAATTCTTAATGAATTGGTTCAAAGTCCAATGACCATGTTTTAGTGTGGACTCTCTAACACTCAAAGCTTAAGTCTTCCTTAAGGTACTGGAAATTTCCAGTTTTCTGCAGTTTGTCTAGCCTTCTGCAGAGGTTTCAAATTTGAGGACCAGGCAGGTCCTCTGCACTACTACCTCACCAAAGAATCTGACCTCTTTTGGAGTGAAGCTGAATTCTTCTCCCTTTCTGTTTGGTCTTTGCTATCCTTGTCTTTAAACTGAGAGAATAACTGTAAGAAAATATCTCTAGTGATAAAGCTGTTTTCTGGTGCTTTGGGGCAGAAAGTGGGAATGTGGGGAAACAGGACCTCCCATCTTGTACACAGTGATCCTCCTTAAGTTCTAAGGCAAAGCATTCACTTCAGTGCATATATCAAATAAAAAATACAATTGGTATAAATCATCTGTATTTATTTATTTATTTATTTATTTATATAGTTAGTTATTTTATTTACTCATTTATTTTTTCATTTATTTAACTAGCAGGTCTTACCCAGATGAACCAGCGCAGCTAGTTACATGATAGATTGTATCAAACCAATAACAATAACATTTATACTAATTTTATTTCATGAAGCATATGGACTGGCTTTCAGTTATGACTCAATTCATATAGTAACAGGTCAGCTCTAAAATAGATGAATAAAAGTCCATGCGTATTCAGAAAAGTATTAATTTTACTGCTTGCCCTTTCATTTGCTCTCAGTAGTGATTGAAGACTTTTATAACTATATATAAACATTGCTGATAGGGACATTTATGTTGGATCTTTTCATTATAGTTGAGTTATGTTAGTAAACGCTTGCACCTGGCAAAATTAAAATTACCTAGGCATACTTTCCCACATCTTTCTACTTGCAAAACATGAGTTATTCTAAAGAATTTACGTGAGTTCCTGCAAATATCACTGTATATGTATTCTGATATATTTAAACCTTTTTTGGTGACTGAATCTCATCCTTCCATAAAATTACTGATTACATAGTCTGATGTGAAGTGTAGATGATCATTGAGAATTATTTTTTTGTTTATTTATAGTGTTGCTCTCAGTGACATATTTCAGCCTCTTTAAACCAGAACTTGTCCAAATCTTCCTTCCTGCGTTACTATGAACAACATAATCATTTTATGGGAAATCTTAAAAGCATCTCCAAAATGGGTATCCATATGCTCGCACCATCATATTAGGATTATTTTCTACAATTTTTTTGTAACTGTAAAGACTTTTCTTCTATATTTTTCCCATTATGTTAAAGCTCACTGATTTCATATTGGATAACTTTTATATCCTCTTTATCCCCAGCAACTCAATTTTCTCATTCACATGTGTTCAAAATAATGCTGCAAATCTATTTTCCACTCCCTCTTATTTATATTCTTTACGACTCCTTTTTTTGCATCATACTCTGTAAAAACCTTGTTACCTTTGTTTCTAAGAATTTCCTGCCTCTACCTTTCATTTGTTGTCACTGAAAAATTGAAATTTACCTTTAATCACAATGCTTTGCCTCAACTGTTACATATCCTAAGCAGACACAATGACACTTGCTTCCTGATTTTCAGTTCCATCAGGGAAGGGTTAGTCACTAAACTTCTGCTAAACTACATCACTACCATTTTTCACCCTTCTAAAAATTTTTGCTTGATTGGATACCAACAAGATACTTACCAGTGGCAAGCCACTGAAAAGAATTGTGGTGACAAGTGTTGTCTCTTTTTTTTTAATTGCAATTCCTCTCTTTTTGAATCTATTCTTTTTTTGTCTTATGGTTAAATATTAACTTGTTATTTTGGGACCTTTTTTGTTTTAGTACTTTTCACAAGAGGACTTGAGATATCATTAGAGTTCCTAATTGCTAAATATAATTCTGATAATTAGAATCAGTAAGTATATTATAGTCTCCTGTTTTTTTATCAAGCCGTACCATTTGATGAGAATTTATAGGGATTTAACAGCTTTATTACATTTCACTCTCTTGCACCAAAGAAGAATGGACTATAAATGGGAGGTATATGATGAATTCAGTTTATATTTAATTAGAAACTGAAGTTAACAGCCAGGAGCCGGGCAGAAGTAAGCTGCCAGTGAAGGCTGAGGCTGCTATAAACCTGATAAAGAAGCAAGTGTGGGGTTTTAAATTGAGATTGCTGGTAGGGTGGCTGTGGGTTTCTGTAGTGACAAACTGTACTTACAGATTCGAGGAGCCCCTGATGAAAAGCTGTTCTCATTCCCTAATGCTTTATGGGAACACTGCAGCCTCTTGGAATATTTTTCAAGCAAAAAGACATCATCATGACAACACTGGAAAAAGAAGGGCAAAAAAATTTCTTTCTGGTAGGGAAATAAAGACATCTTAAGCTCGACTTCAAAAGCTCTCTACAGCAAACAGTAGCTGTGGAGATACCGTTTCATCTTTGCCTCTGGGATATTATTAAGCCTTTCTAGTAGCTTTAACTGCAGGAGAAGGGATTACAGAAGTTGCTGCTGTGTAGCTGCCTGACATACAAATATCTGGAAAAGCGCAGATCACGTTTTTGTACAAGGACCACTTATTAGACAGAACTGAAAGCTTAACCTGGAATGAATAGCACACCACACTGCTAGCTGCACACAAACAAAAAACATGCAAGACCCTCAAGATTCATGCTGGCCTTTTAAGTGCTTTGGGTGAATATTCAGGCTCCCGCTTCCCTTTTGTCATGGCTGTGTGTACAAAGATCGGAGCTAATTGAGGCTGTGCAGTTTTGGTACAGAGAACCATGCCATGCCATTCACCCTGCTTCAGTTCAGGCTGTGTCAGCATTTCCATGACAAATCCTTACTTTCAAGGGTTTACAGCTTAATCGGAGCAAAACCCGCAATTGGCCGAAATGACACAGACTGCTCCCGTGTTAAAGGCTTTGTGCATGGGAGCCAGAAACACAAAGAAATTGTTTCAGGTGCTTCTATTTACTTCGAGCTGCTGCTTTGGCCTGGTAATGGCTTTGTATGCTGAAATGGAATGTATAGGGTCAAGGTCCTTATTTCGAGTTACTTGTTACATTTGAAATGGGGGAAAAAAAAAATCAAAAGAACTGTATGGTGTTTTCATTGCTTTTCAGCAAATCACTGAGGATTTTGCAAGATTAGCCTGGTGAATCAGTGATTGGAAAATAAGTTACAAAGTGGCAGGAGTCAGTTTGGAAACAGATGTGCTCAAAACAAGTCCAGTTACACTTTGTTAGTTCTAAGAGGCTGTATTAGACTGAACAGCCATGCTTTCTAGGCATCCATAGGAATAAGTCTCAGGCAGTGAGTAGCACACAATGTCCTTAGCATCTGCTACACCCTGTCAAATCTCAGGAACCTGCATTGAAAGACAGATTTTTTTTTTAAAGATTAGCATGAAAAGGAAAGTCACCTTCTCTAAATACCTATAAGAAATGTATTTGATGTTATAAATCAAGAAAGCTGTCATGGTCAGAGGCCAGTCACTGCAATAAATAGTCCTTAGGGCAGCAGTAGAACATGGTTCCTGGCCAAAGGTGATGAAGAGCTGGTTGCTTCAGTGTGACTTATGTAAAATTAGACAGGTGAACAATTGTTTGTAGGTTTGGAAATAAGCTTGATATTTTTCCATATCGGTAAGTCAAGTGCTGATGGTGTCATTTTTATTTTTAGGGAGCTGATGCTCTGCCACTTGCAATGGTTATAAACAAAACTATTATTATGAACTTGAGAGAATCAAACTTTTCTGACATCCCACATACAGTCTGTATGTTGAGGGATTGTATAGCCACTGAATCTCAGCAATTTAATCCTATTATTAAAGTTAGGACATTATTTGATCTGCACTTTGATCATAACTTAATCTTGCAATATTCACAAAATACATTTCCCATTGTTCATCTGCAAAAATTTTGTGAGCTCAGACACACTGGATGTTGGTTCATAAGAGACTTGAATACCTCATGTAAATATAAATCTTCAATGAAAGATTTAAATTATAATTCAAGTCATTTTTATTATTTCAAATAATGGTATATAACAATGAATGCTGTGACTCCATCTCTTGTCAGTGACTATAAAATCTACTTCATACTTCAAATTTTTTCCATGTGTAAACCATAAAAAAATATACATTTTATAAGAAATAATTGATGAAAATATAGCTAATATTTAGATTTTGAAAAAGAGATCAGATTAGGTGGAAAAGATAGTCACTTAATTGAAAATTGCATATGTAGCTTGGAAATTGAATTCCTGAATGAACTAGTGGTTAGAAATGAAATGATTTCTATAAATAGCTGTTTGCAAAACTGGTCCAAACTTCCACTTTGAAGAATTTATTATTGGCTTTAGTATGTTCCCTCAAACACGACTTTAAATAACAGAGGACTTTGATGAATAATGTATATAAAACAGAAATTAATAAACAACCTTAGATGAAATGAAGAACCAGAAAAAATATTCTTCAATTCATCAAGCTGTGTCTTTCATGTGACAATGAAATAATTGTGAAATCAAATAGACATAAAGAAGATATTGCTTTTGCAATATTGCTCTTGAAAGGCAGCCCTTTTGCTTTGTCTTAACTTTCTCATGCTGTGTAAAAATTAAATGACTGATATGATGATCTGATGATCTGATCAAGGGAAAATTGAAATGTTGACATGCTATGACACTTATTTTTTTCCACATATTTATCATTGAATTCTCTGTTTCTTGTTTGGTAGGTACAGCAGTGCATATTCCTAGGGTTTACTACTATCAAATTACTGCAAACTAAAAAATCTTTTATAGTTGCAAAAGTGAGAAACCGTCAACCAGCTCTTAAGATAAACAAACTAAAAAAAAGATTCAAACTATTTAAAATCAAACTAGAGCACTGATGAGACACAGGGAAGGAATGGCATCACAGTGGCCAGGGTAGTGGTAGCACAGTTCTTTGGCATAGCATCCCTTCTCCAGTAGCTCTTGAAAGGCAAGACCATGTCATTTGTGTACAATATATGTGTTGTCATAAAAGGAAATTGCATGATCTATCAATTTCAGGAATCTGAAATTCTGGAGGTTTCTGGGCCATTCACATTGTTCTAAATTTTAGGGAACTAACAAGGGCATGTTGACTATTGATGGTCCAGAGATAACATAAGGAGAAATCAGGAAATTATCTTGTGAAAATTTTTTTAACATCCTAAATTTCCCTTTCCCCTCTGCTCTCCTTCCTTCTTCCCTTTTTATGTTCATCCATATATTTAATCCTTTAACTATGGGATCAAATCATTGTACTTGTTCTTTTCAGGCTGGAATGTCTTCAAAGGTCTATGTTACTGACTTTATGACAAAGAAATCTGAGTAAATTTAAATACTGCTCCTACACAGGATGTCAGTCTAGAAGCTTAATGGTCTCCTCTGACTTTACAATCCATGAATCGGTAAATAATTGCAACAGTAACATGAAGATCTTAGAACACTTCCAAAAGAATGGGATACTTTATACATAAAATACTTGAAAAGACACGGAAAAGTCATTAGCATGTATAGCCAAGCTAGGCCTAACATTTTCTACATTGTAGAAAATTATTTTTTATGCTTGTGCTTTCAACAAGAAATGTCATTGTGTAGAAATTATATGAAAAGGATAATCATTTCCTTTACAACAATGTGTGCTGAAAAGGAAAACTTGTATAAACACTTTAGGTACAAATATAATCTTTATTTTTCTCCTTTGAAAAACTAAAATACATTTAAAATTACCTGGTGTAAATGATGTAGCATGCCATGATTAAAAATCCAACATTTTTAAATGTGGTATTAGATTTATTAATAGGGTAAATTGTTGCTTAGATGAATTTAAGTTGTTAAATTACATGTAATAAATTTCAGAAAAAACGTAGAATTTATATAAGATTCATATCTTAGATTTAACATAAAAACCAAACTCTTGTAATTTTTCTCTTACATGAATATGATAGTTTCCAATTTTTTTTTTTAAACTGGATAAGCAAGTGGATCAATAAAATAAAATACAAAATAATATATATTCTAACAGTTTAAATTCCTTCATACATGTATTATTTTACAAAATCTCATATTCTTTAATTATATTTTACTTAGGATTACCTAATCAGTAAAAGTACAAAATCTATAATAAAAATGACAATTATTTAATATATTTCTGGTATTATCTGAGCTAAGAATATAAATAGACATACTAAATATGTAATTTCTTGATAACTTGCAGTACAGTGTATATTAAGTAAACTACCAGTATTTTCTTCAAAATAATATGTAAAATTTTTATTTTATTTTTCTTGTTTTAAAGTAATAATTTCTTTTCCCTGTAGAAGTAGAGACTACTTTTTCTAGACATTTCACATTTTAGAAATTGAATGGTACTTGAAATAGCTAAGATTTTTTTTTTTTTTTCTAATATAAAGTAATTTGTGGATACTTGAATTAAAGTTTTGTGTCTATTTTAAAAGTAGGAAATCCAATTTCTACAAGTTATATGGCTAGTAATTTTGTAAAATTATCAGATTAATTATTTATAATTCTTAGTTTTCACATATCTATTTTAGTATTCTGATAAGGAGATTTATATGTGGTTTTAACATTATCTTTTAAATTTTAAAGACCAGAAAGATTAAAATATATAAATAAGCAATAAAGAACACACAAACCAAAAAGACAAAATTCATATCTGAGATATTCAGTGGAAAATAATATTTATGGTTCAGAATTTGTAACAGAAGAAATCAATATGGAGACAGACATACTTGTGTTTTATGTATGGTTGAAATACATAAAGACAGTGTCTGTTTAGTATGCTGCTTTCAGTCTTTGAATGCTGGCCTGCCTGTATACTTTTAAAGAATAATTACTACTTAATACCCTACGAGGAAAAATCAGAATGACAAGCCTCTATAAAAAGATCTGCAAAAAAGTCAACTGTCTATAGAAAGGAGAGGGAAAATGATGTCAGGAAACTCCTAGTGCACTGATGAATTGTTCACAATCAATTTTAATTTTAGGAGCAAACACAGGAGGAAAAAAGCAAGTAAGCATTAAATGCAAGGAGAAATCATTCAGTGAATTGACCTATGCACCAAAAATATAAAATGAAACAAATTTTATGGAATTTACTCTCATAAATTTTAATATATAACCATCAGTTTACTCCTGTTCCATAATATGAAGGGGTTTTTATACCATATAATTAAAATTATGGCTCTGTCTGTCAGTAATGGCAGCTAATACACTAACAGCCCTGGTCATGTTACTCCAAGCCAGAGGAATAGACACAGGATCTTTTGCAGGCACCAGTGAAAACAAAACTGCCAGCAAGGTTTCCCATATGTCTTTTAAAAAGGTGGAGCATGTAGTCCTTCGAGCTCAGCTCTGCAGCAATGAACGGCCTTTTAAGTGAGGCAAGTGGTACTGTGCTATGATAATCAAAGCCTTAAAAAAGAGGTAGAAGCAGTGGGAAGGAGATGCAGCAAAGCTTTAGGCAGCCTATAGTGATATGCTCTGCCCCCAAGTGTCTTCTGCAGCATCTATTGGAAATGAAAAAGTCGTTCAGCACTGTCAAAAGCTCTGAGTGCCTCAGCAGTGAGGGTGGAAATGGAAAAGGAATAGGTGCACTTTAAAAACATCTGCTTCATAGGGAAAATAAGAGTGTGGCAGAAGTATAAAATATTAAGGTATGTGAATTAATGCTAAACATAAATCTCCATTTTTGAAGACAAGAAGAAAGGCTTACAATACACACATATGGAAAAACACTAGAGGCATAACTTTGTACTATGAGAAATAGAAAGAGCGGGGAAGAGGGAGATGAATTTGCCCCCTAGAACTGAGAAAGTGCCTCTGGTACAAATTCTCAAGTGTGTCATATCTCTAAGTGCACACAGCTCAGAGACAATACCAAAGAAAAAACTGGATGTAGAACTGTCCCAGACCAGGATAGCCCTGTAGGTACAGTGTGGTCACCAGAACTGCTAACATCTTACTGTTCTGAGGAAGTTAGCTTGCAGGCATGGGATATACAAACAGTGATTTTCAGCAGGGACTCTGAAGCATCTGTGAAAGAATTTGAAGCTGAATATAATCTACTATTATGATTATGTTTTATTTCTCATAACTCTTTCCATCCTTCAGTCCTCTACTCAAGGTGGGTTTGTGTGAACCTGACAAGTATTCCTGAGTTATCCCTGGAAGCAGTGGGTAAGTCTAGGTAAAATAATGGGCACAGACCTTTTCTTGGAAGAACTCTTGTTCAAATAGTTAGGGGACCCAGGGCACTCAGGAACTGTAGCTGGTCTTGGGAGAAACACTGTAATTCTCGGAGCCACAGCCTTAGAAGTGACAAGCATCAGTCAGTGCAACACCTGCAGGGAGAGTAGCATGATGCTGGACAAGGCTTGAAGCCTCTCCCGATCTCCCCTGACAGATCATATGAGATTTATCAAGCAAGTGGAGTATTTCAGATAGTAGAGTGAAACTCATTCTTCCCAGGATCAGGTCTTGCATTGTACAGCACTGGTGAGGACAAGCCTCTCTTCACAGGCTGCAGTAGTGACTCCTGGGAAGCTTAGGAGTAGATGGCTTTGTGGCAGTGTTGTTACATGAGAACATGTTTTGTGCCACAGAAAAGCTGTGAATAATTTCTTGCAAAGGAGATGTATTGTCTTTTCTTGTGTGGGAGTATCAGGTAAGGGAGCTCTGACAGTATGGAGACTGAGTGATGGTTTATCACAGCACTATAATATTTTAAACTCAAATAATGCAGCGATGCAGGAAAACAGGGTGAATTAGTTAACAAGGAGCTTTATTAACACAGTAGTAATATAGTATCTGTACAGTACAGTCCAGTGCCATATATGCCATGTGCCATTCAAAAAAAGTCAATAAAAATAAGGCCTTTTAATATTATTTTTGCATAAGTGCAATTCATGCACACGAACATTATAGTTGTTAATAAATTGAAAACTTTCTGATTCCTGAAGTAACAATCCCTTGTGGTAATGACAGTGATCTGCATTTGTAAAAGGTAGTTAGAAGGATTCTGATAAATCCCCAATGAAGAATCAAAGATTTTTAAGAGTATAAACTCTGACACAAAATATGTACAACTTTGCAAGTGCCAAAAGAAGAAAAGATACATGAAAATTTGCGGGTTTAAAAATGACATGAAAATGGGGTGTATGCATCATTTGAGGAAGCAGATCTTTCCTTTATGTAAAGTTTAAATAAGGTTTCATGTTAAATGTAAACATCTTACTAAATTTTCTGTCATTCATATTTCTGAATTACCTTTTTCTGTGAAGAGGGAATTTATTGGAAAATTCTTAAGCAATTGCTACATTTGAGTTCCTGAAGACTGGTATCGAAAGTGCTGAAATTCATTAAAATCATGAAACTATTAGTTCCATTAAAACTCTCAGTAGCATTTCCCCATCTTTATTAAAAAGAAATGCCAAATGAGTTAGCCTGTAAGAAGAGATATAACTTTGAACAGAGTTATTTATAAAAATGCAGTTCTATGATCTGCAGTAACATTTCAAATGCCTTTTGTCACCACATCAGAAATAAGCACTCTGTTTTTCTTCCATTTGTAGTTTTTTGTTGTTATTTGCAAATTTACTTCCATCAAAAGTTACAAATTGTTCATTTCTTTTTCTTTTTTGTTTCTCCCCTTTTCCTTCACTGGTGTCATACAGCTGTTCAATCCCTCTGAGTAATTTTGAAACCTGTGAGAGACTGCTGCAAGCAATATCTTCCCTGATCATAACAATTTGATGTAGAGCCATTTCCTGTGCAGATCTAAAGAGGAAAGTAAATTGAAATTTTATTTCAGCTGGGAAGAAAGCAGCAGTGCCAAATACCTGAAGTCATTGAAGACCTGATTTCAAAGATGATCTTAGGATTTAGGACCCAGGAAACCTGTCAGAGTTAGGATGCTACTGATAATTGGCTACCAGATGTGGTTGCATCCCTTTCGAGCTAGTAGAAAGTTAATGGAGCATTAGGAAAGGATAAAGTTGCAGAGTTAGCTTTGAAATGGTAAAAGTAGTGCTAAAGACTATTTGAAAGAAAGTATATGCTCTTAGCTGAGAGATATTTTAATGTAATAATAATATTTTTAGCTAATTTTGGAAATAGGCTGGTACTTTTAATTAATTCATGTGCTATTCTCTATTTAATCCCATGGTATAAAGTTTAGAAATTTTAAACTAGTGCTATAAAGCTAACCCTTTTCTCTTTAAGTAAATAAGTAGTTCAAATATATTAATCTGTTTCTGTTACCCTGTATTTTGATAGCACATACATCACCCACATGCCCTCTAAGTTATTGTATTTTTCTGTGTAGGGCAATATATTGAGTTCATTCAGATGTAATAAACAGAAAAATATTTTTCTACAGGGCACACTGCAAAAAGTGACAACATAAATGTACAACAAACAGAGCAGTAAAGAGTGAAACTGAAGTATTGTGTTGTGTATTGGAAGACATTCAGACATTCAGAATGAATTTCAATTGCCTTATGACATTTGGTATGTTTTTAACAACCTCTTAAGCATTGGAAAATACAGATAAAAATGTGCTAAGAGTTTTCTGGTACAGATAGAAAGCCACAGCTCTTGCCCTAATATCAAAAGTCAGGAAACCTGCCCAACGTGGATTTATCTGCTTAGAAATTTGGGAAGAAATGGAGTAAAAGATGTCAGCTAGAGATCACAACCAAGCACAAGTCAACTGTATCAAACCACTAAAAAAAAATAAAGAAAAAAAATAAACCCTGACCTCCCATCTTGGTAGAGATATAACAGTTATATCTGGAAAGAGCATAGAAAAACTTTATTTTTCTACTTAATAACAGAAAGTCACAGCAGGAAACAAAATGAGCAGCTACTTATGGCTAATGGGTAGGGCAGAAAAATTCACCAAAGAGGAAAATAAACAATAAATGTAAGACATGGAGCAGCTTAGCAAAAGAGAAGGTAGAGGAACTTTTGTGATAATCTTCAAATACCTCTGAGGAAGATGCAGAAAAGGAGTACATTGCTCACCATGTCAATACAAATAAGATGAGGAAAGGGTTTGAATCATAAGATCATTTAAGTTGGAAAAGATGTTTCCGATCATTGTGTCCAACTGTTAATTTGCCAAGTCCACACCTAAATCTTGTCCCTAAGTGCCACATCTACAGTCTTTTAAACCCTTCCAAGGGATGGTGACTCAACTATTTCCCTGGGCAGCCTGTTCTAATGCCTGATCACCCTTCCTGTGAAGAAACTTTTATTCTTTTGCGTTGAAACATGGAAAATACAGGTTCAATGTTAAGGGGGAAAATGATGCATGATATGTCTAGCTTTCCATTAATGAAAGTTTTTAGGAAGAGGGTTAAGCAAACAGCTTCCAGGAATGATGTAATTGTATTTACTTCTGATTTGGGTAGGATCAGATGGCTTCCAGAGTGTTTTTATGTATGTTTCTTTAAATTTTCTTGAAGAACAATATTTTCTCATTATTAAGGCATATTAAACCTATATCCAACAATAGTTTTTTTTAGAGAACTGTATATAGGTAGTCAATGGATAACTTTTGATTATCAGATAACACTTGAAAAATATGATTGCCGTATTTGCTACCTACAGACCTGGAAAATATGGCAGTGTTGGAAAACTCCTGTAGCTTGAGGTTTTCCCTGTTTCTCGATATGCTTTTGCACAATCCTTTTAGTATTAGACTTTAGGAACCCTTTAGTACATGGTACCGAGAGGCATAAATTCAAATCCCAAAATTATTTCCTATTCTGCATAAACAGATAAACTATCCTAAAAAAGCAAATATTAATCACTTTGTGGATAAATGTCCTTCACTAAGACTAATAAATGTGGTTCCATGTCCAGCATCATTGCAAACACAGCTTGTTCATTTCTGTTGATTTTTTGTCAGTGTTTGTCAATATAAGAAATGTCAAAGGGTTTTGTAGCAGGAGGAAATTCTATTCTATGAATGGTTTTTCACTCTTTTCACTACTTTCATTGTTTGTAAATTGCATACAAACATTGCCATTTTAACAAATTTGTTCATTGGTTGAAAATGTTGGACAAATGCT
Organism: Polioptila caerulea; assembly: GCA_013397295.1. Taxonomy (NCBI): domain Eukaryota; kingdom Metazoa; phylum Chordata; class Aves; order Passeriformes; family Certhiidae; genus Polioptila; species Polioptila caerulea. The sequence goes on along the minus strand of VYXF01008081.1, from coordinate 507,968 downwards.
ATGTGTACTCAAGTCTAAAAACAGATTATGAACTGGTATGGATACTGCTTCAAATAATCAATATGTGCAAGTTTGAATAGCAGCTGTTTGATAGGCTGTGAAAAGCATGTGACATTCATCTATCCCTTATATGAATTATTCCCACTTTTACTTTACAGTTTCCAGTTTTCACCATTACCACTTTCAATCTGTTGCAGTTACTGCAAAATCTGCTGCTTTGGCAGCCACTCCAGTCAGCAAGATTGTTCAATGTTCAGTGCTCTTAGGAAAAAAATAAAAGGGTTGTGTGCGCAAATCAAGAACAGTGTCTCAAATAGGAAATAACTGTGAATATATGTATGAGTATATAACAGTGAGTAAGTCTGGGAGAGTCACCTGAGTTTAGGCACAAAACTGGAGTTCTTGAGTTGCTTCTCTACATGTGACAATGTTGAATGTCCTTAAACAAGTCACTTCTCTCTCTGCTGCTGTCTCTCTCAGTGATCCTGACTGCCTTTGTAAAGTGTTTTTTATATTTATACTCAATCAAGATTACATGCTGTTATGAGTATTATGAATATATAGATAAGTGACTGACCTTGTCACTCATCTGCACATCTCCACATTAGAACTAGTAGAATCTGTTTTATCAACAGAAGACCTGTAAACAGTACTGTTCTGTATTTTGTGTGAGGATCTTAAGTCCTTGCAAACCTTAATATCTGATTAAACAGTCAAAAGAAATGAAAAAATCTAAGTCTAGTGAGTTTTCAAAGGACAGCCCAATAAAATCACAGTTTTTTTCTAACAGAATATCATGTACTCAAATGAAAAAAAAAAAAAAAAAGAGAAAAAACAGGACATTTTGGTTCTTACAAAATATAGAGAAGCTGTGGGGGTTTTTTTGGAAGTTAAAGCAGCAAAGAAGGAGATGGAAGATTTAGGGTTAGCATTATTCACACATTAAAGAAGTACAAGTTAAACATCTAACAGCCCTAGCTTTCATAGCTTTTTTAAAGCCAAGGTGGATCTTTAAAGTAGCATTCAGACTATTTTCCTCTTTCCAAACATGCAGGTATATAAGTCAAGTTGAAAATATTTAGAGACCTTTGAACTATTCTATTTTACCTCATGCCTTTGAAGATTGCAAAAAGGCATTTTAAGGAAAATAAAAACATAATGATGCTATCAACAGGCACACAAAGAAATCACAAGATGTAAGAGTCTATATTAAAGAAAAGTTGATGGACAGACATAGTAGAAGTTGGGACATAAAGGCACATGAATATTTCTGGTTTTTCCAATTACTTTAAAATACTTTTAAATAAAAATTCTCAAGTCTCTGAGAATGATTCTTGTTATTATCAACTATTTGTATTAATCATAGGAGATGCAGGATGAGCTGACTAGGTTTGAGTACTTTCCGGTTCAAGGGGCACAGCTAAAATTCCAATTGCTCCATTCCAAATAATGCTCAATATAATTTCTTGACCTGGTATTCTCCTCTTGTCCTTTCTGTGACATACTGCAAAATCCTATTAGTCTGTATTTGGGAAATCTGCAAAATATATCTCTTCTCTTCTCTTCTCTTCTCTTCTCTTCTCTTCTCTTCTCTTCTCTTCTCTTCTCTTCTCTTCTCTTCTCTTCTCTTCTCTTCTCTTCTCTTCCTCTTCCTCTTCCTCTTCCTCTTCCTCTTCCTCTTCCTCTTCCTCTTCCTCTTCCTCTCTTTTCTTATTATTGTTATATAGGGCATCCTGAATTGACCTTTGACCCAATCTAACCAGTCTAATTCCTGTCATAATGAGTGGCAAGACCTACACAAACATCAGGTGTGTTAATCTCATTTAGTGGCATGGCTGTTAGTCTGGGTGAGCTGTTCAAAGTTAATATCTCCTATCTGCAGTGTATTTCACTGCCTCAAATTATAGTCAGTGGAAAGAAAATATTTTACCCTAATGAATTTTAGACAATAAGTTTCACTTGAAACCTGCACTTTGAAAAGTTCACTGACCTCTACTTAGTTGTCTAAGATGCATGTTAAAATAGCCTTTGAAATAGTGAAGAAATGCTTTTCCCTCTTCTTATATCTTAGCCAGGCAAACAGAATATGTCAAATATTGAGATCACACACACAGATACCACTCTCCTCTCACCCAACCCCCCCCCCCCCCCACAAT
>VYXF01008081.1:482457-505799 GCA_013397295.1 Polioptila caerulea | reverse complement strand
CCCCCCCCAATATGTTTTTGTTCAGTTGAGCCCAAGTCTAGCTACATTTAATGTTCAGTGTCAATGTGAGCAAATTGTGCCCTATTCATCGCTATCTTGACTGATTTGGTAGCCTGGTTTTGATTTGGTTTTTTGTTTTGTTTTTTTTTCCCCATGGGGTAAATCCTATAGGATTTGCATATGGAAGACTGTGTTTTTTGAGAAGGTGCATCCAGTTACACAAATTCTGACAAACAATGCTTTTTTACGAAGGATGGTTTCTCTTGAATTATTTTTCGCTTTTGTATTTTTAAGATTGTGACTTTACTTTGCATAGGAATATCTGGAAATTATTTTTGCTCTTTGGAAATTAAGATCTTTTTTCCTATTCATTCACATTCATGCAATAAGGCTCTCCCTGCAGAATTCCCTACAAGAAATTTATGTTTCATTTTGTTTTATCACCTAAAAATACACTAACTATTCTATTAATAGGTATTTATAAAGGAGGGGGAAAGAAATCTTTCCTGAAGCTACTTTATAATGAATACTGATAATAAAAAAGATTTCAATTAAAGATTAGTAGAAAAGAAAAAAAAAACGAACCTCAATAGATACAATGTGCTCTGCATATTCCTTAGAAAGCATAGTATGAAGTAGTACTGATAAGAGATACTCCAAATTCGGTGGTGGTTACAGATCCAGCCTGGGCACAAACTCACAACAAAAAGCACTCTTTGCTGCTCATATTCTCCAGGCTTATGTGATCTGATATAATTTAAAAGATTTTTTTCATATGACCTCTCTCTTTACAATACGACAGGTTTTCATCAGAAAGCTATAAAGCACTAAATTAAGAATAATGAACCATTTTCCAGCTAGTTGCATCTTGTCACACTTATCCATATCATATATACTTTGGACTTGGGCTTTAGGATACTTAGACATCAACAGAGTCAACACCTGACGCAAATTTCAAATTTTAAGCATTTGATATTTCAGCAGTTCTCTTCTTTTTTCTTCCTTTTGTCTCTGTGGAAGTTTTGGAAGTGACTGTGCACAACTAGTACAGATATCTGCAGCAGTACTTTGCTTGGTGTCTCAGGAAGAACATTACATGTCACCGGCACATTAAGTAAGAGAGAACCACTTTAAATTCTTTGCTTTAGCTGTACAAGCAGAATGTAGGGGATAAATATTTTCAGCTTCATTAAAAGTAAGGAAATTTATGGAAAAATATGAATTTTCTTATAATGAAGATTTTTTTTAAAAAGAATGGAACTAATGGTGCCAATTATTTTATTTCTGAATACTAAATTTTTTAGCAGAATTTTGAACATCTGTGAGTGAATTTTTAAAATTTATAAATCCACTATGATAAACTAAATAGCTTTTCTTAATGGTTTTCTCCATAGTGTCTTGATAAAGATTGTCATCTCTAGCAGCCTTACTGCATTTTTTATGTAGGCATTAGTAATTAATTAGGTTGTAATCAGAACAATGTGCTGTTTCATAAAACTCTTCAAGTGTAGGTGTTCTGGGGCAAGAGGTACAGGATAAGAATTAGTAAGAGAGTGGCTTTGCAATAATTTTCTTACTTTTTTTTTTTGCTTTTAAAAACACTTGAAAAGAGAAGTAAATGCTTACTGAGAAAAGAGGGGAACAGAATGGGATAAGGAACAGACATGAGAAAAGTTTAGATTGAATGTTGAATGCATTTAAACTAAAAAAAAAAATCTTATAAAATGGGCATGATAATTCACTCCAGGAAAAGACAAAAAGAGAGAGCGCCCTTCATTCCCAGGCTGTCCTTTCAAATTTTATCTAGGTCATTGTGCATCAGGGACCAAGTATTAGTTCTGGCACAATGATAGGAAAGACAATAAAGTCTTTTTGTCCTAACTGTTGCTAACAACTACTGATTAGCTCACAATTCTACTAAGACTGATTTAGACATTTAAAACTCCCCAAGATATATGTGCATATCCACAGAGTAAAGCTATGTCTTACACCAAATGGCATCCTGTGAGAAGACAGAGAGGAACAGAGTATTTTTTATTTTTCTCAGTAATAATGGTTTCCAGTTGAGTTCTGGTCTGTGGTTCCTGTTAATGCTAATATTGAGACTGCTTATTTTCTTACTTCCACTTTTCTGCAATTCAGTCTGTAGCCTGCATTTGGCTCTGTTGCTTAGAAAACTTGTCTTCGTACTTCTGATCTCTTGTCTACATCCCTCTCTCCTCCACTGACCCTTATCTTCCTCCACTCTCTCTTTTTTCTTTCCTCAAGCATTCTTCACCTTGATGTCATTATTTCCTCTGATGTTTTCCTCTTGAAACTACAGTTATGCTTTAAGCCTCTGCTCTCATAAAAACAAACAAACTCACCAAACAACCATATATTTGCCTTGCTTTTGTTCTATTTTCTGATTGTTGCCCTTTCCAAAACTCCAGAATTCTTTTTTTTACTACCACAATTTATTAAAAAAAGTACAGTGGTTGGGTTTTTCCCATTTTTTTATACCAATCGTAGAGCAATATGAGAAATTTAAAAAAATATTTGAATACTGCTCAACTTATTGTTTTCCCAGAAGAAAAAGTGGTTTAAAATGTTCTTACATTTAAATAAAAAAAATATTTTAAAAGATGTTGAGCTTAAATAACTTCTCTACCTGAAAAATCTTTTATTGATGGGAAATGGACAAATTAGAGGGATACTTAAGCTCTAAATGTCATTATAAAAGCTTCATAATTCTGGTTTAGAATCTTGCTTAGTGACATTAGGCAACCAACTGAGTTAAATGTGTGAAGAAGACTGTACATCACAGAGCTGGTATGTAAGAAAGAAACCAGACCAAAAGCAAACCCATCTCAGTAGAAACAGTAGAACCTTCTGTATAGCATAAGGATATCCAGGACCTTCATTTTAGTTTAATTAACTTTGGGAACAATTAAGCTTTGCAGGAAAAATTTTCTCCTCTTCGCTTGCTTCAGTCTTGTGCAAGTTTTACACTTGATTGTAACCCCCAGCAGAAGGTGCACTTGGGTGTGGCAGAGGCCTTCTTTTAGAGAAATATGAAACAGGTTGGAAAAACACTAATAAAACTTGGGAGGAAAATAGTCTATGATGTCAACACAGCTTTCAAATCCATGAACTGCATTTATTAAAAAAATAAATATACACTTATGTCACATTCTTGTCATTAACATTTAACGTGCAAAGAGTGGGTGAACATTCTATATTTAATTAAAACACAAAATTATGACTTCCATCTGCACATGCAGACCTGAGAAGCAGCTTAAGGTACACAAAAAATTTACATCTGGTATTCAGATATAGGTATAGGGGGACTTTTAACCATATCAGGTGTCACACCATTTCTCTAGTGTAGAACAAATATGATATGTTATTTATTAATGTTTGAAAACATTTTCAATATTTGAAGTTTCTCAGGCACTTGTATAGAGTTTAAACCATGTGAGTGAATCACAGCTCCCCAGAGTTAGAAGATCTCTTCAGTTATTTTCATTTCTTATTTTCATTTTGTTTTTTGGTTCCTTTGGAAACCCACACAGAATGTTCTTTTTCTCAGTACTGCTTTTTCAGTAATTCTTTTGTTCTACATTTGGTGCCAAGGAGCACAGACCATGTTAAATCCAAACAGCAGCCTGCAATCTCCTGAACCATATGCTATTTTTACAGCAGGTCACCTGTGGAAATGCTTTTTTCGATCAAATCCTCCTTCTCTTGGCTTGTCACTCTGCTGGTTCACACTGGGGCTAATCCTGGTGCTGTCACTCTGCAGCCACCGAAGCCACCATCTGCTCTTTGCCCTACTCTGGCCTTTGATCAAACAGTAAATAAATCCTTCAGGATGGGGAAGGATTTCCTGGGTGCTGGCCATACGGCAGCATATTTGGTCATTGCATGGAGCCCTGGGTGACACTGTGATCGTGGTAAGTAACGTATCTCCCCATAATCTTCACTTGGTGTTATGAAGATTCCTCAATGCAGAAATCAATCATTCTCATCTACCTCAGAAGTGGCAAAGGCGGCACTTGTGTATGGCTTTGAAATAAGGTTATCAAGTGGGTATCATGTGCCTCAGAGCAGCAAAGGCTAACGTCCTGCAGGGACAGGGAGAAGACCATACTGACATTCCCACAGTACCACATGAAATATGTTTGCTGACAAGGAATTCTGGTGGCCCAGAAAGATATTGATTATTAATTGTTTTCTTGGCTACATGTGGACAGACCTGAAACCAAAATGATATGGCTCAGTAGCCTAGGAAGAGGAAATCCAAAATGCAAAAGAGATGATTTTTCTGACAGAGGAAGGAATTTGCAACCGCTACAATATTACAGGCCAGTAAACATTAGCAGGTCTTGTTTTTTGCTGGGGAGGCAACTGCTGTGCAAAGATGGGACATAATATATCACTTACCTCTCTGTGTGCATGGGGCTGAAGCACTGAACAGTACAATTCTTGCTAAACCCTGCAAAACTGCATCTGACATTGCTTGAGATAGGACAGAGACTAACGCAGTCGCTGAGTAAGCATAACTGGTGGGCCTTAAAATATCTGTAGACTATAACAGAATTGCTGAACTAACAAGCTGCTGAGCCAGCATAATGAATAGAACATAGCAAAAATAATGCAATAACTTTGTGGTTAAGACAGTTGTAAAGGAAAGAAAAGAGGAGCTATCAGCCTGTTTCAAAGAACTGGCTCCCTAGACTCTTGTATTTTGACCAGAATGGATTCAGCAAAAAAAACAGAAGGATAGTCTGGACAGCTGAGAATGCATGTGGCCCATGGGTCACACATTAAAAGGAGATAAAAGAAACTTAGAAATCTATTAGTGGGGGTTTAACAGAAGAGAATCATCCTTGCAGATGCCATGGTCTGAGCAAGATGAGTATTTTCTCCAAATTACCTTGAAATACTGGCCAGGAAATGCTTGTGACTCCTAAGTGTCAACAGTAGCCATCTTGCAGACCTTTGTAAGATATGAGAAATTAGAGATCTGGGCAGAAGAGGTCCTCATAACCAGAATGTTTTGCTGCTAAAGACTGTTTGCTAGACAGCTTATCATAAATATCCGGGGCTCTTTAAATAATTTCATTCATTTTCTCTCGGGATGGAGATAGCAAAGATAGATAGATTAGACAGATAGATTAGATGGATAGATACATAGATAGATGATAGACACATCCATCCATCCATCCATCCATCCATCCATCCATCCATCCATCCATCCACCCATCCACTGCCATAAAACTTATGATTATCGCACATCATTCTGTCGCTATAAGTGCTTATAGTCATTGTCTGGGTTCGCTTGCTGTATTGCTGACTTGTAGTTTAATTTGCTGTGCCTACACTTAGTGGAATTTTTATAACCTACCAGTCAGTATAAGGTGTTAAAATATCACCTTCTGACTCTTGTAGATCCTTATGGTTGTACTTCTATCTACTAAATAATTTGTATTAGTTTTCTAATTATTACAGTTACATCTCCAGAAAATAAAAAAAGAGAGTTGGATACTGATGTGTAGTTGTTCATGTTGCTAACCTGTTAGCCTGGCTTCTTATACATTTAGTCCAGGAGAACTAGCAAAACTACTGAATTACCATGATAGCTAGCATGTCTGGGAATGCTTTAAAGGGTAAGGTGCTGGAAGCTGTTCCAAGTCGGCTAAATGGATGTCACCAACATGTTTTGGCTGGAAGGGAGTTTTTTGTATGGATACAAACTGCACTATGTCTGTTGGCTTCGGGAATGAAGCACAAAAGCCAATTCATCTTAAATAACACCCACAGCCTGCTATGTCTTTCCTGCACACGTCCATGAAACTTAAATAGAGTTCTACAGATTGTAGTGGGACTTTTCTTTTATCTGAACAGTTTTGCAAAATGAAACTTTCTGAAAAGTTACATTGAACAAAGCAGTGCTTATAGCATTTGAATTTATGTACAAACGTTTGTTAAAATCCTACAAAACCTAGCAGAACATGATAGCTTCTTACAAGGATAGGGATGATCTTATAAAATAAATAAATTTTAAATCCCATTCAGCATGTACCAAGAGCCATAAACAGAATATTTTGTCTTTTTTGTTTTATAATTAAATTACATAATAATTCAATATAAGATATGTTGTCCTTTTACAGAAAACACATCCTCAATTTTTTTCACACTCTTTTTCTTTTGAACATTTTTTCATTTATTTCTCATTCTGTATTTTAATCAAAAGCATAAAATGTATGCAAGATATTACACATTGAGCTCTCCTTTCAAGCACAAACAGATTGTTTACTCTTAAATTAGTGGAAAAATGCCCTATGTCAGCATATTTGATTTTGAGTTTATATGAATTTGAGTCATTAAGCTTAAGTCTAGACTCAAAATGACTCTTTTTTCCTGTCATCTGGTTTTAATTGGATCATAATTTTATGTCTTCACAGAATGACTCTCATATGTTACCAGTATTTTAGCAATAAAATACATGATTTTCCTCTCTCACTTCCTATATCCTTTTCTCAAAGACTTAAAGAACTATTTAGCACTTTAAGGACTATTCATCTCCTTTTCTATTTCTCTGACTAATTTCCAAAATGAGGGGCTGAAGTTCCCCTTATCTCTTCTTAAAATTAATTATTGCCTTGTGGGATAAGTCACCAGAACGGGAAACGTGAAAAACAATTCTGCAAGGTAATGCCCTCAGGGCTTCTGTGGATGTTCACTTCAACCAATAAAGGTTTGGAAACGCATTGGGGGGTTAAATATGTTAGTCATTGAAAACCTGTGCCTAAATTCAAATATACCGTAGTGAAAATACAGCGAGCTGCAGCATTTCCCCCTCTCAAGAAGCAGTGTTCCAGGTCAGCAGCCATGATGACAGCAGCTGCTCCTACCGTGCCTGAGCCCTCCCGCTCTCCTTAAGAAGGGCAGGGCTCCTGTCCATGCTTGGTCAGTGCTCAGATATCTGTATTCGTCAGGGCAGCTATTCCTCCCCTCGACATCTCCACCACAGCAACGCTGAACCTACAGCCAAGACGCTCTGATTTTATGGTGCCTGTTAAAATGGAATATGTTAAACAGGGGAAAATACATTACTGCTACTGAAAGCGTTAATAATTCCTACCAGAGAAATAGGCATACATAATGATCTATTTAAATAACAGTAAAAGCATTAGAGCTGTAGCCAAATTGTAAACAATAATAATAAAGAATAAATAAGAGTGTAAGATAATTTTTTTTCATCACCTTTTTTTTTTTTTCTTTCTCTGAAATGAAGAGGTAAGATCAGGACTCATTTTCAACATCAAATCTGCAAGCATAAGCACTTGGTACTTCATTACTACTTAAAGAAAACTAAGATTCCAAGTAATAATAACAAGAAAAAAGAAATTCCTAGAGTTGAGGGTTCAAAAAAAAGAAATTAATAAAAACAGACATCATGGAAAGTATACTGTCAAGATGTTGCTCCTTGTTTAGTCAAAATTAAGGTGGACTTTTCACAGTACTCACACAAACAAAACACAGTCTGAGCTTCAAGAGAGTGAATATTGTCATTTTTAGTTTTTTGTCAAAAATGAATTGTCTAAATAAGTAGGGAAACAAATACTGTTAAAATGTGGTTGTAGAATTTTCTCCATATCTGTTCTTTTATTCTTTTCCATTTATTTAACAATTTATTCTGAAACTAACCCTGCTTTAAATGTCTTTCTAAAGTCTCAGTGAAAACCTGTGTCACTGCTAACTGCTGCTGCACCTGATGTTTTATTTTTGCAGCTCTCTCCAAAAACCTTGAGACATGATCTTGTTCATAAGACAAGCTTTTGCTACCAACCTAATGCAAATTAGCCAGTGTTGTGATTTAGTTGGCATAAGATTGATTCTTTAACCACTGCACATGTTTAAAATTCACAATGATGTTAACTGGGGTTGGATGTATATATTAACAGGAGGCTGGAGTTCTCACTGGATTCCTTTCTGCTATATTCAAAATCACCATAGATGTTATTTATACCACTTCTGTTCTTAGTGCATTTGCCAAGAAAAAAAAGTCTGTCCAACACAGTTGTCATCTAAAAATAAACACCAATGAGATCTTCTTCCTGTGGGCTGTAAGGTCATTCTGTAACTCAGCGTGGTTCATTGATCTCTTCTACCCCCTGTGCCTTTCCAGATTTATTGGAAATCTGTTCAAAGGAGAATATATCTTACTGTTTGCTACTCTAGGAACTGCTGCTAAACGCTGAGTAAAAGATTCTTTTCTATTCTCTTTATTCCTTGTCCTTAGAGACAGAACTGAGGAAAATCTTCCCAAGTCTCTCAGACATCAGCTGAAAACAGATGAGCTGGGAATACAAGTTGAATACCTTTTGCTCCTCTTCCTTTGGACAAGTTCACTAAGTTCAGGAAACACCTTGGGAGCAATTCATGTCAGTGTGTGTCTGTATTGCTCCTGTCATTAGCATGAAGAGCCTCAAAGTAATCTAAGTCAATGATCTGATTACTAATAAAGAGCAGCACTGGGTACGGGTCAGATGTCTGCTTTGTATTTCTCTTCCTTTTAATATTTCACAGTATTAAATAGTACCATGAAGAGAGAAATCTTGCTACTAGCAAGAGATTTATCTATATACTTCCCATCAAACTAATAATTTCATGCAGTTCAAGTATTCATGTAAAACATATGTAACTCCTTAGAAAAAATGAAGTTTCATCCATATTCACTCAGGTTATGTCCCCTCTTCTCTGTAAATCCTGAAGCAAATGGGAAAATGCTAACATATGTGCTAGGAGTTTCACTAAGAGCTCAGCAGCTAGAATATAATCACTGAGGTTTGATTAATTTGTTGTTCTTTATCTTTCTTTTTTCTTTAAAATAAAGGTTTTTTGCAAGACTAATGTATATGTGCTCAAGTCAGTGGTATGTGCTGGATTGATAAAGTAGTTTATGAGCACTAGGATCCTGGAGTCTGTGGAGCTCCACTGAAACAAAGGGCTCATCTTTGTGGTACCCTTAGAAAATAGTGTGCAAAAAGGGAGAGAGGCTTAGTGCATCAAGAAAAAGAAAGATGAATAACTTGAATTCCTTTGATTCCTGCTACAGAGGCACATCTGACAAAACAAATTTGTGTCAGGCTTTTTGCAATGTGTTATCTTTTGCTTTCCCCTACTGCTGGGCCAGGCAGCTGCATGCCCCTTCCCCATCTGTGCCTCGTTCGTCTCTCCCCTCTCTTCTATATTCTCCTTCATCTTGAACATTCATCAGTTTTGGGCCTGATGTTTTTGCTTGCAAGCATATAATGGTGGAAAGAAAGACTACGCTCTGAGTCCTAATAATTTAATAGTCTTACTCACCCAGTAAATTTGAGATGCTACTCTCTTTAAACCACTACCTAATGTGTTTAATATTAACAGGGTTTTTTTTTATCTACCTCATCTTTCTTCTTAGTCCCAAAGGTGAAATGGTATTGAAGAGGAAAAAGAGTTCAGAAAAGGAATATTTCTCTTTGACTAGACATTCAAACACCTCCGTATCTATCAACCCCTCATTCTCCACATAACTCTGTCTTCATGACTCCTTTAGTCTCCACCCAACAGACTTCTTTGTTCTTTTCCCTCAAACAAACATGCAGCACATATTATGAACCTTAACTAAATGAAGACAGTGGCATTTGCAAAGTGGCATTTTAAGTCCAGGGGTGAAAGGTGTTGTGTCAGCCCAACAGAATGGCATGCAAGAAACTCAGCTTGTCATACTTGAACTCTGCTACCAGACAGATGTCCTCTGCGAATTTATCTTAAAAAATTTTAAGGTCTTTTGCCTGCTATCACTGCTGCATAAGCAAAGAAGCAAATAGTTACAGCTGCCATATCAATAACAAAAGTTTACAAAAGAGAGAAAATTATTCACCACAGAGCCCAGCCTGACCACAGCCATTACACCCGACCAGTTCCTCTGTTTGAAGCTTGTATGATGCAAACCGTCCCTCCAGCTCTGAAATGGAACAACCCCACTGCTCCCCCTGCCATGCTTACTTGAAGGGAAGGTAGCAGCTGGTACCCTTTAGCAGTCCTACATGTCCTGTGCATAAGTCCAGTGGAGAATGGAGACTGACTACCGTGGCCTGAACAAAGTCACGCCATTACTGAGTGCTGCTGTGCCAGACAGGCTGGAATTTCATTATGAAATAAATGTCATTGTAAATGTATTTTTCTCCATTCCTTTAGCTGCAGAATGCAGGCCACAGTTCATGTTCACCTAGAGGGGCACACAGTACGCTGGGAACCAGCTGCCTCAGGGGCGGAATTACAGCCCCAGTATTTGCCAGAGACTGATCCAGATTGCACTGGAAAAAGGAGAGACTCCATAACACTTGCAATATATTGATGATGTCATCATGTGTAGCCCTGATTTTTCAAGCTTTTCTGATGCACTTTCTAACTTAATGTTTTCATAGTTCTTTCTCACACACGAGTGTTATTATTGGAAGCACGTTTATGTTAAGACGAGGTTGTTTACATACTTTCTTTTAGTGTGAAAAAAAAACAAACTGATGGGCAGTTGTCTTGACCTATGGGATAGGAGAAGTATCCAACTTCTCCTCCGATCTCTGGTCTGTGTAGAAATACTATAAATTTAGAGTCAGATGTTTTAATAAATAAGTTTTAACCTTCTCACCAAAAAGTGTGTCCGTGTGCTTCCTTGTGTGTCCCACAGCGACAATGTGGGGCAATACAGCAGAGGAAGATTTTTTAGAAAGGGGAGAAGATACTCCAAATTTTTCTGTAGGCCTGTTTGGCTGTAAAGCAAAGCAAGGTCAAGTGGCCTGCCCAGGAAATTCAATTCCTAGAAGTAAAATAGCAAGGCGAGTGTCATCAGATTTCAATGGACATGGTCAACAAAATAGCAACTATGCCCCCAGCAACTAGCAAGAAGAAACACAGGCTTTTTTTAGGTGCTGTGAGTTTTTGGGGATGCATTTTCTAGATTATAGTCAAATTGTAAACTGTCTCTATCAAATGACATGGAAGAAGAATTATTTCAAGAGGGATCCTGAACAACAAGAAGTTTTTGAAAAAATTAAACAGGAGATTGTTTCGATCGGCAGCCCTTGAGCTAGTAAACATAGGATAAGACATGAAAAATGTGTTCTACACTACATCCAGTGCATAATGGTCCTTCCTGGAGTCTCTGGCAAAAATTTCACAGGGAAACTCGAGGAGAATGCCTGAGGTCATCTGAATTGAGATTTCAAGGATGGCACAGCTGACTTACAGTACTCCAACTCCACCCAACCCTCACCTGAATGCCCCAGTTCAGTGCCCCCACTAAGACTGTCCAAACGACATAACACTCTTTCTTACTTCCCCACTTTCATCTCCTTATCACTGCTGTGGTGGGATGGAGAGGGGAAATTGAGACATAAAGGACAAAGATCAAGGGTTGAGATAAGAAAAATTACTGGAAACAGCAAAGAAATAAGAAAACAAACAGCAGCAATACAAATGACAGATGATACAAGAAAATAAATTATTCACACACAAAAAAATTTCCAATAACAGACAGTACCAGACAGTTCCCTCCACCATGTTTACTCAGCTAGAAGAGAGGTCCTTTTACCCACCCCTGGCAAAGATGTAAAATGGTATAGAATAACATCTGTGTCCTAGGTATGCCCCATCCCGCCTACTGCAAAAAATTAATCTTGTCATGGACAGAACCTTGACACTGAGGGAGTACAGATACTTCTGAAGTTATGCATCAATTTGCAAATGTAGGAAGAAAATAACCCAAAATATTGTTTTTTCCCATAGTAATGTTTTTCCCATCATTGTGTCTCTCCTCATATATACAAATAAAAATTAGACCCACATTTCTCAGGATAATACTCTTTCATTTAAAAATCATGTGTGAAAGAAAAAGGCCATCTACAAAAGACGCTGAGGATCTGTAGCAATTTTGTAGTTAATGCTTTTATCCAGACATGACTGAACTTCATGCCCTCCCCAAGCTCTTCCCATCTGCTCAGCGAAACTTAGGCTAAGAAAACATGTCACTGTTGTAAATTGATCTTGAACTTTGCTGCCTCACATTTATGTCTTCTAAAAAATCCTCAAAGCTGTAACTAGAGCAGTGATATACTCAGGTAAAAAAACAACATTGAGTTAGGCAGCCAAAATATGACCATTTTCTCTTTAGTGTGAAACTGGCACCATTTCACTGAAGATAAAGGTGTAAGTCTTGATTTATTTGGCCAAGAGTATTCCTTATTTATGGCCTTAGTAGATGGCCTTAGATTATGGCCTTAGATTGGTTCAGGTTCTCTTTGGGCTTAAGTAAATAAGTAACATGTAATATCCTCCAAACCAATGCAATTGGGGCAGGTCTAAGTGCTACACTTCGCTTCAGAGTACAGAAAATACAAGTTTATTGTGCATGAGGGATCTTTTATTTTATCAAGATTGCTGAAAGTATAAAGGGAACTAAATACACCCACACAAAAATTACCTCCAGAAGCACATTTAAATAAGACTTACAGAAGACAGTTGGAGGGGAAGAGAAAAAACAGAAAGTGTCTGCTCTGATTTACTGTAAATCTCTCCCTGGGTGATTTTGATGACTCAAGACCTGAAAAGCTTAGAAAAATATATATGACAGAGTCAGACTCTGTTAACTCTATGAATACAAACAATAAATATTGTATCCCTCACTATGAAAGAAAATTATAGTATCTTGAGCTCTGAAAGAATAACAACAACACGATAAGAAAATTATATTTCATAAACATTTTCAATTAAGAATCAAAAGGAGAAAATGCCTGAAGTCCTTTTTTTAATAGACTTTATATTTATGAATAACAAAATTAACAGGCATGCCTCAGTTTAAATGGTACCATAAATATTATTTCTTTATCAGGAAAATGACTGAAATATTTGAACATAGCAAAAATTTACACAGTACAATTCGTTACTTTAAAAAAAGCAATAGGTATTTAGCTGCTGTAATTGCCTTGGTGTGCTTGAATATCTCTATACATATTAAAAAAAAATTTTAAAAAGATAAAAACAGTCCTATTTCTTTATTCTGTCCTCAACTCATATTTAAACCAGTCCATCTCTAGGCACAAATATAGATCATAAAGCCCATTTATGTGATAAATATAAACAATGGACAAAATTCCACCAAAGCTTAAATACAATTGAATCTGCTTGATCCAAGTCACTTTGGTAAATTTTGACCAAATCATTCTCATAAGCATTCCATGTTAAAGTGATTTGGACTCGATTCATTTTCTTTGGAGTTTTCTTTTCTTATTTTGGGTAAGGTGAAGCTTTCAGTAAAATGAAAAAGTCCTTTTCCATAGTGAAGATATGGAAATTTAAATCCCACAAAGAAAAAAAAAATAGATTAAATAGACTAAAAAGTAGTTTAAAATCTGCGGTAGTATTCTTCACCCAATATCTAATAGTCAGAAGACCTTTGTTTTGCTGTTTCCTTGCCTTGGTATTGGTCATATAGCGATGATTTTGGGAATTTTACTTTGGGCTATCTGCTCAGTAGTAAATTAAAACTGCCCAGGAACATTTTCTGCCAAGGAAGCCAGCTAGAATAAACCATATTTTTACTATTTAATTCTTTTAACTGTCAAAACATGCAAGACCTCCTGACTAATGGATCAAAGCCTGTGCTGACTCCTGAACTCCGAGTGAAATCAGTCTGAAACCAGCCTGTCCTTTGTCATAGAAGATAGAGTTCTACTATTATGTTGGAGTCCTATTTAGTTTATCTGTTTAGGTGCAGCTTTTACCTCTTTCTTCTACAGTTTCCCCATCTGCAAGGAAAGGAACATGATGCCTGCTTCTCCTAACCCACACTTTGCAATCTCTAAAGGAAAGCATTAGCTATGTCCCTTAATAAAGAAAATGAACTGTTAGAAGATACGATACAGACTTTCTCCACTTTTAATCACTGTAAATCTCCCAATCTGACATCCACAGAAACCCCTTTATGTCATTACGTAAATGTAAATATGCTGAGGGAACAATAGCAGTGAATTTCTGTAATATCTATTAAATGTATACTAAAATTTTTTAGAGATATAATCCCAAGAAATAAAAGGTCAGAGTGCTGGAAGTTTTCTCATAGTTTTCAATATTATTTTTATTATTAAAATTGAAATTATTACATATTTAATATTACCTAATATATTGGATATAGAAGCTTCAATTCATCAATCTATTCTTGCCACTGGCTTGTGAGGTGTCTTGTTTAGGTTAAGAAAGCTTAACAGGAGTTATAGAAGGCAACCATTTTGTAATCCATGTTTTGATGATACAGGCTATAAATTTCCTTTAAAGCTTCAATGTGCAATCTCAACTGTTTATAAAAAACAGCTACTAGTGCTGGGTCTTGTTATTTGGTTTGCCTTTTTAGGAGGGGTATTTCAGTGCCTGTTTGTGTTCCAGTGAATTAGAAAACAGATTTTTCTCAGAGAAATGGAAAATTTTGTTATGCAAAATAATGTCTGAGGTATTTTGCACAAATTTTAGGAGTCAAAATTGAGAATTAATGAGTGCCTTGTGTTGAGTGAATAATAGGATATGTGGAAGTTGAGAACTGCTTTGGTTTGCTGTTAATTTCCTGATATTCAAATAAAGTTTAACTTTTTTCAAATTATTATTTCTATCATTCCTTTCATCCAGAATCTTTTGTCTGCAATTATAAAACCAGCCAAACAAAAAATACCATTGTCTGTTTATTTTCTCTGAATGTTTATAGTGTAAGGTCCTGATCTTACATGTGTGAATAATTTTAAGTGGAGTGAATAATAGGAAATGTTTGCAAGTATTTATAGGAAAAAAAAGTATTTATAGGAATAAGGCCTAAATCCAGTTGGTATTCCCTTCTTGTGCTCTTTTCAGACACAGGACTTGTCTTTGTTGCTGCAGATTTCTTAGTTCTTGAGAAACTGTTCCCAAGTTAGAGCATTTGTTTAGTGTTGGTAGATAGAGAGTGAAAGTTTAGATCCTTAGAAAAGGTAAGAGCCCTGACATGTGCCATCAAGGACATTCTCTACCTTTATTGGTGGAGAAGGCAGATCAAAGACTTAGGTAAAACCACTTTCCCTTCCGTAACTACGTAGACATCGTGAAGAACAGGACTTAATGGTTAGGTGCCAAGGAACAAAAGTCCGTGGGAATAAATTTTATAAGGTGTTTAGGACAAATATTTTTAGCTCCTGATCTTCTAGAAATACTATGAAAGCAGACATCTTAGAGAGTCTTGAGTCTGAGATATATATGGCGGAAGAAGAAAGGCATTGTCAACCACATCGGACTTTCACTTAAGCCAACAGCTCCCTGCTCTTTCCATTTCCTGCCACCCCAGTCTACACAAGACAGGGGAAAAGCAACAGCCACAAGACAGAGCACACTGGGGGTGAAGTCTCTAAGGGCAGCTCTGTGAGCTACCTTGTCTACTTTTTTAAGAGGGGTAGAAGGGCAGAGAAAAGAGCATGGAGTATAGTGTGGGAAAAGGGAGAGAGTGATAACAAATTGCCTGCCTGCAAAGATGATAGATGCCCGTGGAGCCTTTTGTCTGTCTTTTAATTCCCTAGGTACTAGATGCATGTGATGATGTGCCAATCTTGAGTATCTCTGGACCTTTCTTCCCATGCAAGCAGCTGGTAGGCAGACATCCACTCTGTGAATTTACTGCGAGAGATGATCCTCTCACCTCCCCAACCAAACCCAATCAGTGCTCTCTCTGAAGGATGATGCCTAGTGTGTGTGTATATTCGGGGATGCCTGCAGAGTTTCCCTTCCCCAGGAAAGCCAGGGCTACTCTGAGGAGCCTGGATCATGGGCAGTTTTTCAGATATTCCCACAGAATTAAGTGAACATATGGCTGATAACAAATGGCCTTGTTAATAGCATAGTTCTGGCAAGGATGTCTGTGAGAAATATGGTACCAAAAGTTAAGTTGTCTTGAACTGTGTCAGGAAACAAAAATTCAGGGTGAAAAAAACATCTTTTCAAATTGAGACATTGCCAGATTATTTCTCACACAGTTATCTTCAGTCAACTTCTTCAAAGACATCCAGAGGCCACATGTGGCTCCAAAGAAGCCTCCCCCTCAAAAAAAGACTGAAAACCTCACCCATTTTTCCTTATATTTAAATTTCTATCTTGCTTAAATTGGAAACAGACCTGAACACCAAGTCAGGTGTGGGCAGGGCTAGCTAGAGTCTGAAGAGCAGCATCAGCATCCTGCAACAAGCTGGATGATTCTACACTGAGTCTGGCTGGGATGGAATGAGTTTTTTTCATAACAGCCTGTATGTGTTTTAGGTTTGTAACTAACACAGTGGTGATAATACATCAGTGTTTTGACTGCTGCTGAGCAGTATATGTGCAGCATCTTTCAATCATTCTGCCCTCTGCAGTGGGTAGGCTGGGTCTGGGCAAGAATCTGGGAGCAAACAATGCTGCTACAGCTGACCTTAACTGGCCAAAGTGATAATTTATACCATGTAGTGCCATACTTATCAAAACAGTGCTTGCAGACTTGTATGAACATTGGTCTGCTTATGGGTGTGGTGAGTGATTGCCTCCGCATCTCTTGCTTGGGTTTTTTTTCCCACTCTTACTTTTCTCTTTTTTGCTCTTATTTTCTCCTTGCCTTTCTGTGGACAGGAAACGGATGGAGCAAGTGGCTGTTTTGGTGCTTAGATCCTGGGTAGGTTCAAACAACCACAGGTCACATGACATTTGCTTACAGTTGCAGTGTTTCTGGCCTGGAGTGACATATTTTCTCTGCTTGCACTTTGCCATACCTCCAGTCTCATATGCCTTGCCAAAACTCTGACTCAAAGATGGGAAAAGAGGAAAAAAAATAATCCTCCAGGATCACTGGGAGAATGTGGCTAGGCATAGTCTCAAGAATATTTTGTCAGATAAATATCTATTTGGCTTTTCTCCACCTTGTTATTTATATGTCCTTACACATTGACTGCATGTACCATTTCTGGTCTCCGAAGGTCAGTGAGAGTTCTGTATTCTTATGTGATATCTGCTGGTAAGACAAAAGAGGACTGCTTTATACTACTTCAGCACTTAACATCCATTTCACTGGAATAATTTGGATCAGTGGCCTTTCTCAGACGCTGCATGCAATTTTTACTCTCTGGTTCCTTCCACTTGCTTGTACTCTTCCACCGTAGCTGTGTGCTGCTCAGCACAGCACCTGCTAGGCTAACTAAAAGCCTGGAGTCAGCAGCTGTCAGTTTACGCTGTCATGTTTTCCTTTTACTCCTTCCGACTGATGCTGTGGAAGCAAATACTGCAGCCTCAATCCCCTTGTTTGCCAGGCAGCTGTAGCCCTTCGTAGATTCCAGAGGATGAATCCATTACTAATATTTATCAGTCCTCAGCTATCTGAACTTCCTGTTATGTATGGTAATAGAATATGGCTCAGAGATGGTAGTCCCTACAGCACCATCACACTGTTGGTTTAGCTTCAAGGAAATGTGATTCTGCATCACACTAACACAGCTGGACACTGCTTAAGCCCTGTGACACTCATCAGAGACAGCAAGATTGAGCTTTCTTTTTTTCTTTTTTTTTAATGTCTTAACCTCTAATAAACTGTCTCCACAGTAATTTCTTTCCTCTATCTGGAAAAGAATATAATCCCACACAAAAAAAAATCACATAACTATCACAGCATTTTACAACTTAAGTTTTACTGTACATCATGGGAGCTACTGACTGGCAGCAGTCTAATGGCACAGAACTAAATCAGAAAACAGGAAGCTTTCAGTGCAGATTTTCACCTGGTTATGAAGGACAGCATTGCCGATAGATGGCTATGGGTGGGTCCAACGAGGTGGAGGCGAGAGAAATAATTGCATATAACTCACTCCCACTCCAAGCCTGTAGATTTCTATGGCATATGTAGCTACGATTCTGAGCTGAAATCAGAAAAACTTTTGATGCAGACGAAAAGAATGCAGTTAAGTGTATGTTGAAATGCAGTGAAGTATCATTATTTAAAAGATAAAAGTTATTGTTGCAAATGGAAAAGTGAGCAGAGTGATGGCTTTTTCCCTTATTTCTTTTTTAGTCCTTAACAATTTACTCTCTCCTTTTAAGGAAATTCTTTTTCACTCCAAAAGTTAAATCAATGTCACAGGTGCATGGTTCTTTGTTTTCCCTGTAAGAGTGAATATTGCTTTACAAGCAGATGCTATATTTTAATAAAAAGGTATTTTGCATTGAATTTTATTATAATAGAAATGGACATATTGTCGCATGCTTTCAACTGTAATAAAATAGATTCATTATAGTACAAGAAGGATTTTGAATTTGAAAATATATTTTTTTCAGAATATTTAATGGAAAAGAACATATCCTTTCTCTATAAAAATTGATAGAAAAGGGATACAATCACCGTGAGAATACACATCCATTAACAGGATCAGAAAAGGAAGGATTGTGATGAATATGTTTGTGATTTTCACATTTCATAGATAAATTCTATCAACCAGAAATGAAAGCCATTTTTCCCCTTAAAAAAATGAATACAAGTTATGTGAACTGTATGGTAGGTCCTCACATCAAGGACTTCTTTGCCTAACAATACCTCATAAAATAATTGGAGTAATAATTACTCTGCTTGCTTACAACTAAATCTGATACAAACAAAAACGAGAGTGTAAAATGTGGCAAAAATAAATTAACTGGGATTGACAGAATAAAGGGATTGGGGGTTTTATTACAAAAACAGAGATGGAGCTTAAGGAAAGCTGAGTTCTCTTCCTGATTTGCCTGCAGAGGGTCTGTGTATAAGTCAGACCACAAGGAAGCATTTCAAAGTGAAATTTAAGTGAGCTAATTTAGCTGTCTCTGGGCCTCCTATCTAAAGCTGTTGTGGCATCACATAGCTCAGGCAAGTCAAACTTAAACAACCATATGTTTTCAAAGGCAGTCTTCAGTGTGGTTACAGAGGGAAGGTGCAAAGCCCATGCTTACTAGATGACTTGTAAATTACTTTATTTATGCCTATATTTTAGTTCTTGAGTTACTTTAATTTTGCCTAGTGATCCATTTTCCAAAGTAAAGTTAATGACAGAAACTATGGCCTCTCCATTCAGGATATAAAATGGAAACCATGGAAGTCATTGACAACAGACTTTGTGGAAGCCAAATATTTGCATGGATTCAATGAACAATGAAATATATTCACAGAAGACAAATCCATTAGGAGCTATCAAGGAGAAAGATTAGGCCCTGAGTTAAAATTCCCTGCACCCTGCTACAGCCTGGGTTTGCATTACTAAGAATTATTACATACATTTATTCTTCCTTGCTAGACATTGTTAGGAAATATGTAGATGGATGTGGATTCAGCCTAACATGACCATTTTGATGATTTTAAGTACTGAATGACTTCCCACCATGCCAAAATTATTAACTACACATAATTTTTTCATAACAGTGAGAAAAGAATCAGATGAAGAATACAGCAATAAAGCCAGTGGTTTTCTTAGACTTGTTTCTGTTTTCACATAAACCGGGTGGCTGTGGCTTGCTACTTCCTATTGGTATATCTTTCAAAGAGACTGTAAAAACCTAATGGTCATGTCAGTCTCATCATGTTACATATAATGCAAGAAATGGACAAAATCTCCTGTAAAAAAGTGAAGCTATTGTAGAATGTTTCCTTCATTACTCTGAAAGAGGATATGGACATGATTGTTCTGATTGCTTACTCTTTTCTAAGAAATAAATGTAAAAGCCAACTTCAGTAACATATTGTGCCAAATTTTAATTATCGTGGGTGTGGTATAAAGCCTAAAATATATAGACACAGTTTTCCCATTTTAGAAAGTCCTGGTATATAGCTTGCTGCAATTTCAAATGGCAAATAGATTTAGGGGGGGTTTAATGTTATACTAAAAATCCTCTCTCTGCACAATTTTTCCTTTCCTCAAGATAGTTTTCCTTCCTTTGATTTCAAACCCCAAACTTTTATGACTCACTTAATGTTTACACAAATATTCCACACTTACAACCAGCATAGCAAAGACTGAAGAAGTGGCTATCCACAGCTTTATCCAATACCAAAAGTTATTTCAATGAAAATAGAGTACAAAATTCATTCCCACACTTCACAACTAGGTCTTTCAGAGATTGCAGCTTTTGAACAAAAGTATTATAAAACACAGAAGGAACCCCTTGAGGTTTGATATTTGAGGAAATTGTCTCTCATATAAGAGAAATTCTCATCTGAACCAAAGGATTGAAATTGTTCCTCACATTTCTCTGTAAGTTTGTAACTGTTTATAACATTCCATTTAAGTAACACATAAAGCCAAATGCATATTAAATTCACTGTAAGCTGCTGAACCCCATAATCTGGCAGATATGAGGCTGCCACAGTGCCATGGTCCCAGGTCCAGCCAGCAGCCACCCTGGTCCAAGCATGTGTCCTTGGTAGGCGTACAGTCACATGTGCACTCTTCCACAATACATATGTACATACTTACACGATCAGCCACACAAATTAGCAAAGACAGAAACACTCACACAAATGTAGGTAGCACAGACAGCTTTTGTGTTTCCACCTCCAACAGCTCAGGATGAAGGTCTGTTGGTGGGTAATCTATCCACACAGTATGGATCCATCCTTCAGATACCCAGTCTACACATTATACAGACCCTGGATTCCCTGGTTTCCCAATTTTTTTATACACATCAACACAAGATGCTGGTGAGCCTGACCTCATCGTTTTGCAGTCTCCTTGGTTGCTGGCTTAGTCACCTGTATTCTCTCAGACCACTCAGGTCTCTACATCTGTCCCAAGGCTGTTGCATTTAGCAGCTAGTCCAGGTGGATGTTTGCTAGTGAACACATTACAGCAGGTACCACTCCAGCCTTTCGAGTTGCTGGCACAAGAGGTACGTGGTCCCTCTGACCTGCACTCCCCTGTTCTGCCTGCTGACATTCAAGTCTCCATGTACATATGCATGTCATGTGAAAATAAAGAGCCTTACCCAGAAAAACAGTAAAAAATAGAATTTAATGTGAGTACAGGACTGATCAAGGTGACCAGACATAGCATACAGCCAATGAAGCATGTTGACAGCAGCCTGATGAGAGGTACCTGGCCCTTTTTGTCTCTTTATCTCTGTTTTCCCATACTTGTTACTTCACAAGCTATCCAGAATCCTCCTTTCCCTTTCCTTTGGTTTGCCCTCTAATTATCTCATAATAATTTTTTACAATCTAAATGCTTCCCTCTGCATCCCACACTGAAACCCCGACCTCTTTGGGCAGTATCCACTCTCAATCAAAGGTAGGGAGACCTGGAGACCAGCTCTGTGACTGATGGATCTCAGTCACAGCCTAAGGGGCTGACACCCTCTTGAGATGCCTTGTGAGAGGCCAACCTGGAGGAACTCATCCTCCTGCTTGCTTTCGTGCCTCTGGGCTTCTCCAAGTATGTGGAGATGACCTTATCTTCATGAAACCTATCACTGTACAAATCCATCTGAAGTAGGTTTTGTCTGTTCATTTTGTAGGTTCATTATGACAATACCATGTCCCAGGGCTGGTTGGGTGGAGACAAAGGCACATTTGCAAGCCCCATGGGATCATATTTCAGTCAGCTGTTTCTTTTTGAGCAATCTGCATATGGAGAGGAACTAGAAGTACAATTTTTCTGTTTACTTAGCCATTACATCTTCCTTGCATGTAAACTTTGTAATTCCTGCTCCTGAATTAAGTGGGGATGTTGGTTATATAGAATGAAGTCAGACCCTTTGAGACCCTAGAAAAAAATCACTTCTGCCCAGTTAAGTTGTTTAATCTTTTTTTGTAATGGAAGCTGAAATGGAAGGAAGAATGGAGGATACCGTCACCTAGGGCATGTCACCATCGAGACTTTGCCTCTTCTCACATAAGAGCAGTTGCAGGGAAATGGAAACAATTTATAGCATCTTAAGGCAGCTATCTAAACCAGGCCAGACTAATTACAGACAGACATGGCCAATATCTCTCCACCGATAAAGGCAATCCAGAGTGACAAACTCGGATGTAAACGCTGTAAGCATCTTTTAATCTGATGAGTCTCACCTTAGACTCAACAATTAGATAAATGTGTAATACAAGAGAACTGGATTCTGCTATATAAAAAATTTAAGTCACCTGCCTTTCAGTATGTGTAATATATACATATATTATAACATGAGAACTGATGATCTAGAAGGTAAAACACATCTTTTTCAATATTTCCTTTATGAAATTAAAGGACCAGTAAGATTAGCAGGTGTTTAATTCAAACATGTTTGTATTAATTTTAGAGCAGCAAGATCTTAAGCCACAAAACTCCAATCTAGAATTTTCAAGGGGAAAATTTTGAGGTTTTTGAAAGTCTTTAATTTTTTTTCATCTAGTCTTTAGAGGATTCATTAATTAAAATTGATGAAGATAAGATCAGAACAAAACAATATAAAATATTGGCATGTTACAAGTAAAAATCTCACAGGTTTTTTTTCAGGAACAGTATTCCTAACCACTAGGCTAATAATTCATATCTTGCTTCTGTCACATGGCATGCCAGGCCTGATCTGATAAAGGCAAAATTTGGAGAAGCTAGGCTAAAGGTAATGTATGACTTAAGCAAGGGTGAAAATTTTGGAGCTGTTCTCCTAAATTTGTTTTCAGTACTACTTCAGGTACCCCCTTTATTTGATATGGTCATTTAACTGCAGGTTACTTAAAGGCAATTTTTTTTTTATGCTATATTATCAATGGATTCATACACAACTTTTTTTTGTTTCTGTCCTTGGTATGCCTTACAAATTTTGCTCCATATTACAGTTCTTGTCACAGTTCCTGTAGGACTTCTTTGGCAGCTGCCAAGATGCAGTCAGAGGTGAGCTCCATGATAGGGAAGTACTTAAGCACAGGTGACAGGCTGCACAGCAGCAGCAACATGACATTTTATCTGAGATACAGACAATGCAGGCAGCAGCACATTGCGTTTGATACACACAAGGGACGGCCGTGGTAAGTGTGGCAATGTACAAGCAAGTGCTTTGAAAGATTATGACAGGCAAAGTCTGACTTTTATTAAGAAATGGGGGTTAAAAAAGAATCTAATGGAAATTAAACAAATGGATTCTATACATGAGACTAATTTCATCCTACATTAAATAAGTTACATGCATACTGCCATGAACAGCATTTAAAAATACTTTCCACATGAGAAGTCTAGACTTTGAAAAGGTTTGAGTCTCCCTGCCTGATGTGCACTAAATATGACCTTGTTGTA
>VYXF01008081.1:409057-482431 GCA_013397295.1 Polioptila caerulea | reverse complement strand
AAAAAAAAAAAAAAAAAGTGGTACCATCGATGCCACTGACATAAATAAAAGTGGCAGTGGTAAGTTCTTGTTTGACAGAAGCAAAACCAGGTATCAGTCATCCATTTTGGTTTGTTTCCCTTCAGACACATTAATTTCTGTGTTGCTCATGATCCTCAGCAGGAAAATAAAAAAGAGAATACTGAACAATGCTGAGATCCTTCTGGAAAGTTAGGAGTCATGGATTCAAGAGCATGTACTATGACCTCACATTGATTTATCACTGAATTTTGTTTTAAAAGACATTGAAAGGAAGAAAACGAAGGGTAGAATGGTTCATTGAGACCTACCACTGACAACTATCTTTCTGCTTTTGTTGATCTTTTTACAGATCAATCCTAATATTGTTGGAGAGTGGTTACAAACCAAAGAGCCAGCAGTGGAGATATGTTGGCTTTTTGCAGCACCAATATCTCCCACAACTGGCAGGATTTTGGACAAAAACATTTCTGTTATTCTGGAATGCACATGGAAAGAAAGCAAGGAGATATATGTGCTACTAGGCTTTAATTCTTCTTCACAGTAACCTGGATTAATGAAATTTATTCTAATCACAGCTCTTAAGCTTTTTCAGTTGCAAAGAAAAAAAATACAGAGGAAAAAAATTCCCTTTTGGCATATTTGCCTCTCATATCTGTGTTCTATAAGGTTGTGCATTTGATTATACAGTGGGCGAGATAATAAACATAAATCAATAAAGTTTGACTTAGAATAGGTACAATTATGCCTCTTAATAACTGTAGCTTTTAAATTTGGACCTTGTGATACAGCCAGAAACACTTTTTCTTTATTCTCTTAAATTACCAGTAAGTAAAAAGAAATCTGATTGCAGGATGAGGAGATGACATTTATCTACATAACTATCCTTTATTCTGTGTCTCATCTTTAGAGATTGCATAGGTTTCTTTATTTTCAGCCCCAGAACTAGAGGTCAGTAAACTCCAATTCTTTCTTTTCCTGCCCAGTCACTCATTCCTTCAGGAGAAGGACATCTCCAGAGCCCTCCTGCACTAGTCTGGAGCATGACAACTTCCCTGCTCTGTTTTACAGGTGCAGCGTAGCCTGTTATGTCAAAATGTGATGGAGTAGTTGTGAAGGAAAGGGCTGTGTCCGTCACCAGCAAGAGATGAATAGCAGTGCTGCAGGTTCCCAGGAAACTCCAGCCTGTAAATTCTCACTGCCATGAATGATAGGTGCATCATCAGGTCCCAGGTAAAGAAACAGGAAATAAGGGGAAACAGCTTTCTGAAGGACACAGGCTTAGACAATTATTTTACTTATCTCTTTTGGCTCTCAGAAGATATTCCATTGAAGAAAAATTTATGGAGAATTTTTAGTTAGCTGCTCTGGCAGAGGGAGTTGATTATAGCAAATATGCCTGAGGCACCCTCCTGAAAGAGGCTGGATTCTTTAATTGCTCAAGACAACCAAAAGTCTTATTCTCTGGAATTTTGCACTATTGCTAACACCAGATTGTACTTTGATGAGGAATAGGTGTTTGCTTTTTATTGCCTCACAGTTGCTTTTTTTTCACTGCAATTTACTAGAATTAGGAAGAGAGAAAATGTTTGCTTGCAGGATCAATGGAAAGCGAAAATAGAAAGCAAGAAAGTCAGAAGAAAAAAATTTAAAACTTTAGTAGGAGAAAATCCTTAAACCAGCACAGCTAAAACAGTAAAATCAGCCTATATATATATATATATATAAAGAGCATTCTAATTAAGACACAAATTCAGACAGGAGGCAAAGTCATAAGTAATGAAACTGCTAAAACTTGTAGGAAACTGTTGAGAAGCACCAACAGAAAAAAACCAGAACCTGGCATACATTGAATTAGAAGATATTTAAGTATCAATATACTAGGGGGAAAAGATCCTTTAAAATTTCTTTTATAATGAAAATGTCAGGGTTTTTTCAACAATAATGCAAAAAGAACTATTTAATAAGTATTTCTTTTCAGTCTTGTAGTGTAATAACACAAAATATTTTAAATTTCACCAGTAACTTAGGAAAATATTTAATAGCATCTTGTAAAGTGAGATATTTCAAAGAAGTAGGATTAATAACTTTAATCCAAAGCTATTAAAAGAGCTGAGCAAGTGGTTTTATGTGCCAATAATGTTGATTTTCAATAAGTCCTGGACGTGAGAGAAGTTCCAGAGAACTTGAAGAAAGCTAGGGTTTTATCAAACTTTTAAAACAGAATGACCATATATTTTAGGCTTGAAATATATATATAACACAAAAATATGAAAGTGATAATCTAGGGCTTGAATGATTGCATTAACCCTCTTTAATTCTTTCTTAATGTCAATCAGCATGGGGTTATAGAAAACACATTGTATAAGCTAGCTTTTTATGTTATTATTTTAACTTTGGCTGCTAATAGTAATAATTTTCCAGTGTACTTTGAATTTAGAAGGCTCATCTTTTATTGTAGGAAAAAAAATAAAGAACAAAAAAAGCAAACCCAAAACAAACCAAAACATGACATATTACTTTAAACTGACTCTAGCTAACTCAGTGCTTAAGAGGATGTTTTTACTAATGGTGTCCTACAGGTAAATGTTTCCTATCCTACATATATTTGAATATTGTAGTACTGATTGACACTGAATAGAAATTTGGGTAAAAAAAATAAATGCAACATCAAGACCAAAAAAGTCCAGCTCTTGGAAATTAATGGAACACATTAATAAAGTTTTGACTTCAGTTTTATGATGTTTCTCAAAATCTCATGAGTTGTTTTAGGCATAGAAGATAATTCCTATATAGCCCAAGCTCACAGTACAGCTGGGTCCATGTTTCTAGCACCTAGTAGATTAAAACTGCCAATATTGAATAAACATTAAAAATATTAAGTTCATTCAATGATGACAAAAATAGACTTTATAGATTGATAGAATTTAATAAATTTATTGCCTGAATCTTGCAAAATAAGGAGGGACATCTATAAATTAAGGCATTTATAAATATACCCTTGAATAATGGTTAATAATGTGTTATTTATGATGAAAAATAGAAATTGCAATAAATACTATTGCAATAATCTTTGAGAAGAAAAAATAAAGGCTTAGGTTATTTTGAAAGTGCATTTTTCCTACTATCATTATTTAAATTCTAGGAGTTCTTAAGAGTTTTATATAAGAATGTGACTTCATTACTTCTTGAATTTCAAAAACATTCAGGACAATAAAAAAATATTACTTGATTTTGTTGGCTTAAAAATTTAGATGGCTGGTGTAAGCAATCTTCAGGTTCTTCCTCAATGAATTTGGACTAAGCACCCCTTGTGTTAAAGGCATCTATGGGTGGAGAGAAGGCACATAAAGAAAGCCAGGTGACCTAGCACAAGAGAAAAAAAATATGACTGATACACAAGCATTTTAATTTTGTTATGTGCTCCAGAGGAGCTGACAGTCTGACCTCATCAATAAGGTGCAGATTGCAGCTTCATCTCCGCCACTGCTGTTGTGCTCTGTGCTCTATTTCAGTAATTGTTCAATTTCCAAACTGATTCTAAGCCAAAGGTACTTCTTATGCTGGATATTGTCATGAATATCATGGTGATTTTCTCACAACTTATAAACAAAATGCAGTGATTCTTTAGACAAAAGTGCACAATCTCATTTTCTACTAAATTTAGGATCACAGGAAAGATTACACTGCTGACATATTTATTTATTAATCATTCATAGGACAGCATCCTATGACAACAACCCTGGGCTGATATGGACAACACAAATACAAAATAAAAACTGTCATTTCTCAGTTTTGCAGCTTTTCACAGTCCACATGTCCAGAGAAATTGGTTGCCTTCCAAAGCTATCCTTCCCAAGTAATGAAATGCTCTACAACCACATCCCTTTGTATTCCTGTTGAAAGCCCTTGGTCCACTCTGTAGTAAAATCAGCCTATATACTTTAAATGCATTTTAGATGCTCTTTTAAAGACTGAAACTTTGATGGCTTTGGTCTAAAGCTCTTGACTCATTGAAAATAATCTGGTTTTGAGGGGCGCAGACAGTTCTGACCTATAAAAGGTCTCTTAGTTCAGATTTTTATCTTGAATGAAGTACAGCAAGCTTGACAAGCTCCAAAATAGGTTTCATCTAAAATATGGGACACCTATGATCATAGTACAGACAAATACAGGGCTTGAATTTCAGGTTTAGGCTCACTGGCAGATTGCTTGGCCATGAAAATAAGGTATCTTTTTTCCCCTAGATTATTAGACAATAAGTTCCACATTATTTAAATAGGGGCTCTCATTCTACTTGAGTGTAAGAGATCAGTATTCTGTATTTCATTGGATGGACAGAAGAAAAGTGAAAAAAATAGGAAATTATGTCTCTTCCTAATATAGTAATAGAAATATTTTTCCCATTTATTTCTCTGTCACATCATCTAACAGCTGAAACATAACTTTGCCTTAATTTAGGTCACACATGTACTTTTTAAAAGCTTGTTTGCATCCTCCTTCATTTCAATCTCCCATCTTTCATTTTTTGGCTGAGCATTGCATACATTTTTTCAGGTGAAGTCTTGCAATGTTTTATATAATAGCATCAATGTTTCCATTTTTCTGTTAAATATGCCTCTTACAGTCATTACAGCCCTATTGCTTTGAGCTTATGGACACTTCATGAACGCAGGAATGCATTCAGGTATTATAAATTCCCATCTTATTGCAGATATTTATATCAGACTTGTTCATTTTATTCATGAATGTCTGTCATGATATCCTAATTTTCCTGAGGAGGTCCCCAGTTGTGTGCATCACAAGCCATTATTATCATCATATTTTCTGTAACATAGCTATTATTTCAATAATTAAGTTACAAGATTTTAAGACCAATACTTAAGACACTTTAAGAGTACCTTCCTTTCACCTTCCTAGACTGACTTTCAGGATATGCTCTCCTTTCTTTAGTAGCTCCTTATCTCTTAAAATTCTGAAAACTATGTCCATTTTGTCCAGCTAAACTAGAAGTCTCCAGGTGGTGCCACATCTCTCTTTTATTTTCAGTACTTAGAGATTAGATTTGTATTTTTCTCGATTAAAAAAATTACTTATCAGAAAAGATTTTGTCTAGTTTGCTACAATTTAGTACTTAGATACTTTGCTAGTATCATGAAATTGCATTACATTTTCAGTTTAACTTCATATTCCTTCATTTGTGTTTTAAATTTTGTTCAGTCTTGCATGATATTAAAAACCTGACCTCACCATGAGACACACTTTGCTATCAGAAAACTAAAAAACTGATTTAAAATGCAAAAAGCCTCATATTAGATTTACATTTCTTTTAATATATATTTTTGGAATTAAAATAGATTTTTTGGGATGTGGGGTAGTCCACATTTCACTTTTCCAATTATGATGAAGTTCTTTATACAATTCCGGAGCATTTTTCCTTTCTAAGTTCATCCATAATGTGTGAAAAATTATTGGAAAAGTATGTAGTTAAATATAGAACTTTTCCTTTTTTTTTTTTTTTTTTTTTTTTTAATCTATCTTTTTGTAGCAGAGTGGCCTCATTTCTTCTGTCCTCATTTGCCAGGTTCCCCATTCCCATTCATGTGCTCTGTCAATCAAATTATTCTTTCTTTCCCAGCTCTGTATTAGAATTTAAAGTCTCTGTTTCAATTTGACAGGGAGTAGAAATATTTTTATGTCTGTTAGAATAGGGATAAGTTGCTTAGAAAGTCAGCACTTTCAGTACCCTTCCATATAAGAAGCCTATCTTTGTTTCTCTTTTTCACTGGTGTTTCTGTAAAGTGTTCATCTTTAGATTAGTGTTGCAGAGGATATCTTTTCAAAATGCTTATAAAAGGTCCAGGTAACTGTAGCTTCTGTCCTCAATGAATAGTAGTCATGATTACCTGATGAAAAAATTGCATGCAGAAGACCAGGGATGGAAAGTGTTCTCTGGATTAAATATATAGCACACAAATAAAGATTTGGAAAAAAAATACCTTAATTTTTTTGGAACAGGGAATTAACTCCTGACTTATGGAGTTTTTGTGCTAAGAAGGGTTTCCTTATTACTCTCAATAGGTGCACTGGGCATTTGTCCATTTAACCACAGGAGAAAATGACACAAGAAATAAGATAACATACATGTTGAAACCCTTCAGAAGGCAGGGACAAACAAAGATATATTTTATACGACTCCAGAGCAGACTGAATGTGGCATGCTAAATAATAGAAGTTTATCTTCATTGAGGCAGGGAAGTGGATCATTCAGAAGTGATACTGGGAAAGAAAGTTGCAAAGAGGAAATTAGTCACTATCTTAAAATAAGAAAAACATTACCTCTTGAGTATTTTTTTTATTTATTTGCTTTACAAAATTTAATATTTTTTAAGTTGTTAGGCATCCTCAGCTCTATGGAATACTCTCTGCCCTACATATGGACCTTTTGGCATTTTAAGTGTGCCCTATCCTCATCAAGCTCCTGCTTTTCTTATATTTCTTTGTTTACATTAGAGGTTCACACTGCACACTGAAGTCACTGAAGTAAATTTAAATCTACTAAGAAACAGTTCCTAATACAGTTAAAATGATCCACTTGCTATGCTTTTAAGATGTTTGCTGAATTATGTCATTTATGTGTGCATGGAAGCTAGATGTATAATGCAACCTTTTACTAAAGTCTTGAAAATGTCTGTAATATTTCTGCTCTGCATGGAAGCAATCAAAGGTTGTAAATTCATTTTTCATGTGCAAAGACCCAAATACCACTAAGTTTCCTTTAATCAAAAAATGATCACTGGCTTTGACATACGAGTTAAAAAAAAAAAAATTGTCTGAACTCCTACCATCAACATTTAAGGAAATACATATATATATATAAAAATACATATCAGACATAAATAATATTCCAGTGCCTGGATTCTCTAGGGAAAAGATGCAAGCTTAGTCCTTCAAGCAGGTCAGAAAGTAGCCAAAATCAATGACTGATACTATGAAGAAAGAAGAGAAAACATTTTACCTGTTGAATTTCTGAGTTTGGACAGGATGGCCAAATTCAGCTGTGAGTGGGTAAAAAGAGCAGTTAACTTTACCTTGGTGTTTGATTAAAAAACGAAATTAATGAAGGCATTTAGAGGAGTCTTTCAGTTTTTTGATAACATCTGCTTATTTTATTGGCTCATTCAAAAAGAACAGACAGCTGTTCAGCCAGTTAACTTGGATCTTCCCATGGAATAGCTAGCAGTAGACCACGGGGATACAAAGCATTGCTTTCATTCAGCTAGCTGTGCATAGGTTAAGAGAATGGTGAATACAGGAGGAAACAGTCCTTAGGTACAGCTGGGACAGAGGTCTGAACAACCTGGTCTAGTGAAAGTAGTTCCTGCCCATGGCAGAGGGATTGGAACTAGAGGGTGCTAAAGGCCCCTTCCAACTCAAACCATTCCATGATATTATAATTCCATGTAAAATTTGGAAAAGATTTGTTGTATGACCTAGAGCTGTTCTTTGGGAGCATCCACAAATTCAATGTTTTATAATCATGTCTTCTAAAAGTAAGAGACAGGATTGGTGTTTAATAAAAATTGTATCCCCCTTGCAGTTAGTAGGTTGGCATGGATTATTCCCTCCTGTGTTATTTTTTACAGTAACTCATGTCAAAAGTCCCTACAAATGAAAACTGCAGCTTTTCTTAGCTAGTTTGAATTAGTGAAGCTGACTATACATGAAGGAAGCAATACAGATTAAAGGCCAGTCTGCATCAGGGTGCCTTCAGGTTTTTGTCTGGAAGAACAAAACATTATGTTTGGTTTTCATTAATTTATTTTTCTTTTGTGTTTACTGGAAAATCCACTTTGCATTCTGTTTCCTTTGCACAAAATGTTGGAGTAATCTTCTCATACTTCTCTGTATGTTTTGGTCTCATAGATAGATCTCCCTTTTTAGTTCATTTATGGCCAAAAGTTTCTTCAGGATATCAGTCAAAGACGGTAAAACTTAGTGGGAAATGTTCTTTGCCACTGTATCTTCAAAGGATCAATTCAATAAAATCCTGTATCCATTACATTTCTTACACCTACCATGTCAGCATATTTTATCAGTAATTGAAAGTAGTAAGGCAAATATGAGGATTCATACATTTAGGCCTTCTAATCTAGATTTCTCTTAACATGAATAACAGAGTTGACACCATCCATACTTATTATGTGAATAAATATCAATTACAATGGCTATACTGCTACCTAATTTTTAGAAATATATTTTATATATATGCATGCATATACATATACAACAATATTTTAAAAATATATATTAATAAACTGAAGTATTTAATTTGTAACTTCTCCTGTGGGCCAGCTACTTTACATAGTACACTTTTTTTTTCCAGGTTACATATTTACTCAGTCATCAGAAAGAGTGAAACGTAGGTAAACAATGTAGAACATATTTTGAAAACTAAGTTATTTATGGTAGTAGAATAATTTACCAAGCCCTTGTAGCTCTAGCATAAGGTATGTACATCATCAGCTGTGATAACACAGAATATTTACAAGAAAATATGCAACATATAGATTTCAGTGCATACAATACACTTTGTTGAATGAGGGGTTAAATATCAGAAAATCTGTTCACTTGCAATTACAATTTGAAAAAGCACCATAAAAAGAAACATATTATTTAGTACATAAAGAAAATAGCCCAGAAAAGCAAAAAGTTAAACTCTGGTTTTGAAATCATTGGCTCATTTTTTGGATGAACATTAACCCTCTGATTCAGTATGGGGTAACTCTCCATTAACACTGAAGTCAATAAGATTACTCTCTGGCCCTTTGTCCTTCTGACAGTGATGTCTTCTGAAATAGTATTGGCACTGATACACAGCCTCAGAGCCAGCTCTGGGTAGGCATGTTTGTCTTTGTATGTGAAATACTTTCTGACATCAATACATATATTTAATATTTTTCATAATATAGAAATATTTACAATATATTTAAATCTATAGATTTATATTAGATTAACATAATCTATCTGTATTTTCTAGGGCATGTCATTTGCTTAGGTATTAATAGTTTTGAAATAACAAAAGCATTACTGTATCACAAAACCCACAAGAAAATAAATGCAAATTTTGATTGTCTATGCAAACACTAATCTCATATTCTGTTTTCACATTTGAATTGAGAAGTGTAGGTTTGCTTTTGAAATGAAATGCTATTGATGTCAGCATGTGCTTATCAGCTCAGGATAAAGTTGCTTCTACTCCCACTTACAATTTGCAAGGGGGTGGTTGTCTTAAATGCTGGGGGTTTTTTCCTAAAAACAGACAGCTCATTAGAACTCATTACCAGCCAGCAGCTGTCACAGAGCATGGATTTCAAACTTGTGGCAATACATCTCATCAAAAAAGCTTTTTCCAAAAAGTGGGGACACAATTTATATTGTCAGTAACATCAAATGGCATTATATGGTACTGCATTTACAACTTTTGCTCAGCTTAAGAAGACTTCAAAATTCCATAGTTTAAACTCGTGTTATGGCATTTATTCCTTTTAACACATAATTTCTGCTACTGAAAAATTGTACACCAAAAAATGACGTGAAAACCAAAATATTTCATCACCAAATTCTGTCACAAAAAACAGAAGGAAAATCTTCAATTTCGTTCTCCTGACAGTCTATTTTGCAAGGAAGGAGGGATTCCAGGGAATTCATTGCTTCAATCAGTGAAAGAAGTGAACTTCAGTGAGAAAAGGTTGACCAGAAAACTCCCATCTGTATCATCAGACACTGAAAGGTTAGTGTGTTATATTGAGGAACAGAGATGTCTTGGGAATATTAGCAATGCAACTTCAGAGTCAGTAACATTAATTTAACATTTCTGAACAAGTGTATTCCAAAGGTCTTACTTCTGAAAAGGATTTTACAGCCCTCACATTAAAATTAGAAAAAATGGGATGTTATTTGCAGACCTAGAAACAATATAAAATGATCTTATTATTTGAACATTTCTTTCATGTCTTAAAAATATGAAATGAAGGATTCTACACAGTGTTGTAGGTCCAAGTGTTAAAAAACACAGAAACTACCCATGGTGTCATGTCAAGTATTTTACATTCTTAAGCAGAAACTTAAGTTAGGGACCAGCAACCAGCATTTTCCCATTGACAGTGCACTTATTAAAATCTGAACAATCAAGGATGCCTACAGCAGGCTATAGATTCAATAAGAAAATAAAAAGTTTGCAATTTCTCATATAGTTTAAGTCAGATATTTTCTGAAAAAAAGGAGACAGAAATGGCCTGATTTATAACATCTTATGACTCTGAAGACACTTTTTCTGCATTTCTTTGATCAGTAACATCAGTCTGTCTTTGTTTTGGTGGGGTTTTTGTTTATTTACAAAGCTGTATCACAGTGCTGTTTTCTGTTTCTGCTTGATATAAAGCAGATAGGTGTGCCAAAATACTGTCTTCCAAAGGAGAAAGGTGATCTGTTCTCTTGTTGACGATTTTGACTCTTAAACAAATGTTTTCTCATTTTACCATCTGCCACTTGCAGAATATTTAAAGTGTTTAACTGAAGAATTCTATTAAATATTTTTTACAAAGTAAAAATTCCAATAACTGTTATGTGTAACTGCCAAAATTTTGGATAAAAGAAAATAGTATGAAACATTAAAGAAAGATGTGTTGTTAAAGCACTTTCTAAAGTCTGAATAAGCATATTTGGATATTTTAAGGAAGAGAGAGTGTTACCTACTTTGACAATTGAGACTTGCCCTTGGTTTAAAAAAAAAACATACCTCCCCCTGGAGTTTCTTTAATTTGCTTGATCAGCTTATTTGTTAAACTAATCAAAAACATGACTCAAATAAAATATGTATGAAAGCAATCACAATAAATTCCTAAAACTTGTGATGCACGCCTGTCATATTAACCTAATCATAGCAACAGCAAGGATGATTTATGCTTAAGTAAGGTTGTGTACAGGAATATCTGCTTTTCATCTCTTTTTCTCTATGATCCTGTGCTTAGGACACGTGGCAGATCCCATACCAACCATGCACAGCCAGAAGCTTTGGTCTCAAGCAGATTTCCAGAGCAGTGGGCTGCCAGTGACAGGCCTTGCAGCTGGAATGAATTGCCACCACCCATGGAGATGTGCTGCCTTCCTGAGCTGCACCTGTAGAAGCCGGGGTGATTTCACTGCAGGGTGAAATCTGAAATATTTTGCTCAGGGAAATATTCCTCAACATGGTGGAATGCTTCACACCAAGGTTTATGTTACTTGTAATGGTTTGGTACATATCCACTAGTCACTATAGACTCTGTAGCCAAAAGAAAGAGCAGGACATCTCCAAAATGTGATTCAGCTCCCCTGCAGATGACTCCCAATACACCAATACAAACAGATAACACCAGCATTCTTAACTGCCCCTGAACACCAGCATATTTAAAGTGAAGATAAGGAGCATGGGAATATGGCACAATTTTCTCATTTCCTATATTTTCAAAGAAACGAATGAATCACATGAGTTTATATGAAGATTTTGGTCCTATGGGAAGTGTTAGGAATGCTCTAAGTACATTGGCCAGACAGAGGGCTTAGGCAGACAGACATCTAGTTTTTGAATCCTTGCCAAACTATATAGGGCAACTTGTAACCATGAATATTAAGTCTAAGCCATAAGCTAAGATAGGCAGAGTGCATTGACCTCTGCCAATACGCATTTATGTCATTTCTAGGAACTCTAAAAGTAAAAATAATGACATCTGCAGGGTACAAGTCCTTCCACAATGAAGTGGCCTTCAGATCACAACTTAGGCATGCTAAGTCCTTTCCTGATACCTCGATTTGTGTCAAATGCCAAAGATCGCAAAGGCAATCCATGTCAGAGAGAGGATTTGACCCAACGCCTCAACTCCTGAGCTCATATTTAAAGTACTCTACAAATCAGTCTATCTTTTTGACAGTTCACTATGTGAGAAAGTAATTTACTTCTAGGCAAAACATGTTCCAGATGGTTTGCATTTGTAACTATGCTTGAGGAGGAATTATGAGAGCACTTGTTTGGCTCCCATGTAAGAATTGACGATGAAATACTTCCCATTTACGAGTGTCTGGACCTAGTATTTATATACAGTTTTCACTTTCTAGATTCAGATTTATACCTATTTTTACCCCAGTTGCCCTTGATGGGAATCTTGTTGCTTAGGCATGGACACAAAAGATTTTTTCTTCATAACAAAGGTATCTGAAACTTAATTTCTTTAAGGCCAGAATTTTGTAACTGCTAATATACTAAGCAATTTCCTGTTAAATTTTCCAAAATGTGGGAATGTTTTCAAATTTGTGGGAATAAGCTTAAAACATTGAATTGAAAATATGCAGGAAGATAAACAATGGCAAAATCAGATTTTTTTAATATCTCCTTCAAAGTAGATGGTGTATGCCTAACTAAAGCAGTGCAACTGGCCTCACTAGAGGTTGGATAATGGTGGGGATATGAACTTGCAAATCATTTGTTTTTTGTACCCTCTGCCATTAATGTTGTGGCTGTTACTGTTCTTTTTCTTATTTCATTACTTGTTCTAATCTCAGCCTGTAATCTTTATCTTTTTTGCCTCCAGATTTCCCCTCCAGCCTACCATAGAGAGAGGGAAGGGCAAGGGGAGGCAGAAGTGGGTAAGTGGCACACGGTTTGGAGTTTTTCAGCAGGAACACTAAATCGGGAAATGGCTTTCCTAAAGCATGACCATATATAAGTGAATTCAGTGTGATTTAAATTTTAATATCAATATACCAATAATAATCTAAAAGTGTGATAATACTTTTTGTGATAATTCTGTCTTGGATTTAGTTTTTATTAAGTATTATTCAACAGTTTTACATTGTGTAAATAAAGAGTATCTTTCTCAGCTTTATCAAAATTTATGATTTCTTTTTAGAGATTAAGCAGTTTGTGAATCCTTTTTCAAAAAGCTAATCGCAAATCTCTAACAGGACCTCTGATGAAAACAGTGGTCTTTACTTTGAGGTAGAGATAACTGAGAAGGGTAATGAAATCTTGGGAGGCAGTAGAATAAGAATATTATTTTTTACAATAAGCAAATCTATTTGGCCACAGTGAAGGACAGAAAATTTCAGACTGATAAGGGAAAACAATGACTTCTCTAAAAAAAAAAATACCAAAAATTCATTGCAACAAAACGTTATTTTCTGAATTTTCAAAAAATTTGAAACTTATTAAATGAAATATACAGTATTGTACCAGAAAATAAACCAAACAAACCAGGAAGCAAAAATAAAACCCTAATTTTTTATTTAAAAAATAAATCTGTCTTTCTTAAAATGTATTTATAAAACAGAAGTTAAAATTGCTAATAAAACTGGTTCTGCTTTTATCTAAAGCAGCTTTCTCTAAAAATCATTCATGTTCCTACTCCTGTTCATACAATGAGTAAATTGCTTCACAAAATACATAAATAAATAATATCCCTTATTACACAGCCCCAGTTCTGATTGAAATCTGACTGCTTTGGCATGTCACAGTTGTAACATTTCTCTCCTATCACTTATGAGTGAAACTGGTAAAGACAAGGTTACGTGTCGCAAAGTTTTTACACTGTCTCTCTGTGGAAGTAAATTTTAATCTTTAAATATGGAGTAGTTGAAAGTTATATGACTAAACAAAGGAACATGTACAGCAGGTGATGCAGGAAATTAGCCTTGTATGAGAAAAAAGTAGACAACTCTTACAGAACATTAAATTAACGTAATTAAAATAAATTCCTTAATTAAATTTTTTGCAAACTATTAATAAAGAAAGTATTATTTATGCCAATAATATTAAATGTTTTATTTATTTTTCAGGCTATTTCAAAAGAAGGCACTAGACACCAGTTTATCCTGGTGTTGTTGATACAAAATTTCACTGCTTTGGATGTATTTTCAAAGTGCTGTTCCAGGTAAGTATTTTCTTATTCTGTGTAATACATTTACAATTAAAGATTGTAAACTAATTGTGCATTCTGACTATTACTCAAGCTTTAGCAAAATACCAACTTGGCTATGGAATTGAGCTTATTTAACTAGAGAAAGTAGCAATATGTCTGCAATTTTCACACTGCTGTTCATGCCTTTTTATATGGAGCTCCAGCTGCCTCAATGAGAAAATAAGGGCTGTAATTCACTGTAAGGGGGAAAAACATCAGACACATTTCTATTTATTGGGAAGTGTGTTTTGTAACATTTGGATCCTCTTCTGCTGCATCTCTTCCTTTCTCTTTGCAGAAACCTCATAAGCATGTCCTGATTTTTAAAATTTATTTTAATTTCTGCCAAATAGCCCAAAGTCCATTGGAGCCTTGAAGATATTTATGACACATTCTTCAAGTGATGAACCAAAATTTTTAATTTTTCTGACTTGAGTGTTTTTTTCTATTAAATTAGCCTGAATAAAATTTTCCTCATTTGTTTATTTCTTTTTAGTGGAACTTTTCATATGATGGTCCTAGAAGCTGGCGCATGGAAAAAAAATCATATGACATCAACTGAAAAGACGAACATTATTACATTTTAAAGCAAATAGTCACAACTATCTCTGCCATCATGCCACTCTTTCCCCACAAAAAAAGAACCAAAAAACCCCCAAACCAATAAAAAACAGCCACAACCTCTCAGAGAGAAAACAGGGAATGTAAAATTTTTTGAAAAATGTTTCTTTGTGGAACAAGCTACAATTTATCTACTGCTCTTTATCAGTAGATCTCAACCTTTCTCGGAAATACCTATTTTACAAGAAAGGAGCTAAGGCAAAATAATATGACCTTATTACCTAGGGTCAAAAGTCCTGTTCAGCAGCACATCAGAACTTAAATCCTTTTCGAAGACAAATCATTGACTAAGACCTGCAGAATCCAGGATTAACCTGTATGATCTTTTTGTTTGTGAGGCAGAAAGTGTTAGTGGCTAGAATCAAATATCAGTTTCAGCTTTTCTAACACTTGTTAAAGAAAGAGAAAAAAATTTAACAATGTGTTTTTAAGTCTGGTTGGTTAACTGCATTCTGTACTTCAAAATATCTCCTTCTGACAACTTGGACTGTTAGTAGTGAAATACTGCTCTTGAGGGACTTCACACACAAAAAACGGTATAAGTAAATTGAAGAAATTTTTGTACTTTTACAGCATACAATATTCATGTCCCAAGTCTTTACCTAGCCTTAGTTTTGGACTTACAGGTCTCTGGTTTCTTAAAAACTATTTCAGATGAAAAATATTCTGTAGCACAGGGTTTTTTATGATGTTTCGTGGAACTTGAGCTTCTCTATATGAGGAATAAGATGGTGAAGCTGGCTTTTAATCCAAACTCCAAATGATGTAAGCAGTAATGTTTTTTAAGCACTTACAATGCTAGGTTATAAGTTGGTGATGGCTTCGTGATGGTAATGATATAGTCCAAGATAGTTGCTTACTAGTCACAAGTGCATCTAATACTTTGCTGTGAAATTCCTTACAAGCATTGGGGGTTCTTTTTAGATCAAAAAAATTCTTATTTTATTTCTGAAAGAAAAGTAGAGATTTAAGGATAGACTTGATTTTTAGACTCAGAAAATTAGATGTTGTGTCTCTATTTGTCTGTGTTTTTATCACAGATCTATTTAAATTGTGGGGTCAGGATAAAGAGATTAAATCCATTAATTTTAATTTTTTGTGTGTGTGTGTGTTCTGCAACTTTATACCCCTTCTCAAAACCTTAATTTTGCCACCTTCTTCTTGATCTAATTTTTAGAAGCTCAGATTTAACAAAAAGGGATTAATAAATTAATAAGAAAATGAATATGACATATATTATGTTATTGCATAATGAAATCAGAGCTTTGAATAAGCATTGTAAAATCAAATATTGTCTAGATTCAGTTCATGATTTCAATGAATAGTTTTGTACATTGTAGCTTCAGGATAAAGGAGTTCAAATAACAATTAAGGAAATTTTACAAGGTCACACAGAATGTAGGAACCTACAACCCAGCTGTTACCAGTGAAATGCCTGGCTATTCATTTTCCAGGCAAACTGATGGAATTAAGATGTAGATTAAAGTCATTTTAGCTCAATTGCTTTCAGTGGAATTGCGCTGATCGTCACCACAGGGAACTTCACATGACTGAAGACTGTGTATTCCCATTCTCTGCTCTTGTTCCTCTTCAAGTCAGTGGATCTTTAACCTATGAAGTCCTTTGTTGCAAGATAAATATGTGATATTAATCAATGGGATTTGCATCAGAGAGGTGTATTACATGATTTGTTTATGCAAATAGCACAAGAAGTGAACACTCCAAGGGCAAACAGCAAGTGATGTTTGATTGGAGCTATTTAGACCGACATGAAATGCTGTTTAATAAAATAATGCCGTGTGACTTTTAGCACTAGATTAATCAAAAAGGTTAATGTGTCATTTAAGCAGAAAGAAGGAACAAATAGCATTTCTATTTACTGTTTATGGGTAGGAATAATATTTCTGTTGTTATACTTCATAACAAAATTGCAAATAATTGTCCATGATCTTTTGAAAGTGGTCAGATACCTAATAAATATGTTCAGAGAATAGTTCCACAACAGTAAGCTACTATTACTAAAGGGCAGTGAAAATAAGTGTATCTTCACATGAAGAATTAATTACTTCAGTGATTTCATACGGAAATGCTGATATGAACAAAGTGAAAATTTAATAATTCACTGACTAATAAATATAATCCTGAGGGAAAAGCCTGATTTTCTTGAAATGTGCCAGATACTTTTCCTGTCTTTCTTAGAGGGAGAGCATGGAAGGCTTATCTCTTCAGTTTCCTTCTCATTTCCTCTGAAGTACTGTCTTCTGCTAGATGCCTGAACAGACACTTCCTTTGTTATTTTTACATGTATCTTTGTATTGAGCCAGATGAAGTTTAGATAGCCAGAATGATTTAAATCTTATTTAGGTGTTATAATCAATAATAACTTACATGATGCAAAAGGCTTTTTCTTGAGGCTTTGACTATTAATATTAACTTCTTTCTTGTTCAATTATCTAGCCTAGGAGCTGAAACACTGTTTTCTAGTTTAGGTGACCAGTCACACAACACTGTAATTACAAGTAAAATTAACCTGGTATTTGTCATGGCATACAGTGATACATACAGTTATTTTATTCCAGAAACTCAGAAAATTACCCATTCCCTGCTCCTCATTGATTCCATCTTGCACTGCTTTTGCACCCATTCAGCTAGCAACGTTCATGCATTTTTTTTATCCCTACCTCAGACACAATGATCAATAAGGTTAGTAACTGTGTAAATAAGATAATTCTATCAATTTGTTTCATTTTCACATGCAAAGTGAATAGTTGCTATACAAAAGCTTCTTCCTCAGACTTGCCAAGTGTTTTGATTCCCAAGAAAGAAGAGCTATCCACTCTTCTGCCTCTGAGTTCCTTACAATCACTAGCATTCTGCTAATTGCTGTTTGTAGAACTCTTCCAGTGTAGAATAGCAGCGATGGAAAAAGTAGCAACTTGTGCCTCTGCTCTTAGAAATTACTTGACCAAAATAAACTCTGAAGAAATAGTGGTGTTGAAAAAATCATTATTAACACACAGCAATGTTTATTTCCTCAGTTTCAAAGATTCAGCCTTACTGCTTTACATTGCTTGATGATGCCAATCAGTTGTATTTTAAATCAAGTCAGATAGTCACAGCCATTTTGCCTCAAATAACTCTAGAATAGAAAGAGCACTCTGTGAAAACTTATCCATTGTTCATAATGAAGAAATATAACTATTAAGTAACATAAACGTTGACATCTTGAAATAAATCTATTTTTTGTCAAATTACTTGTCCTGTAGTCAACACCGGACTTTTTACAAGTGTTACAAATTTAAAAGTGTCCTAGCACAGGTAGGAACTTATCCTGATGAGAAGCTTTGATAGAATTTTTCCCAGATATCAATATTAGGTTCCACTGATGGAAATTACCACCTCCATAGTACAGGCAGCACAGGATGGAAAGGGTTTTTGCACTGTAGGTGCTCTGAATTGGAACAGCTAAAATAGGGACTAATTTCTTCTTTCCTGGAAGATGCTACCTCAAAGTAAAATTGAATGTGGTGCTATGTGCTGCCATCAGTTACTGATGAAATATACTTCATATTCCCAAACTTGAATTGCAGGGGAACAAACACTCTCAGATGGCTTAAATGTCTGATTTGTCTGCCTTGGGATTTGCAGTTCATTTCTGCAAGGCACTAAGACTGGTGTTCTTTATGATCCCAGTGAAAAGATCACTCTGATTCAGCAAGATGCTGCTTAAAATACCATTCATTGGAGCTAACACTGTAGGGAAAAAGAGAAGAGTATAGATAATCTTACATGCCTTCAGATGTAGGGAACAGTTGTACACCATTAGAAAGACCTCTAGTCAGGGAACAGCACATAATGCAGATCCCATCTGTTTGATGGCATTTTAGTCTTTAGAGCTCTTATAGTATATTCTTAGAAAAGAACAATCCTATTAATCATTTCTAGTGTCAAACAAAAGGATGTTCACATGAGAACAAGCTGCTTCACTCTGAGATAAATACAAGCACACACAGGTGGTGTTATTGCTGATGCAAATGGCAGCTGCCTACAGGCTCTTTCATTACTAGTACCAGCTACGTGTACCCTGAAGCCAAGGGATGTACACAGCTCAACACAGTGCTGAAGGAAAGCATCAGAATACAATTTTGCACAGAAAAGCCCTGCACCTACTCAGGCAACTCTTATGTGGAGCATTAATTCTTCGGTGGACGATGGTCTTCCTGATAGAATCATTGCTGGGTTAACTAAAACACTTCTACCATTAGCTGCTGTGGTTGCTATTCATGACATTAATGTTTCAAATGCTCAGATAGCAGATAATACTCTGGGCCAGCACCTCAGTCTCCTCAAGCAAGTTTTCAGCATATTCCAGCTGTATTTCACCATGAAGATAACATCCTCCACCAATTAAAGTAAATTGCAATAGACCGAGCTGAAAACTGGACCATGGGCAGACTTTGCCCATCCTTTCTCTGCCTACTGCTGTAAAATTCCTATAGACAGATAATAGTCTTGTCTGCCATATACACATGACTAAAACTTGCCTCTTCCCTTACCTGCATTAGTCTTAACTCTAGTATCTGCCCAGTACTAATAACTGAAGCTCAAAACCTCATAACTGCTCCATATTCACTATGGTAGCCAGGTAAGTGTTTTCATTTGGACACAATTCTTTGGCAGTAATCTAATTTTAATTAAGTACTGTGATAAAATTTGCCCTTCTAATTGTATCAGACAGTCTGTAT
This sequence comes from Polioptila caerulea, assembly GCA_013397295.1. NCBI lineage: Eukaryota > Metazoa > Chordata > Aves > Passeriformes > Certhiidae > Polioptila > Polioptila caerulea. Next base: position 463,053 of record VYXF01008081.1, on the reverse strand, counting down.
TTTCTTGTCATCATGGTATGTTATTGGGATGACAGCAATTTAAAATCTAATTCCTCTAGAACATTTACAGTTGAACATGTTATTATTTCAAGTTCATTCTGTCTTGGTCCTTCCCTTCCTGTCTTTAGAACAGTTTAGTATTCTCCTTGTAATAATTTTCTGGTTTACCTCTATGTAGAAAGGTATCAATGCAGTATATTATAACACTCTTCACCTCCTTGTCTGCACGTGACACTGCAAGATTTGTTGCATAATTCTCCAGTCTTATTTCTTATGCAACCTTGCATCTTTGCTCTTTAGAACCCACTTATGAACTGAATGAGTTTCCACTGAAGTCCCTGAAGACACTAAATTTGAAAAAACCTCAACCTAAAGTTCACATAGGATTTCAAACTTGACAGTTTCTGTTCAGTAAAGACCTGAGGCAGCAATTTTAAATGGTTTAATTTGCATTTTATGGCATCTTATTAGTAATAAACACATTTTGGATATATATATATAGCTAATATGCTATATTTTTTCACATATATGTTTTGTGAAGCTTTCTACATTGTGAATTTATTTTTCATCTTTTATGTTATAATTTCTTTAATTATTCCTGTCATTTTTCACAGTCTCACATATGCATCTCTTGATGGTCTGAAGACTTAATCAAATTAGAGAATCATAGAATGGTTTGGATTGGGAGTGACATTTTAAAATAATTTATTTTATAAGAGAGACATGGACAGGGGCATCTTCCACTAGACCAGGCTGCTGAAAGGTCCAGCTACACTGACTTTAAACATTTCCAGGAATGGGATATCCACAACTTCTTTGGGCAAACTCTTCCAGTGCCTCAGTAGTCTCATAATCAACTGGGTTTCAAGGGCAGATTGCCTGGTCATGGCTAGTGTTTCATCTACCAATAATTACCAAACACTTCTTTCAATCTATTTATCCCCAGCCTATACTATATTTGTACGGACTATAAAGAAAAGCAAACTTTTTTTTCCCTCCTGCTTTATTTGGAACTGTTGCAAACCCCATGTAGATGTAAAGCTCAGTGATTTGCCTACTAAATTTGATAAAAGTGCCAGTGTAAGTTCAAAAAAGAGTTTAACTTTTGTTTCTGTAAATAACCATGTGAAAAATTACTTCATGTGTTTGATGAGAAGACCTTCCTTCCGATAAGTATATATCTTAGAGTTTCAGATATAAAATAAACATACTTCCAAAACCAGAAAGAATAATGGATTTATAATGGCTTAAGTGGACAGATTATTCCCTCTTGAATAAATGTGTCCAGAGAGTAACTCCATCCAAATTGCAATGGCAGCTGACCCCAAACCTTAGGGAACCTGCTGGACAACAGGTTATGCCTTATTTCTGGCATGTGTTTCAGTTAAAGCACTGTGAGTTAGAAGGTATTCGTCTGACCATGACAGTAATTGAGCATTCTGGGGAAGCAGAATCAACTAGTTTTGATATTATTTCTTTCAGAATGAGAGTGAAAAGAATAACCTTGCACGTGCCTACATGAAACTGAGCTTTTCAGATGGACAAGTTTTGAATCTTATTGTCTCAGGAAAATGAACACTGGAGTGAACACTTAGAGTACTTTAGCTGACTACCAAAATGACTAAACCATTTTGAAGATAAAAGTTGCTCACTAAAATTGTTTCCACATTTTCAAATGCTATTTTCCCCCATGCAGCTCATATAATATACTCTGTATGTTTCCTATTTGCAAGTATTTAAGAGAAATGTAAATCAGAACTAGCTATAATTAATTTGCCTCAGCTTTTACATTTGCTTCTACTAAAATGTCTTTAACTGAAGCAAATATCTAAACTACCAGAAATACTGCAAAAGTATAATTTAATATTTTTTGTTGATTTCATTATCACTGAAGATTATGGTGCAGAGTCCTAGTTTTCTTAACTAATTATAGTAGCTACCTCTCTGTTTTTAATTGCTAAATGAAGAAAATCCACTCATTAAATACAAAAGGAAGGGGAAAGGGGAGGGAGGGAGGAAGGGAGGAAGCAAGGAAGGAAGCAAAAAAGCAAGGAAGGAAGGAAGGAAGGAAGGAAGGAAGGAAGGAAGGAAGGAAGGAAGAAAGAGTCTTAATTTTTCTCTAGAATAGGGTGGGATTTATTTAAGAGAAGCGACTTATATTTACATATCTTTGGGCTAAAGATTTTTCTCCTTTCTGAGGAATAATAAAATGTATCAGACATTACCATCATGGGGACTGTAACTCAAATCACAGACACCTTAATTTTATCAGCAACAGTTTGCCTAACCACAATAAATCCTGACTGATCTGGGTTTACCTTTCTAACTAATGATCATCTTAATATATTTGCCAAAACTGTGGCAGAAACCTTTAACAGTTGTTTTTAATTATGTATGCAGTGAACAAAAATTATCCTTATTTCTTTTCCAATGTAAGGAAGCTTTGCCTTTTTTAAGAGTGGTTTAAATAACCATATTGATATAGGGCCTAAGACATCCTTTAAAATTAGCAGCCAATCCATCTGAATGGGTTTTCTTTCTTCAAGATAATAACCACTGTCACCTTCATGATGGGATTTATGAAGACATAGATTTCTTCTCTTTCTAACTAAATAAAATTAGAGCCTTATGATCAACTAAAGCATTCTTCTGAAAGGATTACTTGAGGTATGTGATGTTTTAAAAATTGTTTCAAAACATCTGATACTTCTATTAGGTTAGCAATTTACTGTTCCTATTAATGGGATTATTGTGCTGTCCATTTTTCAGAATGGTTTTCTCCAGAAGACTTTTTCCAACTTTTACATTTTTTTCTAATGTTGCTGTTTTAATTGTAATCTGTACAGTTTTAGATTTAATATTTTTCTTTGACTTTAACAACTAAAGCAGATTAATTATTTCCCTATAAAAGCCTTTTTTCTATGTTTTTGATTTTGGTTTTGTTCACATAGTATTCTTCCTTGATTTTAAGAATTGGAGCAATAATAGTGCCATCTTTCTTTTCAAATGATTGTTTGCTGCAACTTAAACAACCTAACATATCCTGGGTTGATTTAAAAACTCTCTTTAAAATCCTTCTTTACTAAAATTCTTAAAATAACTAATCAAACAAAACAAGCTATTTTTTAAAAATGTTGTTTATAGGCAGGCTTAGATGATCTCACTGCTGTTAGTTCCTATTTAGATTTGGCAGAAAATAGCTACCTTCTTCACTTTTTGGTATTATGATTTTAAAATAATAGATTTTTTTCTTATATGAATGCATAGACATACAGAAAGTACATATTTAGCTGTTAAATTTGCTACTTTTTCCATAACTTTTAACCAATTGATTCTAATAATTATTGTTATTAACTTTCTTCCAGGTCTTAATTTCTTTTTCAATTGAGTAGTTGAACTGAAAAATCAATTATTCATAGAGCCTGAGTCCAGATAGATTAGATGTACTTCATTTCCCTTGTCTAAAAAATCACTTATCAAAAAAGATATCAAATTAATCAGGTATGAACTACCTTTGTTAAATATGTTTTGTATTTCATCTCATTTTCCAAGTTCTTCCATTTATTTGATTGTATTTTCCTTCAAAATCTGTCCAGAGTCCTCAATACCATTGATTTAGATGACATTGGGTTTACAGGTATTTAGATAGTAATTTTCTTTCCTTTTAAAAACAGAAACCATATTTTCCTGTCTGTTATATGTTAACACCTTCAGTGTCTTTCTTATGATGAGTTGGTAATTTCACATATGGCATGTTCCAGCATAGTATGATAGACAATACAGTTCCTTTGACTGAGATATTTTATAAGTTTTTAACACTTATGTTTATTTATTTTTTTTTAATATTATTGTTTTAAAACAAGCTTGCTTTCTGGTGTTTCAATTACCTTCTTCCCCATTAACCACTTTTTTTCTCTCATCCTTAATATCTTCTCCATGGTTAAAAACAAGTAGAATATTCATTTATTTCTTATGCTGTCTATAAATTAATTTTAATCTCAGTCCTTTCTTGCTCCATCACTATGTCACTAAACAGAATTTATTGGTCTGTAAGGAAAACCTTACTTAATCTAATTAATAATTATGACCAAAAAAATAGGAGTAAGCTAATAAAATATTTTGATATAGTAAATATAAGAGATATGATCTATATAAAAAAAACCCGAAACGTATAATGGCAAAAGGACAAAGGGACATGAATTCATTTTTCAGAAAATTATGATAAATTAATTAACTTTCAAAATTGCATTCTGAAGCAATTTAGTGTTAGAAATGTGAAAGCAAAGATCAAACTGGACTTAAGTATGTGATCAAATGTAGGTTAATACCAGTATAGATGTATGAGCAAATCATCATACACACTTCTGCTGAAGGAGATCCTAACATGAAATGTAACTCATCCCAAAGTAGGTCATCTAGGTCTTGGTGTTTAAAAGAATTTATTTCCTTTCATCAGCTATAATGGAAGCACATAGTAACTAGCACCTCCCTATGTTAAGCAAATTGTAGTCTACTCCTGGTGTCTATATTTGGATCTTTATTTGCAAATCACCTAAGCTTTTTTTCATTTATTCATGATACATAGTATTTACTGAGAATTCCACTACAAAATATTCTGTTCATATTCTTATTCTTATAATAGTGTTATTCGATAATCAAAATGAGTAAAAGGGAAGGTGATTGGCATGTATCAAAATTAGATTTTTTTTTTATTTCCCCCTGTTTATTTAGGTAAAGGAAATGCAAGGTCTCCTGCATCTTTGTTTTATTTTTCAATCTATTCCTAGACACATGATGTGTATTTAATATTATCACTGGTGGAGATATGTGGATATTTATACTAAAGTTGTAACATTGCAGAAAATTATCTTATAAAAAAATTACTTTCAGAACCGTGGATCAAATATAGAGAGCTGAAGTAAGAGAAAAAGAAGAACAGATTCAGGGTTATAACTAACTTACTAAACTTTATAGAAAATGTTGTTTAGTTCATTCCCCATAGTCTTCACTTAATACTTCCAGAAAAGCAGTTAAAGTCTGTGGTTTTCTTGGTACTCAATACTGTGAACAACCAAGGCACAGAAAAAATCCAAACAGTTTTAACTTCCAGTTTTTCTCAATTCTGTGAATAATTGTCCCAACTACTCTCTCTTACTGTTGCTTTCCCAGATGAACTCTGGGAACTAATTTTGATGAATGGCTCACCATTCATCAAAATTTTACACTGTTTATATATTTTAATAAGCAAATGCATCAGTGTTCATTGGTTACAGATTGCATAATTGGTTTTTTAAGTTAGTACTCAAACTCCTATTTGCTAGTTATATCACTTGCTTCTCATGCTAATTAGCTTGCATGTACAGTTCTTCCCTCCATTTGATTCTGGAATCTGTTTTGAGTAGGTGATCAGTAAATCAGTGGTCACAATCCCTCACTGTTAAAATTGACTTTCCCCCAGTTATTGCTTGGTTCTGCTGACTTTACTCCTGGTAACTATAATCCAGACAGACTAGTCATTTTTGGATTGTCTTCCCTTTTCCTTAAAATAGAACATTTGCCAACCATAAAATATTCACAATGCAATTGTTTAATCATTACCATCCAGCTGTATTTTCTGATTAACAATTAAAAAAAAACCTGGAAAAATTGATTCGGATCTTTAAGGGCTCAAATTTTGAGTGGCTCAATATCAACATGATAGCTTCTGTTGTTCTGTATCAATAAATGTTATTAAAAGTATATGTGCAGGTAGATAAGAGCTGCCCATGCACCATCTGTCTTTAAACAGAAGAGGGTCTAAAACTGTTATTAAAAATGTTTAATTTCAGCAGCTATTTTGCACCTTTCCTCAAATTATGTCACCATCTAGAAATATAGAATTTATTGAAAAATTTGGCTCCGTGTCTGTGATTTTATTTCAAGTTAATATCCTACACTTTAAAATCAAAGGCAAAATTTACATCAACCCTTTCGGTTTCTTGGTACCCATTAACAAAAATGCTTATTGACTCCATTTTGGAAGTGCACAGGAGTTCTGAACTGCCATTAGACATGCTGAAAGTGATAGACAAAAATTTGATTTGGATATTTTCCATACCACATCCAGTGTTACTTTTCCACTAATTTTCAAGTTCCTTTTATTCACTAATATCTTTTTCAGGGAATAAAGCTGAAATTAAATTTTCAACTTTTTCAGATAACATATGGTCTTAGGTCTTGTTTATTCTTGCTATTTAATTTTGGTTTTTGCTTTTATAAGATAAAATTTGTATTTATTTTTTAAACTTTGATACTTTAATTTAGTAGAGCAAAACAACCTATCTCCTTTGAAGGTATTGCTTACACATTATGTTAAATTTAGTAGAAAAAAAGAAAGTGTGTTGTTTCTAACATAACTTACAGCTTGTTTTTGTAAAACTTGCACATGTGTTTTAACACATTACCATGCAGTTTTTGACATGCAATTCATAGAATTACAGATTTTCCAAAAAAAAGTACTATCAAATTAATAATCTAAAGGAAAAAAATATACATATTTTTATTATTATATTGAAAATAACTCCTGAATTAATAGGATTTGTTTTTTTTTTTTAATCTAGCAACTAGTAGGAAATTTTGCCATTGTGAAAAAAAAATAAAATTGAACATTAGCTTAATATTATCTAATTGTACAAACACTTTTATTCGTCTGTTAAACAAATGCCCTAGAGTAGTAAATCAATTTTTTAGTCTGGATTTAGCAATGGCCCATGCTAAAGGATGTATTACAAAAATCAGGTTTAAAATTGTATAATTTTGACCAAGAATCACTTTTAAAAGTTGTGTCTTCCAAGCCTTTATTTACTGTTAACACGATCACTCGAAAGGATCAGTTTTTTTATTACATGATGGTGAATCAAGAAGTTTTATAAAACATCAATGGCTAACAGCTGAAGTTAAAAATTTCTGTAAAAGAAAGAAAAGACGAACTGCCACAACACTGGCCAAAACTCCCTACGAACACCATCCTGAGTATGAAGGTAGGTAAGCATCTTTCTTTTCACAGGAGCTCTTTTTCACGGGAGCTGCCAAGAAAACTTCCAAAATCTGGATCTCACTGCCCAGGGAGGCTCTCTGTTGATGCTGGTCATTAACAAGAGTTATAGAATAGATAAAAGCCTTAGAGGCTAGATAATTCCTAACCTGCAAGGGCTTTCATAGGGCTCTAGTTATTACCTGAAGAAATGCGAATTTATCGTCCATGTTCTTTCTTTATCCACTGCAAATGATACCTTACAATAACGGTACAGACTTGTGCAACTCACATTGTTTACTGTCACGGTGATAAATTAATGGAGATCATTTGAAAATGTCATTGTGTGTGTGGACATGCATTCAGTTCACTTACATTTTGACTTCCAGATATACAGTTCTGAAGTCAGCTTTTGAAAAATAGGATGGGACAAAAGTTAGTAGAAAATCTACATTTAGCAGTGTCCCTTCTCTGCTTAATTTTACCTTAAGAAATAATAAATGCTGCTTCTTTTAATAGAAATTACTTACAAATTTAAAGGATCATGCTCTTGCTGCCACAGAAGGAAAACTGGTTACAGGACAAGAAAGAAGGAGGAAGCCCTACAGGAATTTAGGGTAACTACTGGAAGACTAGTCTGGTGCATGCTGTGGAACATGGAGTCCATTAATCCCAGGGAGGTCCAAAGAGAGGTGAAATAGGCAGAGAAGATTTTCTTCTACATGGACTCAGTCTTGCATATTAATATCAGGAGACACTGCTTATACTCAGCAGTGATTTGTTGTGATAGAGCACAAGCTTAAATGAATCAAAATGTATGAGAAAAGACAGATAAGTTGGGCAGAATAAAAGAGACATACAAGGGAAAAGGAAAAGGAAAGTGTATCCAGAAATCACAAAATTTGAGGGAAATATTTTGGAACATTTCCCTTGGACTTTATTTGTTTCAAAAGAAAAATACATGTTTCATCCATTATCAAAAGTGAAACTACAAACAGCATAGAAAAAGCAATTAAAAATAAATGCATGCAAGGATATAAAATTGGAGATGAGGAACTAAAGGAGTGAAGTCCAAGTGTAAGCATTTCATATAACTGTATGAATCCAAACTGGTGCAGCAAAAAATTAAAAACTGGCTCGAGTTAGAAAAACTCTGGACAACATATTTACTGACACTAGAAATGTGGATGCTGCAGTGGGACAAATTCTGCTTCGGTCTTATAGATTTTAAGCTATGAATGTTGTGCAATGAAATCCAGAAGGAAAAAAAAAAAAAAAAAAAAAAAAAAAAAAAAAAAAAAAAAAAAAGAGAGAGAGAGAAAATAAGTAATTTCTATGGGATTTTAAAGTATTACAAGAATTTCTGCAGCAGTTGTGATTACTGCTCTAAATGAACTGTATAGTTTATAATCTGCTATGAACCATTCTCTAGCAGAAGAGAGGAGAAATGAATCATGGCAAACAGGGGAAGAGATCACAAATAACTGTTAGAAGGCCAACCACGAGGCTAAATGCCTTTGTGAAGAGGTCAATGTTTGATATGTCTCTTGCTGCTGGGCGAAGTATTGTGCTCTGTGAAAATACTTTGATCTGGTGGGATTTAGCTTATTTGCTCCCATCCTTCAGCTCTCAACAAGCATTAAAGCGCATAATTAGGAAAGTGCTTGCTTGCTTCAATCCAGGATAAAGGAAGAAACTCTTTGAAAACACAATCCAATTATGTTGGGGTGGACCTGAAGGTTTGAGTTGCTGAAAGCTGTCAAACATATTTATTTTGAAGCAAGAATGTATCCTCAGGAGTTAATTTGCTTCTTAGAGATCAACACTTGCAATGAAAAGGCCCTGATAACACATCTTCATAGGCTTCTCTGAACTTCTTCTTACTGTTGGTCATCACGTGATTGTTGGCAATATTCATGTTGAACTCACCAAATACTTTCAGGTCCAAGTCTCATCTAAATCCTTTAGAAGATTTCCAAACCATTCTTTTGTCTTAATTAAATTCATGTTCAAATGTTTTGGTCTAATGCTTAAGGTTTTCACCTTTAAGCTTTTTCTGAATAGATGTTAGCCAGAAAAACAGTACATTTATGAAATAATGTGATGAGAAGGAAAGTTCTAGACATTATGTATACTTATGTCTTGTAGGGTGATGCCTTAGGTTTTAGCCTTTATATTTTAGAACCTGTGCTGTTTTAGTAGGTAGCTTTAGGTTTCATATTAAGTGCTACTGAGTTCTCTTCACACAGTAGATAGACAAAAAAATTCCTTCTCTAGCTTGATGCCAAGGACAGCTTTCAGGTCCAAGAATGAAAACAGCAGTAAAATGAGAAGAAAAAACAGGGAGGAAGGAGGTTCATAACCTGAAGCTATGGTTGGACAATTGATTCTAATACGGTAATGGACCAGAACTTATAAAAATGTGAGACCTCGTGATTGAGCATCCATTTTGTGACCATTTTGGGGCATCTTGGGTGTGATCCAGCTGGACTCTGGTGTGGCCCAGGTGTACCCATTGAGGCCTTTAATAAATACCTACTTTTTCCTCTTGCCCTGTCTAGTCTCTGTTCCAGGTCAGCCTCCAGAAGGCAACAAGGGGCTAGAGAAGAGCTGAATTCAAGAAGTGATTTAGTAGTCTGAAGTGCTTGAAAGAACCACCTCATCATTATACAAGACTAGGCTTTAAGTAGCAAGGCTATATGTGCATGTTTTTCAGGCTAGATCCTAAAAGGACCATGAAAGTCCCTGCTGAACTTGCCATTAAGATGCTAATGAAATTCTGCAAAGATCTACTTTATTTCTGTGAATATCTGAGCTTCTGAACTGCTTCAGTCTCCACTGCCAGACTTTGCCATATGCCTATATACTCGCTAGCAGGTATACACACAACAGCCTCTGATGCTGCTGAGAAGGTGAGGCAGCTCTGTACAACCTGGCCTCTTTCCAGCACAGTTATGTTGCAATAGCTAACACTCTTTGGACTGCAAGTTAATGAAAAAAATGTTGAAATTACGTGGAAGAATCCAACAATGCTACATTAAGTCAATTTGGCACAAGAAACCAAATGTGAGGGATGAATGCAGCAACCAGAAAGAGAAAGGATATGCAGGCAGATCCTATAACTATGAACTGTCTCTTATATTCATATCATCATTACTATTTTATTTTCTAAGAGTTATTATAAAACTGTGTAGAAGGCAAAACTTCTTCATTTCTAACACACATTGTAAAATCCATCATATGAATTGCAGACTATAATGACTATCTTGCCATGATTTTTATTTGGATTGCCTGTATTACAATAGATAGATATTAGCCTAAATTCAGCAGTGATTTCTAGTTCACACACTTGCTGAATTTGCAGCAATTCAATTGGATGTGACTCAGCAAAAATATACACCACTATGAGTAATGAAAATAGAATCTTAATTGTCATTTATTGAGGCCATTTTAAAAATAATGGGGATTAAAATGGAAAATAATATTTGGTTTAAAAAGGTGTCATAATCAAAGTTTAAGTAAAATTTGTACTTTTTAATAAGTTCAAAAAAAAGAATGATAAAGGAGTAGTATATCACAGCCCGGCTTAGTAAAATTTTTTGCACATTTACAATACATTTGATTATCTCATAAACATTATCTTTCAAGTAGAAATATACAGACATATGTGTCCAGGTCAGAAAATGAGGACTCTGTACACGTATTCAGAGCTTGGAAGACTCCAGGCTTATGTCTAAGTCCTCTAATTATTTTTTCAATTCAGCAGATGTTTCCAAAGACATGCCTCCAGACTGAGTACTAAAACAAGTTCTGACAGGGAGTATAGAATAATTAAATACTCATCCATTATTTTATTACGTTCCATTCATGTGACAAGACTGCCTTAAATATACATGACTGAATGAGAATTTTTGGTAAAGATCTGGGTATTAATCTCTTACTATTTTCAACTTGTTCCATATTTGCAATAAAAAACTTTGGTAAATTCCTTGTATTAGACATATGTTATTCTCATTTAGTCCTCTTCCTTCTCTGCTGGTCTTGGGATTTCTAAATTCAATGTTTAGGGCTTCATTTCCTAAGCATAAGGGCTTGAGGTTATCCTCTGCCAGTCCAGAGTGTCTCTGCTCACCCAGTGCAGCAGCAGTCAGCTGCTTTGTGGACTTCTCAGATGTCCTCAGCCTCTCAAATTTGTTTAATTGTTACATAGAGAACATAAGATTACTGACTGATTAACCCTCAGTTATCAATTACATTTACTGTTGTAATTTAACCCCAGTAGACAGCTCAGCCTGCTGATTTTTTTTACAATTTTATCTTTTTAGTGCAACAAATTGGTATTATAATTAAAAATAAATTTATCTTTTATTCATTTTTCATTGGGTTGAATTGCATAATATTGCAACAAATTGGGATACTCATATTGGGTTGAATATGATTTTTTCTTATGTCAAATGAAATGGTAATATTTCTCAGATATTTTCAAACTGGTGATCACATTTGCTTGCACTGAAGTGTACTTATGTCTGTATGCAATATGAGAAAGAAAATATCCAGTTTTCTTTTGTCTATCTACACTGTCTAAACCAGCAGTGAAACTTTTTTGTTCCCTACAGTGGTGGATTCTCTGCTCTGGAATTTTTTTTGAGCCAATAAACACTGTTAGGATTTAAAACACTGTTAGGATTTACATCATAACTAGAAATGATAAATTGCTTAATTAAGTAATGTCAGGGTCTTTTTAAACAGAAAAATCATCTAAATTCAGTCTGCAAAAGAAACTGACACTGGGAAAGAGGAATGACTCCATAAGTGGTCCAGATAAGTACTCCTCAATATTTTTTACTTCTATATCTTTAAGGGAAAAGATATTATTCTATTAAAGGCAATGCTTCTGTAACATTGACATCCATGAGAATAGGATTGGGCCCAAAAATGACTACTGGCAAACAATATCCCAGTTAAGTCACAAAGGTAGTTTTATTGAGTTTGCATGGCAAGGTTTGGTATTGAGGTGGACTGCAGGGGTTGCTGCTGTGAGAAACTGCTAGAAGCTTCCCTTGTCTTTGATGGGACCGATGCCACCCGATTCCAAGATGGACCTGCCACTGGACAAGGCTGATCCCATCAGAGACCTCCATTGTGGAGCAGATATCCACCATGGAGGATCTCAGGCCTGGGCAGGCCGATCCCTAAAGGGGGCTGCTGCCCTGTGGGATGCTTGGGCTGGAGCAGGCCCCTGACAGGACCTGTGGACCCGTGGAGAACAGACCCCACGCTAGAGCAGATTTTGCTGGCAGCATTCATAACTCATTCCTGAGAGACTTCATCCTGTGGAAGGGGCCCAAGCTGGAGCAGTTCAGGAAGGACTTCAGCCAGTGGGAAGGACTCATGCTGGAAAAGTTCATGGAGAACTGTCTCACATGGGAGGGCCCCTTGCTGGAATGTGGGGAGTCCTCTCCCTGAGGATGAAGGTGCGGTGGAGACATGTAATGAACTGACCCCAGCCCCCATTCCCTGTCTCCCTGTGCTGCTGGCAGAGATGAGGCAAAGAATGCAAAAGGAAAGTCAAGTCCAGGAACAAGGGAGTGGTGGGGAGGATGTTCTTTGAAGATTTGTATTTATTTCTTTTTTCCTACACTAATTTGATTGGCAATAAATTAAACAAATTTCTTCACATCAATTCTGTTTTGCCCAAGATGGTAATTGGCAAGTGATCTCCCCCTGTCCATACTTTGGTCCACAAGCCTTTTGTTGTGTTTTTGCCCCCTTTTCTAGCTGAGGAGAGGAGCAATAGGGAGGCTTTGGTGGGCACCTGGTGCTCAACCACGGCCAACCCGCCCCAGTAACAAAAGCAAGTTCTGTATGAATGTGTGCCTTAATTTCAGTATCTGTGTTTTAAAATTTAAAAAGTCCACAGGAGATTCAACTTGGAAGAATAATTAAGAAGGCTGCACAATCCCTTTATTCAAGGTGACAACAGGAGACGAATTTTTGACTCCAATTGGCAACGAAGAGCTAAAGATGGAAGCTACCACTACTCCTAAACAGATTAAACAAAATAAGGAGTCATGAAAACTTTTTTCTTAATACTTTTATTATTTTATTTTTAGACTTAATTGTTATGTTTATAAATAATAACATTTATTTGCATTTTACTTTTTAGCATCATAGTGCATGTCAAATTTTTTAAAGTTAGGTATCATATGTAAACTAGTTTTCATCTGGCTGAACATCTAGTTTTAATTAAATACTTAGTTTTATAATTGTAAAGGTGAGATCAATCCCATCCTGAAAGTACATACAGAACAGAAAACAGAAGTATGATCCATAACAGCACAGCTATCATGCTCACACAGGAACAACAGATCTTAGACCGTATTCCCAGAGTCAATCTTCAGATAACCTAAATCTTAGATTTCTAAAATCTAATTTTACAGCAGTGCTTTTCTAATCAAAGGGGGTTGTAACTGGCTTCTTCTTCATAAGTAAATAAACAGCCAGAGAAGAGTTGAATGGAACTGCAGAATCTGCACGAGGGCTCTTTTCAAGCTTTAGAAAGCAGACAATACACCACTAGTCTGGCAGGATGTTTCTGAAAACAGAAATGCAAAATTGTCTCCTGAGATACTGGGCAATGAAGATAGCTTGATGAAGTGAACAGGTTACCACCAACTATGTTGGTTTTGATTTTTCTTCTTCCAAACACTAGATATTAATGGTCAATTAATGGCCAAATTGTATCTAATGCTATGTAAAAATGTTGTAGAGTTCTTCATAGAGATTTATTAAATCAGTCTGTTGTCAGTTGGGGATTCTGGCCAAAATACATTAATAAAGGAAATGTGCAAGCTATCCATAGATCAAAGAGTAATTAGGGATTTCAGTTACATGGAAAGATTTTGTGGTAATGGTTCTCTCTTAAAGACACTTAAGAATCAGCAAACAAGGATTGTTTATGTCTTCAGCATGAGAACAGCTGAAGCCCATAAATAGTTTTATAGGAGCTAGTTCAGGCTTTCATTCTAGTGCTATAGTTTGAAGTGATTACCTTTTTTTTTTTACTCTCACTCTTCATTTAATCCTGTTCGAACCAGACTGTCATCTTTATGCAGAATGAACAGCATTTTACACTGCAAATCATTCCAGTGATACCATTAATGCAATTTATTGCATGTCCTGCAATAAAGCTTTGTTTGGATGGAACATGACCCTTAGACAAAGGAGTCTTCATGTACTTGATAATTTGATAAAGGTTATATATCTGTTACATATAATATTTCTCTCTATGAAGCCTATGAGAGGACCAGTTTTTGCATTTTTATCCTTGTTTGTTTAATATAACTGATCTTGAAACAGGAACAAAGCCCTGGAGCTCCCCACAAAACTGCACAGAGTGGAGGTGTTCATGAGCTTTTTTGAACAATTGTCTTCAAAATCTGAACAGTTGCTCTGAAGTGCAGACTAAAGAGACATTCTTTAGACCGCTGTTATATCACCTTGAAAAGAAAAGTATCAATTTTTAAAGACATTTATGGTTAAAACTATCAGATTACATAGGGGAGCATGCTGCCATTACAAATAGCCAGTAGTAATTAAAATATAAAGTTTTATATTTTATATTTTTCATTCTGTCTTTTTACTAATTTTATTGTTATGAGTGACCCAGTGGCTGCCATTTTGTCATTTCAACCAGTTAGGCACTGTCCAAGGTCCTGTTGGCAAGGTAAGTCAGACTTTCTTTTAATCATGCCATAGATGTCAAAAAGAAACCTTACTGAGTACCATGGAGCCAATGCCTTTGCTTGGGACTGATTTTAAAAATTACTTATGAAATTAGAATTCCATATTATTGTGTTCTTAAACAATATTTTGATGTCTAATGTTGTTATTATTTTATTTAAGTACACTACAAAAGAAGGGAAATTTTGCAAATTTTGACATGATTAGCACCAAACTTGATTTTAGAAGGAGATAATAATCTAAACTTAAGGCTAATAATCTTATTTATAAGCCTACTGTATTAAATATAACTCCTTCATTAACAGTATTTCTGGTTTTCCAGGTAACCCATGATAGATTTTTTATTTTTTCTAGGACTCAAAAACTGGGTTACTATCACATCAGCGAAGTGTATCTTCTCTAGTGATCAAAGCAATTGAGCCTGTTCTTCACTAGTATGTTGAAAGATCCATGAAATTCACTTTCTTTTCTTTTGTTTGATGATGAATCTTGAAACAGAAAGAAAAAGACAGTGAGAGGAGAAGAGAGGTATTAATAATATAATGATATAACTGCATCTACATCTAGAAGCCAGATGCAGTTCTTATAATTCTCCTCTCTGTTAATAAGAGTACAAAATATCCAGTCAGTTAAGTTTTTTTCTGCAGAGAGGAAACTGAGAGATTTAACTTTTTATTCAATTCCTTATTAACATAAAAGAAACAAATGGGGTGCATGGACAACTTGCAGAAAGAAAACTACAGTACTAGAAGCTCTGTGGCAAAGCTCTGTAGTGAAAATCTGAAGCGTAGCATAAGTCAGCACTTGCTCATTCAAAATCAGAAACTCTGAGGCAGGTATACTCAAAAACACTATCCCTACAACCATTTTGGCTGATTCACCTCCTGATTTATGAGTTAAATATTTTCTGTCTTAAGGAAAAGTTTTCATACATATACAGTCTGTATGTATGATGTATAAGACAAGTAATTAAGTACACTAGACCTATTCAGCCTGTAAAAGAGAAGTATAAGGGCTCTGAGGGTTCTGGTCTTTAAAATCAAAATTGCCTCACATAATGGAAGTAAGGGACAACCATTCATTGTCTGATGACGGTGAATATCTAGTATGAATGGAAGAGGAACAAAAAGAAATGAAAAGGTGTCTGATTTGAAACATAAAAAAGAAGGAAAGCATCTCCACAAGACATGAATATTTATGAGTTTCTATGAGTACAAAAGTCATAGACAAATAGATAGAAGAGAAAAAGGAACTGCTGCTTTTAAGAGGACAAGGACTTTATCTCACAAATTAAGTGAGACTCTGCATGCAGAGGCCTAAACAATTCTCAAGATCAAGTATAGACTGCAGTCTCAGTCGGAAGCTTTCATTGAAACAAATTTAGACTAAAACAAGAATTTTGCTGCTTTCAAGAAAAGCCCCAAAAATGTTTTCATTCAGGTGAAAATTGTGTCCTTAAAATATTACCAAATATTTGCCCTAAACATTTCATGACAGCGATTCAATACAGAGGTAGAAACAAGGCTGGTAAACTGAAAGTGACTGAGGCAAATGTCACAAAATAGTCTTTATTCATGTGATTAATGTATCTTACCCCAAAAACTAGTAACTGCATCCAACTATTGGAAGTAATCTCTGAGACATCCTAGTGCATCTGCTGTGCCCAGGAAATGGAAGTGTTTGTTGGTCAAGGCCAAAACTCTGCCAAGGACTGTTGCATTTGGAAATAGAGACAATAGCATTGTTCGATATGTGTTCCAGTGGTTAGCATTTTCTCTCTCTTCATAATTTTTTATAAGATGTGGCCAGAGGGCAAAGGCATGTAGGAATACTGAAAGCCTAGGAAATAGTAGATCTCTAGGGATCTCACACAAGAATTATGACCGTAAAAAGTTCTTTGAATAAGGGCTAACAGGCAGAATCTGCATTACGTGCTGCTGACTTTTAGAGATGACATTTGGAAGAGTCAAAACATCTGAAGTTCTGTGTGTGCTTTACTAAACAGCTGCATTAAAGGAAAACACTATTAACAGGATCATTATTAATATTTTTATCAGTTTTAGGTGTTTTAAAAGAATAAGTTTTGAAAAGAAAGGAAAAAGTAAGAATATCTTTCAAGTCCATGAAACAGTTTAATGAGAAATTTTACTTATATTTTTATTTCTTTCAAAAAATTTCTACTTTTTAAACAGTCAGTTCTAGAACTGGGATTGTTGCTCTGATTCTCTTATTCTGTTTAATTTCAGAATAGACCAAATGTCTAACCTTTTTTGAAGATGTGACCACTGCTCAAGCTGGGCATATACCTCAGTAGTAATTTTTCAATATATTGAGGAGATATTTTTCTTAATAAAATTTTTGCTGGAAAGAGATCTGAACTTTCCACTGAATAAAAAGAAATTCTTTCATTTCACTTCAGATAGTAAAAATGTCAATTCACACCATGACATCAGAGATGTAGATGTTGTTCCAGGTCCTTCAGGAAGTATAACCTGATGGAATTTCCCACATGTTAAGGGGTATAAAGAAAGATCATTATATTTTCTTGTATTATGCTTCAAGGTGAGAAACATGAGTTCTGAAGTTATCCCATCTTTAATAGAAAGAACATGTCCTATAAATGTCATTGTTCCCTTGTTACATGATTTAATTTCATATTTTGGGTAAAAAATTGTGATTTTGCTGCCCTTTGAATTACTTTAGCTGAGAAGTATATGATGCATTCAAATAACAGGAAATACCTACTTCTGATTTAGTGAATATTGTTTAGTGTAGGGGGATGAAGAGTCTTCCAGTGATTACATTAGGAGTAAAAGATGTATTCAGTCCAGCAAACATGGTAATAATTAGAAAATGAAGGCTGACACAGAAATTGATTCCTTTCACTTTGAATCACCCAGCTGTGAAAACATCACTAATAAAAGAAGGGAAATTTCACTCCCACCAGTTGATTCTTTACTCCTTCATCTGCTATTTGTTCTCTTGGGGCTCTTTTGACAATTTCATTTTGATTTGAAGAACAGCAAACATGCCCTCCAATGTTTCTCCTGCAACTGCGTTTATCCTCCCAATTGAAAGCCTCTAGATGACAGGTCTAGAGAGAGTCTCTGTTTCATAAAAATTTCAAAATATGAAATTGGAATGAAAAGTCAAAATAGCTTTCATTCATCCAAAAGAGAGAAAAATGCGCAACTTAACTGAATATACCATTTTTCATAGATCCAGAACCCATCACAGGTATTTTGACTGTTATAAATGAAGCATACTGAGTTAACATTAAAAATGAAAAATCATTTTGAAGGCAAAAACATTTTTGTATATATATATATATATATAGAGAGAGAGAGAGAGCCATAAAATATATAAATAATAGGTTTTTTATTGAATAATTTATTTAATCAATGAAATCCTCAAAAATACCTATTTTAGAAAACAAGTATGAACCCGTTAAAAAAAAATCCTTTTTAATACTTGAAGAATGATTTGCAAATTCAGTTGTAATATCACCTTCAATTTTCTATTGAATTTTAATCATAATGAACTATATCCAGTATTTTCTCATACTTTCTTCTCTCCCATTCTTTGACTACAGCTTCTGGAAGTCAGAAAATAAGGGAGAGAGAGAAATGATAAGATAAACTATGAAAAATAATCTTACAATAAAAGAGAAGAGAAGGGATGCATACAGCAGATTTTTTTCTCTCTCCATATGTCATTCCCTACAGTCTCCATCAGTCATTACTACTCCTGAAGGAGTTCAATTAACTCTTCAGAGACCTTCAGCTAAAGAAACAGAAACAGAGGGCACTTCAAAACTTTTGTTACAAAATTTACAGCAGCTAGTTAATCTCACCAATCTACATTTGATCTGTATGTAACAAAGTTGTATTTGATTAAAGAATAATTATAGAAGTGGAACAAAAATGTAACTCTTGCAAGAAAGCAAAAGTGAATCTTTTTAAGGCTTACTTTGACTTTTGTTCAACAGAAGCATTCTGGATGTATTCATAACTACAATGTTTCTATGGCATCTTACTTTTTCTGTTGTTTTCCATCTCAAATGGAAAAAGCAATACGTTTATTTCCAGAAATACCTAGCAGGGAGGTGACCTGGCAATGTGGGATTTTAGACATTGCAAGGTTGCATGAAAGAGTTAAGTACTGAAAACCTAGCTGAATAGTGTTGAGAAGCAATTTATCTCTGATTAATTCAGAGAGGTATGCCAAAACTAATAGATATTAATAACAGGTAGCTACAGAAGAATAGTGCATCTCTGGACATGCATACACATCTCCTCATCAATCATCATTTTTGTGGAGGCAGCTATTAATGGCCCTAAAACTGAGCTATATCTTTGACTATCTTGTACTAATAAAACATTACCTAGGCTTGACTTGAAGGCTGTAAAGTCAAATAATGGTTTATAATAGGCTCCCCAAACAAGATGATGTCAGAAGCCTTGAAGCTGCAAGTGTAGGATGATATCAGATGTTCCAGAGCTATAAAATCTACTCAATTATTATTTACTAAAGGAATAGAGACTTGGGAACAGATTAGAACTACCTTTTGCAAATAAGACGAAAAACTAGGAAAAATGAAAACTATCTAGCATGTGTAAAATGTAGATGTAACATGACATGCTGAGAAAAGCATGACAAAAAAATATTGTGAATAAAGGAAGGTGGCTGTCAAAAATTGTACTGAATAACCTCAACAACACCTTATAGCAAAGTGAAAAAACCCACACCGGGAAAATTAGTTTCAGAATAGGTTGGGACGCTTATGACTTGCCAAACAACCCACTGAAAATACGAAGCATAATTTCAGAAAAAATGGTAGATATTACAATGCTAGTGTGTGTCAGCTTTAACTATTACTTAATTTGAGATAGTCTGTAACTGAATATTTTGGACTGTAACTGCTAGTATTATTGTAAATAGATTTACATACACTCGTTGATTAGCCCATTAAGACTTTAGTTAGATTTTCATTAACTTCTTGTTTTCAAGTACAAGGTGTGCTTCCGCTGCCCACGAACATGCATGACGTCTTTCATCAATTCCTGACTATTGAATATATATTGAATATTCAATGGTTATAATTCAAATGTGAGAATTATAACCATATAATTTATCTTTTTCTTTACATAGTCTCAAAAATACTAAATACAAGTCTGTGTTTATACCTCATTTCAAGAATCTGTTTCATGCTCTAAGAATTGGAATTTATTTAATATATTATTACAGAAAAAATGTTTTTCTCAGTAAGGTTCAGGGTTTTTAACTTTACATCTTTTCTTTCAGATGCAGATTTTTGGCTTACTTTCCTCTTTCTTTACATGAATAGTTTGTCAGATCTTACATTAAAACTCTGCAAGAAATAACTGAAAACAGGATACATAGAAAAAAGTTGGGTGAAATTTTACATGATTTTTATAAAGACTGGCAGTACTGACAGCAGTCTTTGAGAAATTATTGTATTTAGACACCAAGTTAAAGTGTTAGGACTAATCTGACTATTATGAAATAATTTTTTTTAAGTTGATGAGTTGGTACAAGAGAAGTTAAGCTTTTTTGAGTAGAAAAGTCCATTTTCTTTGAAAAACTAGATTATATCACAACACAACTGTGTACTGAGCTACCTATAATTTAAGCCTCAGTGTTTTATAATTGTTCCCTAAAGTAGAAAAGGCTATTTTAAAATTTTGGAGAAAATTAGATTTAATAACATTGTTGGATAGAAAGCAGGCTTTTTATTGCTCTTTTCAATTATTGGAACAAATATTATGTACAATAATATAAAATATAAAAGATAATTAAAAAATAAAAGAGTAAGATCCAGATATTAAAGCTAAACATGGACGACAGCAGAAGTTCTTGAAAAATAAATGTTCACTATCTTCTATCTTTAACTGAACATAGTATAGACAAAATAAGTGGCCATTAAACAAAGAGATCTGAAGAGACATCCCCCTCCAGACACACCTTCTTTTTGATACAATGTGTCTGGCAGGATTTCTCATATAATCTTCACCAAAAATTATTAAAAGCTTCTTCAGGAGTTAAAAAAAGTAGACCTTGCTTTTCCTTTCCAAATAATGAAATGTACATTGAAAATAGCTTCTATCTAACAACGATTTTTCATTAAAAATCTTTTTAAAGCACAAAATTGTGCTGTTTTTTTCCCTCCCTAGAAAATACCAAACTTTGTTGGATGAACAAAATAAATCAATGGAACTTACAAAATTCTATTTCAGTTATTGAAGTTTATATCAGGGGAATTAAACAAGGATTTGATATTTTCTTAAATTACTGGTTTTTGTTAGAATTGTCATCAGTTTTAACTACCTTTGGAAATTTAACTACAGATCTTCATTGCAAGAGGCAATAATCAGAATATTGAAAAATTCATTAATAAGCTACTAAGATTATGCTATGTAATTTCCTCACATTTTCATTCTGTTTTCTCAAAGAGTGAGGATCCTGATGCATAACATAGTTAAATGTCATAATACTGCATTTGATTGTAATGACATCTGGGTAAATCCATGTATTTGAAAATAAATTATGCCTGCATAGTGCAAACTTTCTGGGAAACTGGGACCGTAATTCAGATATGCATAGGGTGATATTTGAGTACCACATTAAAGACCATAGATGATGAAACTATGGTATTCTATGACAGATAGATTTTCTGCCTCAGTCAACACTGAACATTTACAGATGATGGAAAATAAAATATACAAGGGAGAATTAAAAAATTAATCTCTAATATTTTACATTTGTCTCCAATATTTCATGCTGTTGAAGACACAATTACTACGAGCAGTAGGATAGGTCTCTACCCTTGTTAGCTTTCATGCATAATAAATAAGCTTTCAATATATAATTAATGTAAACAATGAAACTGAAAACAAGGCACCTTCCTCCAGCCAAAAAGTTATTACAAAATACTATAATTATATAACATCTTGAATTCTGTATCTGAAAATTGTGTGACTTTTTAGTTTCCTTTTTTATAAACCCAACCTTTTCTCAGAAATTTCCACCTACGAGTCAGAACATCCTTGGTCTTATTTAGATCTTAACACAACAGTTGCTTATTTGGGTCTTGACTGTCTGCCAGCAGAGCACTAAATATAATTTTTTTTTGTTGTTTTGTTTATTAACTGATAAGCAAGATTGTTTACTATGTTAATCAGTGCATCCTTACTCCTGCCTTGAAGGCTATTTATACTGAGGCTGAATATTTCAGCTAATTGGAAGAAGAAGTCATCTTGGATCCATAAATCTTGCATATAAGGTTAATTTTACTGTTGTACTTACTCCTGCTATAACCATATATCAAAGGTTTAACTATCCCTTCTGAATTTGTTAAGTCTTTGCAAAGATTCCTGAGAGACATGAAGGAAGCTGTATATATATCTTATAAGAATCCACAAAATATAAGTAGCTGAATAAAAATTGTATGGTGATGTCAATCATTTAATGCCCACTACCCCTTGCAGAAGGCAGCCATGGAGTGCAGTACCCAGGCAATGCTGTTTTGAACACTTTGCAGCTGAAGAAAACACAGGGAACATCAGAACACTGAATGCAGAAGAAAAGTATTATTATTATTAAAACACTACTAAGTTTCCTTAAAAGAAAATAAAGTAGTTTAAAAGCCTGATAGTTTCAAGACAGTTGTTTAGTTGTTTCATGATCAAACAATTTACTCTAAACACTAATACTGACACATGTTGATTTTCTATCTCCATTTTTGTTGAGATAGACTAAGAAAAGGAGACTTCCATAGCCAAAGAAATCAGTGAAAAAGCTTTCTGGAAACACTTTAAAAAACAAAAACCCAAACAAACATTGGCAACTGAGTGTTTGGAAATCTGGCATTAATGATTCCACACATGTAGTAAGAGATTAAAAATGAATATTGATTCTGCTAAGCACCTACCCACACATGCAAGAATAGGCTGTCTCCCTTGGAATTCTTTTATTCTTTTGATGTTATCCTACATTATGTATTAGACTTAGCAAAAGAAAAGGTAGTATGAAGACGTCATGTCTTCAAAGGTTATAAGTACACAGAAATGTGGAAAAAGCACGTGGAAAAAACCACTTGCTAGTTTATAGGGTCCTGCAGGTATTATATAATAACAAGAATCTAATAAGAGGTATGCATATATATGTGCACAACCTGAAACAAAGCAAAATCTGTTAAGGAAAAAAGTTCAGCAACTTATCTCTTACTGAACTGTGATGTCTGAGCTCAGTAGAGCATGGAGAGCAGACAACTAAGTAAAAAATTAAAAATTCTAATTTCCATTAATATGACTGATTTTGGAAATGATAGCTTTAAGATAATTCAAGATAGCTTCAAGATTTGACTTTGAAATTTTTTTTTAATGAAAATTTTCATAAACTGTCTTAAGAAATTACTTAAACAAAGGAAAAGATTTCTAACAGGAAAGACACTTTTTAAATTGAAAAAACATGTTATTTAAAAGGAGATTTTGCTATACCAGAAGAACAAAGTTATAATTCATAAATTTAATCTACTTTTAAATAGATCCATATTGAGAAATACATTATGCAAACACAAAAAATTAATAAACTATATTAAGCCTATAAAATGTCAATCATTGGTATTGGAAAACAACTTTTATCCCAGGAATTAATTTTTAAAAATTATTGGGAGGTTGAAGGCCTAAAGCTCAGCAAACACTGGCAAGATTCAGGTAGATCTAAGAGTTATGAGTTACTTAGTGAGTTTTGTCTCCTTATGTCTAGAGAAATCAGCCTGTAGGTAGTCAGCAGTAGAGCAATAATGCTGTTCTCAGAGTACACTTCGAATTTTTGTTGATACTGTTTTTCTCGAGGTCTTTCTTTTAATTTCTTAGCTGTGTTTTGGCATGATACTGAGTCGCAGAGTTTGCCTTCTGCTTCTCCTTTTCCTTCTCCAGTTTGTCCTTTGGCTCCCCTGTTGTTCTCTTGGCCATGATTTCAGTCCCCTGGTCTCTCTGATCCACTTTCTGAGCCTCTTCATATCTTTCTACATTGTTGGCTGGCTTTCTTTTTCTTTTTACATTTTTTTTTTAATCTCTCCCATTTATAATGTTACACAGTTCCCACATGGCTTTGATTAATGCACTCTTCCCCTGCTTTTGCATAAGTAGGACTAAGCTAAAGAATTCCATGAACTGTTTTTAGAAGCAGCTTAAAATATTTTATCTTCTCCTGGACACTCTCATTTTTGTTGGGTTTGGTTTAAATATGTTGGTTCAGATTCACAGTGAAAGTGGGTGGAAAAGATGGAGAAATCCCCCTGAACCCGCTCACATGGAGCCTGCATCCTATTTAAATCACTTGAGGGATTTACTATGAGAAAACAGAATATAGTGGGTTATTTCTCTCCT
This sequence comes from Polioptila caerulea, assembly GCA_013397295.1. Taxonomy (NCBI): domain Eukaryota; kingdom Metazoa; phylum Chordata; class Aves; order Passeriformes; family Certhiidae; genus Polioptila; species Polioptila caerulea. Next base: position 438,885 of record VYXF01008081.1, on the reverse strand, counting down.
TCTACGCAATCTCCTTTGCTAATTCCATGGATGGAATCTGCTTTAGCCTGGGGTCTGGCCACTAGCAGGCTTTTACCATATGAAGACTATGGTATGAGTAACTTCACTGCCAAGGCAGGAGATGTTCTTCCCTTCTCACTGTGCTACATATTTTTTGGTTATTAAAAACTTATATCACCTCAGCCAAGGAGGAGCATTTGTCTTTAACATGATTTTACAACTATTTCTGCCTCCAGAACTATTTTTGCTTTTATGACTCAATGTCCTAGAGCAGATTAGGTGAAATCAGCATTAACCTTCTAGGTATTTCTCTTTCCTTTTCATGGAGGAAAGAGGCAAGAGAGTTATAAGGAGGTTGTCTGAGTGTGTGCTCTTCTCACTGAAAGCAGCAATATTATGTTACCTACCTGTAGTAAATTTATTAATTTTTCAGGATCACAGTCAATTAGAAAAGTAGGATTAGACAATGACATCTCCTCAGGACTGAAATTTCAGACCTTTGTGAGAAGAGTCATGTGGGGGAAGAGATCATAGGCAATAACTCACAAATTCATCCTACCCAATTTGAAGCACCTAACGCAAATACTTGGGAGCGTAGTCAACCTTGTAAAGACAAAAGAGAGAGTTACTTGCAGGAGCCACCTAGATACTCTCAGAGGAAAGTTAAGACCTTAGACTGAAAAGCCTTCTGGAGGTCTATATCTCTCCCTTTGATCAAAGAAACTAGAAATGCTACAAATCTGCCCTAAGGTCTTTGTCATTGTAAGGTTAAGTGGGATGAAAACGATTCAAAAAGCATATTCTAAAATAATCTGGGGTATGTAAAGCAGGGAAGAGGTGCCTAATGAGAGATTACAAAGAATGAAGTGCTTAACACCTAAAACTATTGTTTCTGTCAGGGCCCTGGGGGCACCCACAGCCTTGCCTGTCCCTGCCCACCCCTCAGGGGATCTCACTTCTGTTCTTGGCTTAGGAACTCATTTTACACCCCTGGGCCATCAGTCTCTGCCCCAGCAAAGCCGTTTGACCCAGTTCCATCTCCCCACAGCCCTGCCTTGCCTGTCTGGGGGTCCAACTCCAGACCTATGTCTTGAGCCAGCCCCATCTATCCCAATCCCAGGAACGTGCCTTGTACCCAGGGCTGAGGTTGCCCCGGTTCCCCTCTGGATTTCCTGCTCCTGGCTGGGGTGGTGAGATGTGCCCTGTCTGCTGAACTCCACCCCGATGGACCTGAGGCACCTCTGTCATTCCCCCTGGGGATTTACTGTTCCCACTGAGTTCTGGCAGGTTTTCTTTTCCACATTTTTTTTTCAATTTTTCTTTGCTTCATTTCCCCTTTAGGTGCATCTCTGCTTTCAGAAAATATTTTTGTCTTGCATCTCTTAAAGCAGGGTCTTTGGGAGCGTTTAGGTGCCTAATGAAGCAGATTTGGATTAATGGTATTTTTCACGCTGCCAAGGCACTTCAATTCTAATGAAAAATCAGCACAAGAACATTCTTTCCTCTTTACTTTCATCAGTGTTGACATTTGGGTCCCTATTACCCTAGCACTGGGCAGAAGGGTGCATTGCAAATTTGAGGCAAGATTCCAGATATTGCTGGTGATCTCAAGAAGGAGATGGAAAATAGACTGGAGCAACGCATAACCAAGTGGAAAGAGGATAACAAGTAAAGGTAATATATAATGGTCTAATTCATTGTTCTGCAGAGCTTGCAGTGGCTTTGCTTGTTGCATGCTCAGGAGCCATTCAGTCAGAAACTCGATAAATCCCCATTAAAACAAAAAGAGCAACAGTTCACCACTGAAAGCAGTATACCTGCCTCCAGAGGCATTAAAAGAAGGAGCTGATTCAGTGTTGGGTGAAGAAGGAAAGGAGTGAGTGCCTTACACAGGAGAAAATATTACACATATTGAGAAAGGCCCCTTCGTAATTGTGGGATGGAGATCCAGGGTTTTTAAGTAAAAGAAGAGAGCATTAGAAATCCTTCAAGGTTTGCCATTTGTTTCTGGTATTGAAAGATAATTAAAAATTCAAGAATGTTATGGACTATATCTTCCCAAATAATTTTAAGGTGCATGGAACACAATTCAAAAATTTGTCCAAGGTCTTTTGAAATCTGGCTGCTGCCCAGACATTTGAGGTGTTTTACAGACAGTGATGTATATTGTCAGGCTCTTTATATGGCTGTCTGGAGGTGATTGCTGTGCTGAGAATAGATAAGGTAATTGGCACCATGCTGAGGTAAGATTAGGAAAGGCAGAATTATAATTCCCTGGGTGATGTTCTGAGGGCAATAATTCTGAAAGAATTAAAAAAATAATAAAATTCAATGTCAAATAAACACAAGCTCTTTGTCATTTGGGGTTGGGAGTTGGGAGAGAAAGTCAAGTAAGAACTTCCAAGGGAGCAAACGTGTCACAGAGACATTGAAAACATAGTGACAGGTGCTCCACGCAGCAGAATTAAAAGGCATCATTTTCTAACCACGTGTTACTGTTTCTTCAGAGAATAGAGTAACACAGCTTCTGTATAAGCAAGATTTCCTCTGACATTAGTTTTTCCTCATAAGGCTCTCAGGACACTTTTTAATTTCCTCATTTCAGTTTGACAGCAGTTCCAAATCAATTGCTGAATAACCAGAATTAACCAGTACTTTTACTGAGATTTGAATTTGGACATTCTTTACGAAATGAAAAAGTTTGTGATTTACTGTGAAGATCAGCCATTACTACTCTTGACATGGCTGAGCTCTAAAACCTGTTTCCTGGAATGAGCTTCTCTACAATCTGCATGCATAATGCATGCAGTCAGTCTCCAATTAAGAACAGTAGGGGAGGACTGGAGCACTCCAGACCATGGGAGAATCTACATAATGCTACTGCTTGTAAACTAGAGATAGCTCCTGAAAAACCAGGTTGAGATGGCACTTATATTCATTAATAATGAATGCCTTTCAGGAAAACCTTTATGTATGAAAGCATGTCACTGGCTTAGGCCCAAAATTAGAATGGCTGTGTGCATTTAGGTCTCCGCCTGTACTAAAAACCTGATAACCACGAACTTGCTTTGGGAATCCTGTTTTGGTATCAAGGCATTGCTGACACAATTTTCACAGGATTTATAAGGTATACAGGTTACTCATGCACAACAGAACTCATTGTCTAAAGTTGTCAGGTAAATTGAGTTGACAGGCAATCAGTCAGTTAAAGAATAAAATGGAATTTAAGTCTGTTAAGTAGACAGGAATTATGGTCTTCTTATGGGATGAAATATATGTGACAAATTTTACCAAAAGATTTTGTTTCATCTACAGATCTTAGTTGTCAGGGAGAAAACAAATTCAGGTTTTATTTTTCTCTTTCAGGCGTTCTAAGTAATGCATATATACTTGACTTTAACAGCAGAATTATACCTATGTGATTTTACAGTCCCCTCATACATCTGTAATTTTTCCACTGTGTTGTAATGGTGAGTTGTTCTTAACCTAGGAAGTCCTTTCTTAGTGCCACTTCTAACCTGAGGAAACTGGGGATATACTAAATAAAAGGAGATATAGCTGATGAAATACTTGTGTGGAGATGTATGCCACCTTGGAATTCTTTTGTCATGTTGGATTTTTTTAGACTGGTTTTAAGAGCGATAAATTTGCAGCTGAGAACATTGCTTTTATTTAAAAATATTTTGGTTTAAGTAAAATTGTTGTCTGTTAGTACCAATCAAAAAATAATCCAGTTTATCCTCATGTTGAGTCTCTACTCCATCTGTGGAAAGTAGACAGTAAGTAGCATCACAGAAGGTTTGAGATTGGAAGGCACCTTAAAGATCACCAGGTTCCAATTGCTCTGTCGTGCACCGTGGCACCTTCCAGTAAACCAGCTTTCTCAATCCCATCCAGCCTAGCCGTGAGCACTTCCAGCACTACATGCCCTTGGAAGGTATCCTTCTAGGGCTTTCTTGTAGGCCTTCTTCACACAATGGAAGGCTGTTAGAATGTCTCCCTGGCTGCCCAAGGAGGTGCAACCTGTCTTCTCCAGGCTGCACACCCCCAACTCTCCCAGTCTGTCTACTCTCAGAGTGCTCCAGCCCTCTGATCAGCCTCATTACCCTCCTCTGGACTCATTCCAACAGGTCCATGTCATTGTGCTGAGGACTCCAGATCCGGATCCAATACTTTAGGTGGGGTCTCATGAGAACAGAGCAGAGAGGGAGGATCAGCTCCCTCAACCTTCTGGACACATCCTAAAGGTGATTTAAAAAGTTATAGATCATTACTAAAATTTGTTTGACAAGAAATGGTGTACAAAGGGATGAGGCAGGCCATAGGTCTCTCTACAGAGCAAGACTCAGTCTATAAATTAGACTTCTCACCTCTCGGGATCTGCACCTTGAATTTTTTTAGTGGAATCACAAGAAATTTGAACTCATTCTTCTTAAACCACAGGTACTTATTTTTAAACTGAGGTTATTTCTGCTGATGACCAAAAAGGGTTATAAAAAAGAATTTCTTTTTTTTTCAATGCTGCATTTTGTGAGACTGTTCCCATAGATATAATAGTTTACTAGGTAAAGACCATAATGAGATTTAAAAAATAAAATGCCTTTCCTCTGCTGGGGTTAGAAATTACCAAACAGTTTAATTCTGTCAAAAAAGAAGAACTCTATACTCAAACTCAGGAAGATTTCTGGAAAAAAAAAAAAAAAAAAAAAGCTCTTAAGAGATAAGATGCAATAAATTTCAGAAATTAGCTGAATAGGAATTTTCGGGATAACAGATTTGGATCTGAGCTCCTAAATTAAATTGAAACCCTGTATTAGAAGGTCAAATACTTTTTTGCTTCTCTTCCCTTCAATCCAATACTCAGTGATTAGCAATGAAAAAGTGAGTTCTTCTCTCTGAAAACACCATAAATATTAAAGCTTTAGTAATCACTGAAATATAAAGTTCTTACAGGACAGGAAATAATGAACATATGCTAAACCTAGCAGCTAATAAAGGTGTGTTTAAACAGGAATTCATTCTCTTTGATACAAACATGGCTATACAAGGCTTACCCTAACAGAAAGGGGTTTAATGCCTTTTTTCATTTTAATAACTGAGACATCTGAGCTGTTAATATGAAGAGATTCCATAAAATGCCTCTTTAATTAAAATAGAATGATGGAATAAGACTGCTGTTTAATTCCATTGTCTTACAAATCATAACACCAAAGACATCTCTTAAACAAAAATCAACTATACCTTTGACAACAGAGAAATGGAGAAGAAAGGGTAGAAGCTTCTTAACGTGTTTTCCTCTGAATGACAAGAATAGAATTATTTGATGTGGATAATTAAAACAAATGATGTTCACATCCCAATGTTTACTATACTTGCACTTGATATTACAAACCTTGCAGGCAGCCTAAAGCAGCAACTCAAATTAATGAAGGAAAATGAGATGAAAGACTACACGTAATGTTGAAGGTTGAAGAAATTGTTAGAAATATTATCGCTGTAGGAATTTTTTAGCTAAAAAAGTTAACATCATCAGAGGGGCTTAAAACTATTACACTTCTGAAACAAAAAGAGTCCATAAATTTTTTTTAATGCATCAGCTGAGACTGTGGAAGAAAAGAAAACACCAATAAGGAGCAAAAACCAAAGAAAGGATCCAGTTGGACCACAAAGCTACAAGTTAAGAAAACTGTGGATAGACCATGTTGATCTACCTGAAAGCCAAAATTTTCATCAAAATCTATATGTGGATTCTTGATTTATAAGTTTATCTTTAAAACTGTGTATTTTTTCATGAAAGGAAAACCCCTACCCTTTCAAACTCAGTAATAGTGGTAAGTAACATTGAATGCAGAAAATATTTGACAGGGTGTTATTCAATAATATAACTGCAAACTCCCTACCTTGACAAAAGAATAAAAGAGGGGAAAGGTATTCTTAATCACATCAATTATTAGTCTTTGCATTTGATAATATGAATCCAAACTATTTTGAAATTTTATAATATTTTTTTAAATTATTTTTTAAAACATAGGAAATTAACACTTCTAAAAAATGAGGAATGAACATTAATAAAAAAATGGGGAAACTAAGCCATATGACAATGTTGTTCAAGACTGTAAGGAAATTTTTATTAGAGAAATTGATAAAATCCATTTCCCTCATTCTACGATACTATTTTTAAAACTTTTAAAACTAAATACATGCTTCAGGTAAAAATTACCAGCAACTGCAGACAAGAAGAATTTTAACAAAAATGAATTTGTAGAAAACAAATTAACAGAAATTAAACCCCACAAATAATGAAAAATTTTAATAAAGTGATAACTGTCTGTACTAGCTCTAAGGAAAGATTTTTAAAATATTGACCATATCTATGTGTTAGAAGATTTCAGAATTTAGTCAACGTTTCAATAGATAAAGAACCTACAATTTCAAAGCTAGATTTTCTGGTGGATTTCGTTGCCTAATTACAAGCTCATTCCACAGTGTTTTCAGTGGGCTGGCACCCAAAACACCTGGATATATAATTTCCTGCTAAAACTCATCTTCTAAATATTAGCTGCAGATCAGAAGGAAAAGATAGAATAACACGGTTTCAGCCATACTCTTCAAACTTGTCCTTATACAGAACCCTTCAATAATAACATAATGCTTACAGAGTCATATTGAAAATTTGAGAGTGGGAAATTTTCAGGAGTGGCTGACTCAAATTCTTCTTCTATCTATTCTTTGGCGTGGAGAAAACTCTTTAAATATCAGTGGCAAAAATTTTGATTAAATGTGTGACTAAAGCTGCTCCATCAAGATTATTTATATAGACCTAGGGAGACCTGTTCTTTTATAAATATAAAACAGGGTATCCTTTTTGTGGAACAGGTTCAGATACACAATTCTGAGTGTATCTTTAAATCTATGCCTGCAAGATAATGAATAATATAAGTAAAACTCCTAATGTCAAACCAGAAACAGGAACACTTGAATTTCTGCTTCTTGGATTTCATCTGACTACATTTATAACTAGGCTATTAAGAGTTTGATAAAAAATAAGAAGACCTGGCCCATTTATCTCTGACACTGTATTCACAGCAGTGAGAATATACCAGAAAAAACAGTTCTAGCCTCCAGGTGGATGCTTATTCCATTGAGACAGGTAAGCAGGGTTTCATTTCCCATGTAGATTTTCTGTGGAGTAAAGTTCTCCATACTCTGCATGCTATGCTTTGTAAATCTTTCGAAAGAATTATACATTTTCCTCCATATTGTTCTGCCTGTGTCCATCAATTAGCCATGCAGATTTCACAGAGTAGCAGAGTACATAATAAAGGGATCTTGTCACTGAGTCTCAGACACTTTTGTGGTTTTAACTCTTATATCTTTAGAATTGTTGTATTATGGTTCAAGGTAGCAAGCATGGCTCATACCTAAGTGAATATGGTTGTGGGGTGCAGGTGACTGCATCTATAGTAAGAAAAATAAAGAAATAATGGATGGTCATAAACCACTCAGGGTAGTAGTATACAAAGACATGAAGAATGAAAAAAAAAATTAAAATTAATAAGGTGTCTATCCTAAATACAGTTCTTCCAGAGTTACTTAACAAACAAGCATGTCAAAATTTGGAATTAAGTAACAAAAAGAACACTATGGAAAGAGCTAGAAATCAGTCTTGAGATAAAAAAAGAGAAAGAGCTATGAACAAACTTTCAGAAAAGGATTAAAGGCAATATTGCATAGATTAATGGGATCAAAATGACAAGATAAAACTTCATATATATTTGCTTGAGGTAATTATAATCTATTCTCTAGAGTCATTTAGTTTTCCTCTGGTCATTAAGCATTTTAATGTGTTTGTGTGTCATACTGGTATTTGAGCTTCACAAAAATTGAAGCTTGCAGCCTTTTGTTTCTATAGATATTCAAAAGATAATAAAAAAGAATTTACCTTTCTGAAACCTGACCTAACAACTTTTATAATAAAGTAACACAAAAGATCTCTGGTCATATCAAAAAAGGAATTGCACAGCATGTAAGAAAACTTTTTGAAAAGGTTTATGTTGGGTTTTTGCTTGTTTGTTTGTTGGTGGTTTGGATTTGGTTTGTATTGTGATTTTGATTCCTTTTTAAAAAAAAAATTGCAAAGAAAAGGCAACCTTCTTGAATTAACTATCATCTTAAAATCTAACCACTCCCCCATCTTCTAAGTATTAGCCGTGAACCAGAAGAAGCAGATAGAATAACAACATTAATCTAATGTTAGTAAATAACCTCTGCAATTCAGGAAAGCAAGTAAATTCCAATATGTGTACATCACTGACTACACTCTCCTTTGCCTATCAGATTAATTTTTTTTTCCCTTGGGAATATTATTTTGAATCAACTCTTTTTATTGACCATTACTGATTCTTGGAAAGCCACCTGCTCCTTTTGTTTCATATCTCTAGAGAATTGCTCTTCTTTATGGTACCCCTTGTCTTCCTAGAGGGAAATGGAGATATTAGCCTATAATTCTCAGGACTGAATCTTTGTTAAATTTATTGCAGTGGTTTTCTGTTTGGAAACTGAAGATGGAATCTTTCCTCTGCAGAATTAATGTCTATTTCCTAAAAGTTCAAAAGCACTAAAAAAGATGAAAACATAAGGATTTGTATATATTTTTCAAAGATTTTTGTACTGTTCCAAGGTAAACAAAACCCAGTTCCAGTGACAATAACTGATAGAGAAATCTTAATATTCTGCCATCAGTCAGTCCCTCACTTGCCTTCCAGGCATTTATTACTTGTCTCTCGCCTAGGTGAAAGTCTATACACAGTCTTTGCACTCTCACTGACCTGCCGGCAATTCTCTTCCTAACACAGCCCAGGATGATCTTTCATACAAGGGCACACTGGAGAAACGTCCAATTTTTCCACCAGGACATCCAGATCCTGTTTTGCCAAGCTGTTGTCCAGGCAGGACAGGTTGTCCTGCCTGTGCAGGACTTTGCTTTTCTTGTTGCTGAACTTCTCAAGATTCCAGTTGTCTTATTTCTCCAGCTTGCAGAGGTCCTTCTGAATGATAGCACAACCTGCTGGTGTGTTGGCATCTGCCCCTAATTTGGAATCTGAAAACTTCCAGAGGCTGCACTGTGAGAGCATAGACTTGCACATTCAACTTTCCAGCTCAATCTGCCACCTTCTTACTTGATTACTATTCATTATCTCCCTCCCTGCTTGTTCCTGCTTTAAAGTTCTCTACAACCTATTGGTCACCCTGTTGGCAAGTACTATTGCCTTTGATTTGGCCTGTAAGCAATGGCTGTTGTCAGTGACTTATATCTAAAACATTATCTGAAACTCTTTATGGTATGTTAGATTGTACAGAGGCAACCTTTCTCTAGCGTTCGGTGTTTTTTTAGTAGCTCCACACCTTTAACTTCCCAGAGGTATCTTAATGTTTAAAAAATTCACCTGGTTAGGCTGTGGCTCACTTCCCCTTCTCCCATATCATACTTATTCTCCCACTTGCTGTGGTGGTTCTTCCTCCTTAAATGAGTTCCTTCCTGACATTACGATAAAAAATGTGTTTCATTTTTTTCACTGTACAGGGAAAAGTAATCAGTTACAATTACTGATTGCATGCATAGGTAGATAAATAGATAGATAGATAGATAGATAGATAGATAGATAGATAGATAGATAGATAGATAGATGATAGATAGATAGATAGATAGATAGATAGATAGATAGATAGATAGAAAGATAGACACAGATAAACAGCCAACTTACTCTTGGCAAGTAAAATCAGTAAAAATTTTAAAATTAAGTCTGAATGTTTTTGGATTAAGTAGTTACTATTCTCTACTGAGGATATACTGTTATTGCTACTGAGTCTGGATCCTATTACTGAGTAAAATTTTAATTAATTGTTGATGGTTTTTTTAAAAAGTTTATTTATTTGTCTTTACATCATTTAGCTGCCTGTTTAATCCCTTGGATGGGAATTTCTCATGTATTCAATGTCAATCCCATTGAAGAAATATTCTTTGTATTCAGTGGTAAATTGGAATAGAGACAAAAACAGACAGGAGATTGTTCACAGGGATCTGTGCCCCTAAGTTTAAGATTATTGGCTGGATCTTACACCAACAGCAACTTTCTCTGGCTGCCCTTTTATTTTCAGCCTGGAGGTCGTAAGAGTGCAAAGCACTGATATGCAAGATCTATCCTTCATAAAATTAAGTAGCACTCTACTACTCACAGAGAGAGGTAGATTTTTCCCACAGTGCAATTTGCCACTGGTAACTCTGGAGCCAAAGTTAATGATCTATATTATAATCCCTTGTTAAGAATTTCCTCATTATGAAAGACAGTTTTTTCAGAGGTTTTTATATGTTTGCCAGCAAACCTATATGCCAAGCAAACCTTGTATGTGTTTGACTCACTTCACCTGCAAATATCAAAAGCTATAAATAGACTAGCTCTGCTTTATTCATTCTTTGCAAGAGAGACATAAAGACAGTCTGTTTGACATCAAAGTCCTGGTGGAGAATCTCAGTCTGCTCCAAGTTTAGAGTTGCACCAGCTGTGGGTTTTCTTTTTATGCAAATTGTAATGTAAACAAAGTGATTTTGCATCCCCATTTTAAATGTAACTTAGTTTCAGCATCATCAACATCCTGAATGCAATTTCTCCTGTCTCTTGTAAACAGGGATTTCTGCAAATGTTCAGTCACTGTGCAAGGTGAATTTGGGAATTCATTTGGTGTCTAATTCTAAATAAACAGTTATTGTAGTTCCTGTATAAGAAATTACTATATGTGGAAGCATGAAGTTACTGAGTTGTCTTCATAAAAGCAACCACGTGTGGGGCTTAACTTCATAAATGAAGGAGGACATAATTTAGAAATAGAACATGACAGCCTTTGAAATGGAAAACAGTTTATAACAATGTAAAAATCAGTTCACATCACTTGGAATGAGAAAAACATTTTTTTGCGTTAAGGAACAATGATAAACTGAAAATCAAGATACTAGTCAGTCAAGAGTCTCACAACATATGCATTTAAGAAAGGATTTCTTAACAGACACCCTTTAAATACAATAAAATTTAAAAAAGCAAATAAAGATAAAAATAATATTTTAAATATAATAGTTATACTGACATACATTGGAATAAGTCAGACTCTAATTTTTTTTAAGGAAAAACTGTATGGATTACTAGTAAAGAAGTCATCATTCTTTGGTAGGGGCTGTGTAAATATTGCTCAGCAAATAAAAAGGCTTGTGTTATTGAAACTCTTTCAGAGATAAATCCAAAACATAACAACATAACTGCAGAAGAGACAACCTGCAACATCCATTCTGGCCTTAAGGAGAGCCCTGTGTAGAAGAGCAACTTCTTACACTTATCTTAGATTTGATAAACACTCTCTGTTCTCTTGAGAAAGGTGCATACCAGAGGAATGACTACAGCCATAAACACCAGGTGTGAGTGCCTCCCTTTTTGTCTCTCAGGACACAGGGGAATGCATGTTTGAGTGAAGGATTGATAAGGGCAGAAATGTCTGCTCTAAGGGGTGCTTGGAGGTGTCAGCTGCTGTGCCTTTCCTCCTGTACATTCCCAAGACTTTCTTTAAACGTTCCAATAGTAGAAACATATACATGTTGAAGTGTGTGTAATGAAGATGGATCCTGCTGAAAGAAGCAGTCCTCTGTCTTCTTTTTTCCAAGCTGCTGCAATTATATCAACTACAATGGACAAAATTAAATCTACCCCAGCAAAAAAAAAAAAAAAAAGTATTAATAAATATTGATGTTTGGGATGCTACACATCTCTTCCTAGTTCAAATACATTTGTATGCAAATCTGACTGCAACATAGTCCATACCAGCCTTTGGGAAAACAAAAATCTATGTTGTATCAAAACTTATCTTAGAAATACTTGATTGCTCTGAGAGACAGGTTTTGTGAAGTCATCTATAGTTTCTATATTTGACCACACTTATTTATGCACAGTAATTATTTTATCATATTAAAAGTGTGGTAACCATAATCTCTAATGTACAGTTTATACATATAAATAAAGTTCTTCTATTTTTACATTCTTATGCTAAAACCAGTGATGGTTGTAATCAAATTAATATTAAGTATTTTTTGCACAATGTAAATATTAAGTACTAACTAGACATTTAGCGCACTGAATATGGTAACAATGGTATTTTAATTTTCTGTAGAAACTTCAAATATATTAAATAAAAAGCAGAGAACAGTATTTAATGGAAAACAGTGAAGATAGCTTTGAATTGACTGACTAAACCTGTTTCTATATTAAAGATAACATTTTCTGTTGCTTCTCTAAAAGTTGAGAGTTATAACCATAGTTTCCAAGCTTGGCATATGATTAATGAGTTCTACCCTCTGCTGTATTAAAGAATGGAATGAAAATTTAATGGCCAAAGAGTGCATATATATCTTCAAAAATAACAAACAAACAAAGTAATAAAAGGTGTCTATGTTGTTCTCAATTCCCTTGATGCTGATATTTTTAGAAAGACAGGCACACATGCACGATCAATAGTACATCCTGTGAGACATTCAACCAGTTCTCATTCCTAATCACTCACATACTTAAGTAAAATTTGGAATACATATAGTCCTTGTATTACTAAGTTGAAATAATTTATTAAACTAAGGAGAAATAATTTGAAACCCCGAAGAGGATGGTGAAAATAAGAAGTGAAATGAGAATTTGCTCAGAATGGCTCTGCAGTTAAAAGAGCAATAGAAAAATCACATTGCTAACTTGAGATATTTATCTTAGAAGTAAACTCTCCAGACTCCTTTTTGGAACTGAACATTTATATATACATCTATGTGTATGTATGTGTGTATATCTAGCTATCTGTCTGTCTGTCTGTCTATCTCTATATAGCTGTATATCTAGATACCACATATACCTAAATATGGGAATTAAGCAGTTGCAGATTGCTGTGATGAGAATGTCTAAAAAACTGATACAACAAGCAGGGGACTAACTTGGGGATAAATATTCCATTAAATCTACTAACATCATGAATCATGGTAATGATAAAATCTTACTATTACAAAACTCCTAGTCTTTATGTCCTAAGATAGTTGTGGGTATGCAATACCACCAGGATGATTTTATATCGTTGGTACAGATGGGAAGTGCCCTTGGTAATCTTTAGTTGCTGAGGTTAGGGCTCTTCTGTCAGAACTGCAGTGGGCTGTCATCTTTTTTTGTTTTATTTTTTTTGGTTATACTCATTGCTATTATGCTCTTGCTTCCCTCCCAAAAGAGTACGTCTCATTTGATCCTGATCTGGTTTTTTATTTTTTCTGTCTCCTGTGAATTTGGCAGAATGTCCTGTCTGTTTGCACTCTTATCTTGTTCTTCACCAGCTTGTGGGTCTCCTAGGTTGAGCTACATCTGTTTGTCTTTATCCCTTTAGTGGTCGCATATCCCACATGCTACTGAAAAATGCTTACAGCTTGTTCTGTTTGGCTGTTTCATCCCAGATTTGAGAAGTGTTTTACTGTTGCTTTTACTTACGTATTTTAATATGTAAGATATGTTCTAAACAAAAATATTGTAATGAATTGATCCATACAAAGTGATGCTATTTATATTGTGATTGATACACAATTTCTTGGTGTACAGACATGTGCTTTGGATACATCTTTTACAAAATCTGAGAGAGCTGCCTCTGGACCCTCACCCAGCAGCCAGTGGACTAGATCAACACCTGTTAGAATGGGAGAGACTCACTGCTTCTATTGAGCTGGGTCTGAGTGACTCATGGTCTCACAGCAAATTGAGATGATTAAAGTGATAGAAAAATAATGGAACAAGGATAAATTTCATTAAATTGGCTTTTATTTTACCCTGTGAAAGCTGGGGGCCTCATGCTGGGGAAGGGTGTCATTTAAATGGATTTGTGGCCAGAGGGGAAGAATATAGGGAAACAGAGAAAGTATAGGAAATCCACATCAAGGGAAGAACATATGAAATGAGAAGCTTCCTTCATTCTGCAGATGTGAATCATTCACCTTCCCCTGCTATACTGTGTTTTCAGCCCACTCAGTAAGGCTTCTGTTCTGAAGCACCACCTTCCTATGGTCCATCCTCAGTTGATGTCAATTATGACTAAGAAGCACCCTATGTAGAATTCTGCTTTAGAACTTATTAGTAAATAGTAAGTAACTAAAAAAAAAAAATCAAACATACCAAGTAACACAATAAAAAAGTTGGAAAGTTTCTCTCTCTCCCGCTCTCTCTCTCTCTCTTTTTTTCTCTCCCCCCTCCCTCTCCATTCCTTTGTTTCCCCTGGCCCACTCTTTGTGTTTCATGTCTAGACAGGACTCTAGCTTGATAAAAGCCTAGAAAATCACGGATCAAACCTTTACAGATGCTGCATATTCAAAGGGAAAAACATATATTTTCTAGAGTGAATGACAGTCATTTATTATATTTATGGCCCATTAGAAATAGCAATAGTCTTGAATGCTGAGTGAAATATGGTGCAGTGTTTGAAGTAAAGAGGAAAGAAAGTAAAGGGACTTAACACCAGCCATAAAGAAGCAAGACTATGAAAGGAGTAGACAAGGAGATGCTTCACATTAGTATCTTGAGTTGTCTGGGATTTTTGTCTGTTTTTCTACTTTTGCTCTTTGTTCAGACTTTTCCTTAGTGACACAGATTGGTTGCCATGGGTCATGATGCCAAGGATGGAAAAACAGCTCAGGCAACCTCCCAGTGCTCATGGTAATCTTCACAGTCTTTCTGGACCTACAGCCTTAAGGTAGAACTCTTATGATTGTGTTTCATTTTCATACACTTTTTCTGAAAATTTACAATAGAAATAATATTATGACTACATGAGAAGTTAACATTGTATGATTGCTATAATAAACAAAGTTCTGAGATAGTTTGTTATAAACCAAATCAAATTGTTTGTAAAGCTCCAAAAAAGATTATAAATAATTTTCAGGGGAAGAAATCCGAGTATACAGAGATTAACTAAGTAGCCTAAAGTCACTTACAGAACTGGAGCTTAAAATAAGAACTCATTGACACAGGTCAGTGAGCAATAGTGGTGGAACCTGCCTCTACTTTATTATGGTAATCAAGTTGATATGATTCTCTTAAGAGTTCTATTTTAATTTGTCCTGCATGGATAAAAAGCAATTTAAATTGAGAAATAACAAATGTCTTATTCTATATAAATATAAAATGAAATAGAAAAAAAGGTCAGAGGAATTACTCAAGCAAAGAAATAAAATTTTCACTAAAGCAGAACTGAGTTTTAAATCCAGAAAATATTGCTATTTTCATATTGATTCCACAGGAAAAAACATGCATGAATTCTGAAAGGTGAAAGCCACCACTTTAAGGTACCAAAGAAGTTAAAAAAAATCTCTAATCCTCTGGTCTTAAAATAAACGCACCATTTAATAAGCAGTTATCTTGTCATTTAAATAGCAATCTCCTGAGCATATTTTAGCTACGAAGTGCTCTCCTAAAATATGCCAAACACTAAACTTCATTTTACATGTTCCAAAGAACAATTAGATGAGCTAAATTTATACTTATATCAAGTGTATATAGAGTTCCAATCTATGGCTTCATACCTAAAAAAAGCCCCACCAAAACCATCTACAGGAGAAAACAAAATGTAAACGACTGAACAAGAGGGAATAAATACTCAGCCTTGAACATGCTGTTAGGATTAATGGAGATGAGAGACCACAGAGGGTAGGGAATGCGATGGTTAGACGACAGCAAAAATAGAGAACACTGGGGTGTGAAGGGGAGGTTTGTAAGGTGTACTAAGATAAGTTTTTAGTCTTTCACCAAAATTCACAAAAAGATATGCTTCTAAAGGTATCACAGGAGTGTAAAAAGCCTAAGGTTTCTCAACAACAGGCACTAGTAAATTAAAGTAAGTCAAAAGACACCATTATTTTGTCATGTTTTTTCTGTAGAATAAACATCTAAATATAGTAGAAAAAATTAAAGTGTCTCAGAATCTACATCGGATGTCATAAAGGTAAAAAAATTGTTGTTTTGATTGAAGTTATAAAAACCCAACAAAACACACAGAGAAAATCAACATCAAAACAAGTATTTTGTTGTTTTGCTTCTGCTTTGTTATCACTTTAGTACCAGATAATTTCATGAGAGAAATTAATGACATTTACCATTTCCTAATAGCTACCCATCAGCCAGTGAATACTTGAGCTTGTTCTTTGTCATGATGACTCACAGAACAGAAAGTACAAATTGAATTATTCGTACTGAATACCTGGGAGCTGCATGTATTCAGTAATTTCAGAGATCAGAATGTCAAAATATAGAATGTGATGTTTATTTTTGGTCACAAAAACTAAGTATTTTTTCCAGGTTGTATAATTAAAGAAATATTTCTTTAAAAGTTAATCATAAATGCAGCAAGAAAGTTAGAAAGTGAGCAAACAAAATAGCAAGCTGTTTGATAGGGTCTCTCTTTTTCTTGATAAACACAAGTTAATACTAAATTTTAAGAATAAATTTTGTTTATGAGCAGGAATAAAAAAAAAACCAAAAAATAATGCTAAAGTGACTTAAATACTGTAAATTCAGTTTATAACATGGCCTATTACATAATATATAGAATCTCAGTCTAAAATAATCTGGTACTCTCCTTTTTGCCTGTGAGTATCAGGTTACTTTAAGTATTCCAGGGATTTTAGTGCCCTCTGTATTTCACAGAATCATGAAGAGGACATGAGGGAACAGGGAAGAAATGTTTTTTTTATGGCAGACTCTTATATCAGGTTCTGCAAATTTGACTTTTTTGGATTACCATATTTAACTTTCTTGAGGGGGAGAAATTCTTTCCCTTTTAAGTTAACACTTATCATAAGCTCTAGCACTAATGTATTTGTTATGGTAGCAGCATATTAAGGTGGCTTATGCTGTGTTTATTTTACAGCATTAATTTGACATCTATATTTGTTTAACTGGAAAATTAAGTGTACTGATATCCTGAAGGAAGAGATAAGGTGTCATTTTTTACTCTGTTATGTGTAGTTGAGGTATAAAATAGTTTATGTGAGGTTCTTCTCAGATGCCTTGATCTTTGCTGAAATGGAAGGGAATATGTTTGAAACCTTCCTGTGACCTCCCATCTTTCAGGGAGATAAATCAGTTTCTCCATGTTTCTGAGCTACTCCAAGATAATCTTTGGATTTACTTCTGTTCAGGGCCAAAGGGTTCACAGAAAAAAAAGCTAATACCTTTCTTGGCTATTTTTTCACACATAGTCATATCAATCCAGCAGTGGATGACATATGGCAAGAAAAGTCAATGAAAACTTTACAATAATGAAGCTGAAAGAAAAAAAACCCTTGTATGATTAATTGTTCCTCATGTTTTTTAGTATCATTTAAATGATTTAATTTTTTAAAAATTTCCCTCTAGCAGTGGAAATCACTGAGATAAATGCTGATTGAGTCATTCAAGCCACTTTGTAAGATAGCATCATATATTCTATTTTTTTTTTTCCAGTTTAATGTATTTTATACTATGGCAATATATGGAAGCTATGAAACTCACCAGAAGCAAAAACAATCCAGTGTAAGATGTAAGATATTAAATAAAAGGCACTTAATTTAGCTAATGTTCAGTGTTACAGGAGTCACATATATAGCCAAGTAATAAAAGCAATACTATTATTGAAATAGATTCTATTGCAAGAGCTATAAAGTGAGGGATAGTAAGAAAATCTCATGGAGAATGTGTTTAGATCAATAATGGCCATGATGCCTCACTTGCACTTAAGCAAATGAAGAACAATCTAACCAATAAATACAATCTTTTAATCATGACCAGTAATACTTTTCAGAAATGATTGATTTGGAAGATTGTATATTGGAATTTTCCACTTTGTCCCTTGCTTTGTAATCACATTTCCTTTCCACATGTACACTTACAGCCTTCTGTACTTGCTATATTTTCACTAATTATTAATTGATTAAAGAAATGGCTAGATTGTAGGATAACTACCAGTGTCCTACATATATATATGTCCAACATTAAGGCCCACTTCAATCTGCTCTTCATCCCACATATACATCGAAATGAAAGCAAGAACCTTTCTTTGAGCTGCCTCACAAGGAAAACTTTAATCTTCTAAGTGGCCTGAGGAAACTGAAAAGATAAGCATATTTAGTGGAATGTAGCCCTTCAAATTAGAAATCAGTGGTCTTAGTGGCTAAAACAACTCTTGAAGACAAGAAAAACAGAGCAAAAAAAGGATAGAAATCACTACTGTACATCATTGTACTGCCAGACCTCCCTTCCCATCAGCGCTGATGGAAACTCTTTCTATTTTCTCGATATTAATTCATGTTAACCTTTGATGGTGAGATATCATTCTAAAGTTTTTAAAAGCCCTTGAAGCGTACTAAATTCTGCTGACTTCTCAAGACTGAAATACAGGAATACATGTATGTCTCTCTTACGTGTACACATGTATGTAAAACCCAGTAAATCACTATGTTCTTGGTAGATGAACATATGGATCTGAGTTCCACAGCACGCTCCTTCTGCCTAATGAGGTTAGGAGCATGCAAAGGGGACGAGGCATTACAACTGCATAACATCTTCCCAGCTGAGAAGAAAGAAGGCCAAGTACAATAGCAAAGTAATTCTTCAGCTACTTCTTTGATTTTCTTTGTTTTGTAAGTCATCCCCTTGTCACTGTGAGTCTCTTTTGAGTTTCTTAAATATTCATACAAACTAAACATTACATGGCAACATATTGTGCTAAATTAAATTAGTATCAAACACTGTACTTGTATGAGGAAATAAATTGTAAAAAAGGTGAAAAATGCACAACTTCAAAGAAGTCTGTGATTCCTGTTTTTCAAATAATGAGGGCAGGCTGCATGAACAATGTTATCTTGTACCAAACAATGCACAACAGAAAATGCAGCAGCTATGATTTATCACCTAAAACCATGAGGAGAAAAGGGAATATGTCATAAAAATTTCGTCACTGAAAAATTCAGGCAGCAGAATCCAAATAGAGAACAATCTCTTCCTACTACAGAATAATGCAGAAACTTGGGGATGCCCTTGAAACTGAGAAAGGTGAGTTTTACTGGGCTGTATGAAATGTTTTTCACCTGTTTTGTAATACATCTTGCAGTCAAGGACAAAAAACATCACTGAAAATTTTTTAACACGTATCCCAAATGTATTCTAAAACATAACTTTCAAAGAACAAATATCTTAAAGCACACTGAATTATTTCTGAATCTTCTATGTTTCTAAATGATTGTTATCAAATCTACTGCATCATTTATTAATTTAATAATCTATTCAGTATATCCTATTTATTTGATATAATATGTCAACATATGGCATATAAATCAAAGATAAAATACAGATACATTTTCAATTTTGCACCAGTGTGTTCCTTATATGAAAGCTCTTACTTCCTTTTTGGAACTAGGTCAGTACCCATATCTTAAGACAAAATCTGATATCACTCAGGCTTTTTTATGTGCTTTTTGGTTATGTTTTCAGTGGAACAGACAAAGAAAATCTGTGGCATATGGACACCCCAGGGTCCATGTATTTCTGTTAAAAGAACTCAGACAAGGCTGCATTCTCCCTACTATCTCACCCCAAAAATACATCCATTATATGACAGATGACATTAGGTAAGCATCCTGGAGATGGAGACAAGAACACACCCAGCTGTCTTCCTATCCCTTCAAATCATGAGCTAGACAGCTCTGCACTGGAACTGACTGTAATGGCCTAGTGTGAAATTCTTCAGATAATACCTAGATTTACAAGGAGACAACACTTAAGTTTCTGTGCAAGCACATTTTCACTTTTTACCTTTAGAATGTTTCAGAATATTTTTCAGAATATGTATGTGTATGTTTCAGCTGGAGGAAGGCACTGGTACCTATCTGTAAAAAAAAATGAGGCAATGACATAAAGTTAGTACTAGAATTCTGCAGTTGACTGCATCTATCTAAAAGCCACATAACTGAAGGAAAATCATTTATCCTGATCATTCCTCAAAATCTGATAGTCTTTTAAAACATTTGCATTAAATTCTAACTGTGTTTTCACCAAATGTTTGTACAGGATTTTTCTCTCTCCAGAAGGAGAATGACAAATGGAACACCTCCTGGGGCAGAAGGTAGAGATCGAAACAGTCAGTACAAATTCAATTAAATTTACTCATTATTACTCAAAATAGGCTTTGTCTATTACTTTCTAGTTATTTTCTAAAAACTTGGGTATACAAAGAAAATTTATAACTCTATAAGCTATAGGATACTAAATTTAGTTCACTAAAAATATTCAAAAGGAAAAAATTTAGAAATAAAATTTCAGATTAAACTCAAGTGCAGATAAATGTGAGTTTATTCATGTACTTTTATACCTATGCACAGAGAAACACGGTCCACAAATGTATTAAAGATAAATCAAAATCTGGGAAAATTGCCTCTGGATTGAACTATTCTTTATCAGAAACATGATATTGGACTGTGAAAATTCTGTAAAGCTCAAAGTTCGAGATCATGCAGAGAGGTTAACCACATACGATTACAGACAAAAATCATTCTCTCAATAAATATATGATTCAGCCACATTTTGAGTAATGCCTTTAGTTTTGTGTCTGTTCTCTCAAAAATATGGTGCAGAGTTAAAAAAATCAGCAACAAGGAAGTTTGAGCATATGGAGCCACCCATATGAAGAATACAAATAGCCCAAAGCTCTCAAATGTGGAAAAGTGGTAACTAATAATAGAGCCCTACAAACTTATGAACAGTTTCAGGATTGTGCATGCAGATATTAATTGTTCACTGCATCTTATGGCACAGGTACTAGGAAGCTCAGAGTACCACATCAGTCAGATCCCAATTCAAAACAAGAAGAAGGAGGCAGGTATCCAGGAGCTGGAGCAGACAAGTGCAATTCCTTTCCATGAACGGGAACATTTACACAGACTCAGGAGTAGAAAGGAAGATGAGTTCACATAAAAGAAATGCAGAATCAGGTGTTTCTTGTTAAAAAATAGTTCGGGATTGAGAGAGCATTAGGTAGTCATTCTTATGTAGAAAAAAAATCAACTGCTGATGCACACAAAATACAGGGTCAGACAATCCATCAGTGTGGGCCTGTATGTTCCAACTTTTCCCTGAAAAAGGACAGTTACAGTGGAGACAAAATTAAGAAATAACTTTTTTCCTTTTTTCTTTTTGTTTATTTGTGGCATAAATAACTGTGTATTTTGGTGGTTATCATCAAAAGCCATGTTCTCATAGAGTTTGAGTAATGAAAGAGAAAAAAAAAGAGAAAAAAACAATAAGGAAACTCATTAAAATTTTCAGAAAAAAAATATATCAGAGGGCGTGAATCTTCAAAGTGACTCCAAGTGAAGCTCAGGCTATCATAAAAATTGGTGTTATGTTGGCTCAACATATACCAAAATAACACTGTTAAATTGACTGATGTGTCAAACCAAGAAAGGTCTCTTTTTAGAACTTGGGATGAAATGCTTGAGAGACTGGAAATTAAAGGACTTCCACCTACATTCCTGTCTTGGCTGTAACGAATTTGTGCTCTTATATTGTGCTCCTCTCCTTCAGCATTCTGCTAAACTGATTAGCACATTGATTAGCACAACTGATTAGCACAACTGATTAATTGCACTGGTGTGCAAAGAGAAGGATGTATAGCAGTCTATGAACTTTAATCACTATCTGTTAAAGATTTGAAACTAACAAAAGCAGTTATGGTTCCTTTAAAAATGTTCATATCTATCACATCATTTTATATGCAAAATATACTGTTTTATTAATTAAAGTTTGTTGAATTTTTCACCTCAAACTTTTACAGCTTCAGATGAATCTTTACAATAGGGTCCTTATTTTCAACATAATCTCAATATTGATTATTTCAGTTATTTATGCCTAAGTGAAATGAAAGAATCATTACCTACTTCTATTAATGAACTGAAAAAGAAAAAATAAACAATGCATTAATTACATTTTTCATTTATACTACATTAAGAGCTGATGCTAAAAATGAGAAATGGGAAATACAAAAACATCTGAAAAACTAAGAAGTTAATTGTAGGTGGAAATAATTAAAGGATCTCTGGCATGCAGACCTGCATAGAGGCACCTGGGAGGGTTAATAAACCAAAACATTCACAGATGTAAAGTACTTGGAGCACAGTAACACTGAGTGGGACTTTCTGCTCTTAATGGATTGTATTAGAAACAAAGAAGCTTTTAGCTGCTTATATTATGGAGGAAAAGATTAAAACACAGTCAGTTTTATCTTCTACAGTATGTAAACCAATCAAATCAGAAACAAAAGGAATGAAAACCTCTTTCCATATAGCTATATGTGACCATTCATGCAGAATGCTTATGCAGTTGTGGGCACTTCATTATTCCAGATGACATCAGGAGCATAGGAATTCAAGGAAGGACACTTTGATTAGACATATGAACAGAGAAATTTATGGGGAAAAATAAAAATTATAATAGGTATTCATTAGCTAAATTGGATCTAAATTTTAGGTATGCAGTTTGTGTGGCCAATAGAGACATTAAAGATTTTGTGAACTATAGGTTGCTTGAAGTCTGCTTATCAATTTTTACATTGCATTTCCTTTTTGTTCTTTTGAAGACACCAAAGCAGGAGGTGTTTTTCTCAAGAATTTGCAAAGGAGAAAAACTTGAAAATGTTTGTAAGAAAAAAAAAATGTAAGAATGTCTAAAATAAAAATGAATATGTAATTGCTTGAAAGACAACTCTAAAATATTCCAAAATAATTCCTTGAAAAATACAAATGTTTGAGTTTATTGATGAAGAGGAATAAATCATTATATTTCTAAATTCATGGAGACTAAAGAGAGAAAGAAAATATTCCATATGTAACAAGCAATTAATTGCATTGTGGTACTGGCAAGAAATAAGAAAGCAAAAGGTAGTGTACTAAAATGACCATTTAAAAAAAAAGTTTCAAAATATATATCTAAATATTATCACAATCAATAAATGCTCATTTTGCAAGTTCTCTCAGCAGATATTGAATTACAAGACCTGTGATCCGATTCCGTAGAAGCCGTGGGAACTTATTCATTAATTTCAGTCAAAAGGGTCATGTCAAACAATCACTAAACTTGGGGACAGAACTTGGGGTGTTCACATAGATGTGCTCAATATTCTTCTGAAGACTTTTAATGGTCATGTTTTCCTAGTCAATGTATATTTCAGCACTTATTTGAACACCAAAAATTTAGACTGCAATTAGTTCTTTGTGTCAGACTTCGGCTCCTATGTTATTTGCATCAAATTTATTTCTCATTCTTTGGCCATATGCATCTTTTTAAGTGGTCATTTTTCTGTCCATATATATATATGCTACTTTTGTTGTTATTTGACATGGCAACTAAGCAGATTTGATGTTTACAATTCCATTTTATTTTATCTAATTTTGGATACTTACATGAAAATCAAAGTATCCTTGCTTAAACAGATTTCTATTAAACTTACTTAAACAGATTCTATTCAACATATGCTTGTAAAAATAGACAAACATGTTGATTCAGATTATGTTTCCTGAGTGTTCAAGATATTTTGTTTAAAGAGAGGTTTAATTCTTCTTCTCAGTATCATGAGGATGTTGTATATTTGTTGTTTATTTCCACATCACATTAGCAAAAGGTATTTGCACGTTTGCTTCAAATGCACGCACAGACACACACATATTGGAAGAGTAACAGCTTCTAAGCAAGATCAAGAAGATGGAGAATCATGATATGAGAGAATAATTATATCAATAAGGTCTTACTCAAATCCTAGTATCTGAAAAAATATCAAAGAGATTACTGAAAAAGACAGGCCAATAAATGGAGGGGTTTAACTATTTAAAATTTCCCTTGGCTTACAATTGCCTTTTTTAGATATAAATTTAAGATCTATTGGGTTTTATTGGAATAGTTATCTACAGAACTGTGTAGAGATGATAGAAGTTGCACACATGTTGAATTTGGTCCCTTGGATTTTATCTCATTTTATCTGAACAGTAAATCTGTAAAATGGATTATCCTTCAATTTTAATGTAATATTGCAAAGTAAGATAAGATGGCTTGCCGTGATAAGGTACTATAAAAGTTTAAGTAGCTGTTTTCAGGATAACTCTGTGGTAAGTGACCAGCAGCTACAAGCCAGTACCTAATTCATTACACAGTTTTTCTTCTAACAAGTGGTTTATGGCTTCAGCAAGTATAAACAGTGGTGAATAGAATGGGAGAAGCTTTATACTTTTCAGATGTTTTAGATATCTACGGTGTTCATAATACATTTTTTTTTTCATCTTTCATCACAGATAACTGTGAATGCTCATTTTTTCCATTAGGAATTAGTTTACTTAAGCTGAAATAAAGCAGAGTACTTTCCTGTACTGAAATAGCAAGACATGACAAAACCCCTGGAACATCACCAACTCCTCTAACATTATTTGGCACACCAGCAAACTAAGAGGAATTTGGACACTATGAAAATGCCACACCATTTCATTTCGCTTTTTTATTCAAAGTTATTTTTGAAGTGTCAGAATATGGAAAGCCTAAGACTTATTTTACTCATACAAATCTGATCTTACTGTTTTGGAGTACTTAAGTAAGTGTGCACAATAGAGTTTTAGGGGTTTTTTTAATAAAATGTCTCCTATACTTCTAGTGGCAGAAATTGCACATATATTTCATGGTTTCCACTTGAAGTGTGTGTTATTCTATTAAAAATTTTCAGAATTAATGTTCATTTACTAATAATATTTTGTGTCACCTTGTAATCATATGCCTCTGTATTAACTGCAGGTCCTAATGTGCCTAATTGGTAACGTATATGCAGTAAATATCATCTATCTTGTCCTACAAAACAAATTATTTCTTTATATACATATTTTATTAATCACTGTATAAGTGAAAGTCTGCTAATAAAATTATTTCTTATGGTGTTGAACTTAATTTTCATCATCAATAACTTTCTTACAACCTTATGGTTTCTGTACCATCCCACGAGAATGGTGTTATAGCTTTATTATCCAAGAGCCTAAGAAGTTGTTCCTATAAAGGACTTGGATTGTTGAAATGAGTTTAGCAAAAAGTTTGGGTTACTTGAATGTCATCTCTACATAACCTTGAACATGACAAATGAGGATTTGAAGAGCATTAATAATGTATGGGAAATGCAATCTATTTTCCGGCTCCACAGTCATAATTAGGTTCTGATGGAGCCGTCTGTACCAATTTACTGAGAATCTTTTATTTCAGAAAACCTCCACTTTTCAGAGTGTTTATCAGTGATAGTGAGAAGGCATCAAGGCCAAGTTTAGAAGTAAAAGGATTAGGAATTTGGTGTAAGTTACTTGGCCTTATACCAGTTATTGTCACCCGTAGACAGGTGAGCCCTGTCTGCTGCTGTCTAAAGCAAGTTATACTGCAGTTTATGCAGAAAGGAACAGGTTCTACAACACATATGTGGCCCCCATGGAAATATATTTGTTTTGGTCTATATAACCCAAATAATTAGAAGGACCCAACAAGTAGAAATTGTTTCTGTGTTAAAATCTTGTATTTAGTTAGTAGACCAAAATGCCTTAGTTATGAATATGTTTTATTATGATGACTGTGATATTTTCTATAGCTGTGCCCTTTAATTTTATATTAAAATTACTTAAGCCAATTTTATGCACTTATGAAAATATTTTCTACAAAGAATACTTATGTATTGATATTTCTTCCTCCCTGTATTTCTTATGTAACTTTTAGTGATTAAGAGAAGTATCATATTATAGTACTGAGTCCTAAGAGGGATGGAATTTGCAAATGAGACAGGACAAAACCTGGAAGTTTAAATGCAACCTCTGCAGTTGTGATTATGTATTATAATCTCTAACAAGAACGCTTCAATGTTTTCTTTAAAACAATGATTTTTATAAGTCATTCCATATTCACATACCATAAGTTTAGGTGGATCACAAAAGCAGCTAATAATAAGTCTTGTTTTCCTGATTTGCTGATAACTGTATTTTACATATGTACTGAGCTGCATTCCTGGCTTGTATAGGAGAAGCTGTGACCCACTGGAATCCTTGCACTGAATAGTTCTGTTTTATCTGAGCAGGAATAGGTACCAATCATAATTTTCAACTGAAATATTCCACTACAAAATTAAAATATCATGCCAGCATCCAATTATCCTGGGGTCAGTGCTAATGCATGATAGGATGTGAACAAAATAGGGCAATCTCTTTAAATGAGATTTTAAAAATATTAAAATTAAATTATGTTAATCATTGATTCAATTAATGGAAAAAAACTTGAGATGTGGCTAGTAGACAGCAGTTTCTCTCTTCAGTCATTTCATCACACGAAAAATAAACTGCTTAGTTTCAGCTCGTATGATTTTGACACAACCATATTTTCTCAAAAAAAATAATTCTTACAGAGGTCAGATAGTGTGCTTTGGTTCCTCCAGTAGCTATTTTTTCTTCTTTATCTATCTATTTATCTGCAAAATTTCTGTTTTCACAATAAATTATCAATGACTATATTACATATTTTGGTTATTTTAGTATGAGCATATAAATATTGGAACATGTTCATAGTATCTGAGAAAAGTTACAATTATCAAATGTCAAAAATTTAAAAAAGCAGACTTTAGAGGCCATGATAGAAGGAATACCTGTCAGCAATATATTATTTACAGGAAGTATCTAAGTAAGAAAAATTTCCTAAAAATTCTGCATTGATTGCAGGTGGTGAGGTGCTCTCAGTGAGAGATTGAAGGGGAAGATGTTCTGTGAGGGCAAATTCTTTTCAAAGATAGAGCAAGAGGAAGCAAAAAGAGTAAGAAAGAGCAGAGGGAATATCAAGGCCAAGGCCAGAAGAGAAGCAGCAGGTGCTCTGTGGAGGAGAATGCATTCCTGGCAGCCCTTGCAAGGACCCACACGATGAAGCAGATCCACACTTCAGACTGTGGAGAGCGCACATTGGAGCAGGGGGGAAAAATGTGGTAAAAAAGTGATAGCAGAGAGAAAAGACTGTCTGCTGCCTGCTACCTCCTCATTTTTGTTTCCTCTTACCTGAATCAATGATTAAGTAATTTATTTGTCAGTTTTCCCTAAATCAAGTCTTGTAAATCAAGTCTCTAGTTTTCCCCAAATCAAATCAAGTAATTTGTAAACAAACTCTATTTTTATCTCAACTCACAAACTTTTCTATTTCTGCTTTTCCTACTTATTCTCTTTTGTCCTGCCAAAGAGAGGGGAAGAATGAGTGAACAGCTGAGTGGAAGTGTTGCTGCTACCCAAGGATAACCTACTGGAAATGTCAGCAAAATAAATTTGGCTCTGGTTCTGTTCATGTGCAAATTTCTGCAAAAACAGGTTTACCCTCTATCCCTTGGAATTTGACACCCTTCATTGAATCATGGTGTCAGTATTCAGTTTTTTTCTTTATTACCCCTTCTCCTATCAATATATCTGGGAACTAAAATTCTGTCAATTATTAATATTAGGTTGTATCACAGCTTTTCTTCAATTTGACCTTACAGTAAATGATGTCATTTCCTCTCTAGTGATTGTTAGTATTGCTAACTCAGAGGCTTAAAAATCATTAATCATCTATTTCTCTTTACCTCAGTCATTTGTAGCATTTGATTAAATTATTCTAACTTTAAGAAGTTTACTGATTTTCTGGCTTTGTTTGTTTCTTTTCCCAAATGTTTTCTATGTGTTACAACATCTGAAATATTAAGGTGCACAATATAAGGCTTTTGTCTTTAACTGTGTGAAAAATAGAATTTTTCTCATTACAATAAAAACTGAGATCTCAGGCAGTTGCTGATGGTGTTTATGAAAGCTTTGAATACTTCAAGATCAAATACTAAATTAATTTTATATGTGCTTATATCCATAGTTACTTGCTGCTTTTTAAACATCCAACTATATGCTTGGGTTATTCTGAGGTGCGTGGATGTGTAGGAGCTCGTGTACATTCAGACTCTAGATAGTTCTGTGTACACAAAGGAAATCAGGGCCTCAGGAGAAAAAATGTCTATTCTCTTCACAGCTGAAAGCCCTCTTTGTAAAAGTTAGTGAATTATAATGGAAACATCTATGCCATCCAAAAGAGTACCTCACTCTCTTCCATGCAGAGTAACACTTAGCAGTTTTACTTATCTCTGCTGGACATAATACATTATAATTTTAAAACAAACACAATCTAAAGCTGTACACAAGGATCTGAAAATTTGGCAGTGGTTTTCAGTGTAAGGAATGAGAGATTATAAAGCATTGCTGGATGGGGAATAATTCCTAAACACATGAACACTCAGAGTCTTGGCCTACCCAATATATAGAATGGTAGAAAGAATGCCGTTCTGAACAAAGGATTGTCAGGTAATAACCACAACGGAGCTCTGAGCTCTCAAAAGTAATACTGTATTGTTATCAGACTCTTTAAATGATGAAGTTGAAGGCTGGCCCAATCCTTCAGGAAGAATTTTTATTTTTTATGTAATTTAGTTAACATTCACAGGAAAAGAAAAATATATCTGCAGTGCTACCTTGTGTAAGGCTGCTTTTGAAGTAATAGCTGCACAGGTGAAGTCTCCTATCTATCTGCTTTGCCACAGATTGGGGTAATGGGCTGCTTCTCAGTTATGAGGACAAAAAAAGACTGAAAACCTATGGACATCTGTACTTTTCTGTGCTGGCAGATGGAAGCCAGGTGACATACCTTAGACCCTTTTAAATGGCCAGAGGCACAAATTTAGGCAACTCAGCTGGCCCAAGTGGAAGTATTGACAAGAGACTTGACTCAGCACCTTGCATATGGATAGATGCTCTGTGACCTTTGATATGCTCTGGGCTCACTGCATGGCCTCCAGCTGCTGCTGCAGGTGGAAACATTCCCATATGATTCCTGTGTCATATTTGTTACCTGTGGAGGGTGTCTGTGCTAACTGCCCTACTGGCAGCTCAAACAGAATTAAAAACCTATGCTCAAGCCCCTGGACTGAGGTATAGTGTAGTGTTAAGACATCCATCTGTGTTTAGAGGTCTAAATCTGCAGGCTGCATGTTTAGGTTTCCTAGTCAATGTTTCACTGACACTGAAGGAGCAAATCAGCTGGAAAATCACAGTATTCAGAGGGATTTGTGATGCAGGGAGGGAGTGGTAAGATGAATGAATGAATGAGCGAGCGAACGAACGAAAGAATGAATGAATGACAAGAAGAAAGTACAAAGCAAGAAATGCTAATCTGTTTAGGAAGCAGATTTCATGGGAAGTGTGGGAGGGAGAAGTATTGATAACAGAAATGTTTTATTATGCTTTGTCCTGGCAAAGAACACTAAAGAAAGATCATAAATTCTACAAATGGAATAATATATTTTAATGGGATTATTTTATAGATGAAAATTCTATGATCTTTAAAAGTTCTAAGAAAATTGCATATATTTTTAAAAAAGTAATATAAACAAAAAGATTAAGAAAAAAAGCTTCCAATATTTTCTCAGAAAAAAATTAGATCATAGATAGTTTTTTATTCCTAGATTTGTATGTTATGAAATATTTGATGAAAAAATCTTCTAATGAGCTTTTGTTATTTAAGACCATGTTAGGAATTGGAAGAGGAAGTCTGTTGAAGTGCCACAGACAAAAGAAGTAGTAAAAGTATAGTGATAGGTAAATTTTTAAAATCTTCAAAAAAGAAAAAGAAAAAAAGAAAAAG